>CM051015.1:26209644-26297144 GCA_027704905.1 Muraenolepis orangiensis
GGTGAGTGTGAGGCTGAGGGGGCTGAGGGTGAGTGTGGGGTGAGGGTGAGGGTGGGGGAGGGGGGGTGAGGGTGAGTGTGAGGGTGGGTAGGTGAGGGTGAGGGTGAGGGTGAGGCTGAGGGTGAGTGTGAGGGTGAGGCTGAGGCTGAGGGTGAGGGTGTGGGGGAGAGGGGGAGGGTGAGGGTGTGGCTGAGTGTGAGGGTGAGGGTGGGGGTGAGGGTGAGGGTGATGGTGTGGGGAGAGGGGAGGGTGTGGGTGAGGGTGAGGGAGAGATCATCATCTTCTGTGTTAACCTGATACGAGTTCTCTGGCCGATAACATGGCTGTAGAGAGATATGTTATGTTATTATTATGTTATTATTAGTGTGATATATATATATATATGTAAAATACATATATATATATGTATATATATATACATAAAGTTCATGAAAATATTTGATTAGAATACAGCCTATTAGCTCAACAAACCGTTGAATCAACCTTGCACTTGTCATGTTAAGCTCAGCTCTAGTGAATACTAGTGTGTGTTTATATCACTACATGGAAAGTTAGGATGAAGTTATGTTACATTTCTCCATAACTCGTGGCCTTTTTTTTAAGTGCCATCTTCGTGCCAAACATGTTGATGAGTTAAAACTCTTTTTACATATATATATAGATATATATCTATATATATAGATATATATATATACAGTGCTGCTCGAAAGTATGTGAACCCCTTGAACAGTTAAGAGTTTTCTGTTGTTTTACCATGATTTTCCTATTTTATCATCACAAGTTTTACATATATGAAATGTCAGGTTTATGTTTAACAGTTCCATGTACTTTTTTAGAGGGAATTGTGTGAGTAGCCAAAAAAATACATGAAACATGGAATTAGTGGATGTGCAAAAGTAAGTGAACCCCCAGCTGTATTGGTAAAGTCAAGGAGGTAACAGATTCAGGTGAAACACTTTTGGGTTCTTAATTAGTCAATTAAGCAAACCAATCAAATGAGACATCATTAGGAAAAGGGTTGGACAACACAGATTAAAAGAGAGAGAAAAACAACCAAACGACTGCAGTGCCAGGGTGTACCCATACGAATCAACCATGCCAAGAGGAAAGGAGATACCCGAGGAAATCAAGAAAATGGTACTGACAGCCCATCAGTCTAGAGAAGGCTACAAGACAATCTCCAAACGATTCCAGCTCCATCCATCCACGGTGAGGCAAATAATTTACAAATGGAGGGCGTCCAAGATGACCGCATCTTTGCCTAGAAGTGGACGCCCATTAAAACTAACATCAAGAAGCACCCGTAGAATAATAAATCAGGTAAAGGACAACCCACACATCACCTCTAAAGAGTTGCAGAGCTCTCTGGCAGCGTCAGGTGTAAATGTACATGCGTCTACAATTAGACGAAAATTGAACCAACACGACATTCATGGGAGGGTTGCTAGAAGGAAGCCTCTGCTCTCCAAAAAGAACAAAGCTGCCCGTTTAAACTTTGCCAGAGAGAACTTGGACAAACCAGAGGCCTTCTGGAAGTCCATTCTCTGGACAGATGAGTCCAAAATAGAATTATTTGGTCATAATCGTAAGCGCTTTGTTTGGAGAAAAACCAACACAGCACATGAAGAAAAGAACCTCATCCCAACAGTGAAGCATGGTGGTGGAAATGTTAAGGTATGGGGCTGCTTCTCTGCTTCTGGACCTGGACAACTCCATATCATCCAGGGAAACATGAATTCTGAAGTGTATCAGCAAATTCTTGATAAGAATCTCCAGCCATCAGTCAGGAAGTTGAAACTGGGCCGTAAATGGGTTTTTCAACAAGACAACGACCCAAAACATACCAGCAAATCTACCAAGGAATGGTTCAGAAAAAAGAGGATTCGTACTCTGGATTGGCCAAGTCAAAGTCCGGACCTCAATCCAATTGAAATGTTGTGGCTAGACCTGAAGCGGGGGGTACATGCCAGATGTCCCTCCAACCTTTCTCAACTGGCTGAGTTCTGCAAGGAAGAGTGGGCAAAAATCCCCCACAGCAGATGCGAGAGACTGGTCAGTGGCTATAGAAAACGTTTGATTGCAGTAATGGCTGCAAAAGGAGGTGCCACACGCTATTAACCAAAAGGGTTCACATACTTTTGCACAAGTCATATTTTCAGTTTTTGTGGGAGAAACCACTTTTTTTGAATAAATAATGAAAATACATCATTTTTCTTTGTTTGTGTCCATTATTTGGAAAGTCCTGCTTTACAAATTGGTGTTTGGATATACATTTAATAAGGTTATTTTACATTTTTGTACAATTACAATGACCATGTCTAGGGGGTTCACATACTTTCGAGCAGCACTGTATATGTGTGTGTGTGTGTGTGTGTGTTTATATGCAACTACATCAATGTTCACCAGTCACTCACCACCCTGTCACTCACCACCCTGTCAGTCACCACCCTGAGTCACTCACCACCCTGAGTCACTCACCACCCTGAGTCACTCACCACCCTGAGTCACTCACCACCCTGTCTCTTAACCAAGACAGGATGTAGGTCACACACTACACCAGGGTTGGCTCCTCTCCATTGGTTGTCCATTGAATGCAGAATTAGAATTCATAGAGTTCATTCAGAATTAAAATGATCTTAATCCCTTTTAAAGCGCTACACAGGCTGTACCCACTTTAAGTATCTCCATTATTGACCACAGTGAGATGACACAGTGAGAGAGGGGGGGGGGGGAAGCTCGCTGCCACGTTCTGGAACCATCTTCCCTTAGGTATTACAAACACAGGGTCAGTAGATTGTTGAGGCTGTTAAAATGTCCCTTTATTATTCTTTTTCTGTTTTTATTTTTCCAACAATCTATTATATTTCTATGTTTTTATTATACAGCACTTTGCAACTTTAGAAATACATTTTACTTACTTACTTACTTACTTACTTACTAAATCAATTTAGCATCACCAGAAAATGTGTCTCTAGTCCCGCCCCCATCACCCATCCTCCATCCTCCCTCCTCCATCCTCCATCCTCCATCCCATCCTCCATCCTCCATCCTCCATCCTCCCCATCCTCCATCCTTCTCCAGCCTCCATCCTCCTCCATCCTCCATCCTCTATCCTCCATCCTTCTCCAGCCTCCAGCCTCCAGCCTCCATCCTCTATCCTCCATCCTTCTCCAGCCTCCATCCTCCATCCTTCTCCAGCCTCCAGCCTCCATCCTCCATCCTTCTCCAGCCTCCATCCTCCATCCTTCTCCAGCCTCCATCCTCCATCCTCCACACACACATTTAGCATCACCAGAAAATGTGTCTCTAGTCCCGCCCCCCATCACCCATCCTCCATCCTCCATCCTCTCTCCTCCTCCATCCTCCATCCTCCATCCTCCATCCTCCCTCCTCCTCCATCCTCTCTCCTCCTCCATCCTCCCTCCTCCATCCTCCCTCCTCCATCCTCCTCCATCCCCCATCACCCATCCTCCCTCCTCCATCCTCCATCCCCCATCACCCATCCTCCATCCTCCATCACCCATCCTCCATCCTCCTCCATCCCCCATCACCCATCACCCATCCTCCATCCTCCATCCTCCATCCTCCATACTCCATCCTCCTCCATCCTCCCTCCCCCATCCTCCATCCTCTATCCTCTATCCTCTATCCTCTATCCTCCATCCTCCATCCTCCATCCTCCATCACCCATCACCCATCACCCATCACCCATCCTCCATCCTCCATCCTCTATCCTCCATCCTTCTCCAGCCTCCATCCTCTATCCTCTATCCTCCATCCTCCATCCTCTATCCTCCATTCTCCATCCTTCTCCAGCCTCCATCCTCCATCCTCCCTCCTCCCTCCTCCATCCTCCATCCTCTCTCTTTTTTCCCTGGACAGTCAGGAGGGACGGCCAGTCAGAGAGAGAGAGAGAGAGAGAGAGAGAGAGAGAGAGAGAGAGAGAGAGAGAGAGAGAGAGAGAGAGAGAGGAGAGAGAGAGAGAGAGAGAGAGAGAGAGAGAGAGAGAGAGAGGAGAGAGAGAGAGAGAGAGAGAGAGAGAGAGAGGAGAGAGAGAGAGAGAGAGAGAGAGAGAGAGAGAGAGAGGATAAGTTTATCATGCATAGGTTCTTCAAAATTCAGCACGGTTCTGTAAGCCAAAGAGATGGTTTAAGGTTAGCGTCTTGGAGGTCCTTTGGGTTCTTGATGCATCGGAACACGAGGGAGGGGGCCGCTCCTCATCAGACCACGCTCGGCTAAACACACAGTGGGCTGGTTACATCACACTGTCTCTCTCTCTCTCTCTCTCTCTCTCTCTCTCTCTCTGTCTATATATATATATATATATATATGTACAATAAGGGTCAGCAGGAACACAACCGTAGCTTTTGATTTCCTTACATGAAAGTGTCCTAAGTAACATTGTAATAGACCACACACACCAGCCATATGTATCACAGTACACCATATAATATATATATATTTTATATATATATATATAAAATAAGTATGTGTCTATTAAAACAAACTCGCAGTTTATTACACTTTTTATAATGGCTAATGGTGCTACAGTTTCTGTGCTTACTGGATGAGGTGAGGCAGGTGGATATCGATGGCCAATAGGTGTGCCATACACACACACACATATACACGCACACACATATACACGCACACACACATATACACGCACACATATACACGCACACACATATACACGCACACACACATATACACGCACACATATACACGCACACACATATACACACACACATATACACGCACACACACATATACACGCACACACACACACACATATACACAGACACACATATACACGCACACACATACACGCACACACACACATACACGCACACATACACATACACGCACACATATACACACACACATATACACGCACACACACATATGCACGCACACACACACATATACACAGACACACACATATACACGCACACATATACACACACACACATATACACGCACACATATACACGCACACACACATATACACACACACATATACACGCACACACATATACACGCACACACACATATACACACACACATATACACGCACACACACATACACACACACACACACATATACACGCACACACACATATACACACACACACACACACATATACACGCACACACACATATACACGCACACACAAGCACACACACACACACGTGCGTGTGCACCTCTGGGTGGATGTACTTTGACAACCCCTGCGTTTAACTGTTTTGTATTTTTAATGTCTTGTTTCCCTTGTGTTTGACAAGATATTGCATATTGTATAACAATAATAATAATAATAATAATAATAATTTCAGTTATGTGAAACAAGGTTTACAAAATGCTTTACAAAGAACAACATATGACTTCTAACTTGGCCCAGGGATGCAGTGATACAGAGATACAGAGATACAGTGGTACAGAGATACAGTGGTACAGAGATACAGTGGTACAGTGGTACAGAGATACAGTGGTACAGAGATACAGTGGTACAGTGGTACAGAGATACAGTGATACAGTGATACAGTGGTACAGAGATACAGTGGTACAGTGATACAGAGATACAGTGGTACAGTGGTACAGTGATACAGTGGTACAGTGATACAGTGGTACAGTGGTACAGGGATACAGGGATACAGTGGTACAGAGATACAGTGATACAGTCGTACAGAGATACAGTGGTACAGAGATACAGTGATACAGTGGTACAGAGATACAGTGGTACAGAGATACAGTGGTACAGAGATACAGTGGTACAGAGATACAGTGGTACAGTGATACAGTGTACAGAGATACAGTGGTACAGTGGTACAGTGGTACAGTGGTACAGAGATACAGTGGTACAGTGATACAGTGATACAGTGATGCACCTTACTATGTATATATACCCTTAATATGTGTTTGTGTGTGTGTCTGTGTCTGACTGTGTGTCTCTGACTGTGTGTGGGTCTGACTGTGTGTGTCTCTGACTGTGTGTGGGTCTGACTGTGTGTGTATCTGACTGTGTGTGGGTCTGACTGTGTGTGGGTCTGACTGTGTGTGTATCTGACTGTGTGTGTGTGTGTCTGACTGTGTCCTACAGGTGGTGTTCAGTAGATTCTGCAGCCCATGTGACATCAAGGAGTTGTTCTGTACTGCTCTAGATCTCCCAAGGTAACACACACACACACACACACACACACACACACACACACACACACACACACACACACACACACACACACACACACACACACACACACACACACACACACACACACACACACACACATATATGGATGAGTATACACACAGTAGGCCATCAATGCTCGGCTTCCATTGATTTCCATTGAGTTCTGGTCTTGTTCTGATGGATGTGGGCGGGGCCTAAGGGGCTCTGTTTATGTCCTCAATTTACTGACTAGAAAAAAAACCCTAATTAGATGGAGTGCTCTCGTATGCCAAGGCAGTGTATTTCTCTGCTTGGCTGCATTGAAACGTCTAATTAATACAAATAAATAGCGTTAATGAGGACTGGCAGTCCTCCTCAGTGGCCCATGAGTCAAACACATTGCTACTGCTTCCGCTCTGCCAAATAAATGTCAGAAGCGAATGATTTTCTTCCTGATGCCATATTGAGACATAGTGGTTATGAACGGACTAATCAACCACACACAGCACTGTGTGTTAGGCCAGGAGTTTCCATGACTACCCCTTCCAACCCGAGCCAAAGACCTGAAGCTATTATTTTCAAAAGAGCCCCAAAAAGCTCAAATGTTACAGATGAATGCCTTGTATTTTATAATTGTACAAATGTGTATCAACGTATAAACACATCACAAGGTGATAATGGGCTAAAAGCCCATTGGGCAAAGCACTGAGAGGCCTTTCATACTATCAACTATTACACGTTAAAGCACTGAGAGGCCTTTCATACTATCAACTATTACACGTTAAAGCACTGAGAGGCCTTTCATACTATCAACTATTACACGTTAAAGCACTGAGAGGCCTTTCATACTATCAACTATTACACGTTAAAGCACTGAGAGGCCTTTCATACTATCAACTATTACACGTTAAAGCACTGGAAACCAGGTCAGCAATAGCCTTTTCTAACTGTGTGCTGTCTATGTGTCTATAGGCTTCATAATTAGAATTAGAAATCTATCTATCTATCTATCTATGTGTCTATAGGCTTCATAATTAGAATTAGAAATCTATCTATCTATCTATCTATGTGTCTATAGGCTTCATAATTAGAATTAGAAATCCATTCATCATCATTTAAGTTTCCGTAAAGTTTCCTCATAATGGGTTTGAATTGGACGTGGTTATGCTCTGACATTTGGTAAGCAAATTGTAAACCAATCATAAAAAAAAACACCTTCTCTATGAACCAATAGGTTCATAGACTTTTCTGAGGAGTTTTCTGAGGTCAGCAAACGAAGGTAACGAAGGTAACGAAGGTAATGAAGGTGCTAATCGGATCACTCCAATATGGGAGCTCTCTGTGGTCGAAGAGAGACGTCTGAGATCCATCCATCCATCCATCGTCTCCCGCTTATCTGGGATCGGGTCGCAGAGGTAGCAGCTCCAGCAGGGGACTCCAAACTTCCCTCTCCCATCGACTGGGGGATCCTGAGGCGTTCCCAGGCCAGCGTGGAGATGTAATCACCCCACCTGGACCTTGGTCTGCCCCGTGGTCTCCTCCTCCCAGCTGGACCTTGGTCTGCCCCGTGGTCTCCTCCTCTCAGTTGGACCTTGGTCTGCCCCGTGGTCTCCTCCTCCCAGCTGGACGTGCCTGGAAAACCTCCCTCGGGAGGCGACCAGGAAGCATCCTCACTAGACGCCGGAACCACCTTAGAGATAAGGACTTTAAATACACTATATTGGATCACTCCAATGTGGTAAAACACCACACTATAAGTTGGTGGTTGAGATGGAGATATAAGGTAGCCATTGGCATGGCCTTCTAACCATCTTAGGAATCCATGGAAGCACCGGAGATGGCTGAACTCAGGGAGGAGGGGCTCACAGTAACCCCATACGCCCTAGAGGAGGGGCTCACAGTAACCCCATACGCCCTAGAGGAGGGGCTCACAGTAACCCCATACGCCCTAGAGAAGGGGCTCACAGTAACCCCATACGCCCTAGAGAAGGGGCTCACAGTATCCCCATACGCCCTAGAGGAGGTGCTAGCGGAGGCCCAACTTCACACACATCAAGGGGCACCCCTCAAAGGAGAGCCCTCTCTATGGAACCAGGCACTGCTCTCCCGGGCAGGCGATATGCTGTGGCTTTAGTGTCTACCATCCAATGAGAAAGCCTGTGTTTAGATAGCCCTTCTCCCAACACCCTCTCCCCGTGGCACACCCAAAGTTGGTCCTACGAATTGCTCCTGCACGGTCGACATAAACCGCCAAAGCCCTGACCGGCCATACTTTCTCCCTGCTAGGATCCAATTTGAAGCAATTGGTGCTCAGAGACATTGATGGCATGAAGCTCGCCAGCTATCATCACCATCACAGAAGCCACCTTCAAAGGTTCTCTTGGGAGTCACCCCTCCATAAACCAGGCCACCAAGGTCTGCAGAGTGTTAACCACATCCCCCTGCAGACCTATGGTGTTAACCACATCCCCCTGCAGACCAGACCTAGGGTGATAACCAAATCCCCCTGCAGACCAGACCTAGGGTGTTAACCACATCCCCCTGCAGACCTATGGTGCTAACCACATCCCCCTGCAGACCAGACCTAGGGTGTTAACCACATCCCCCTGCGGACCAGACCTAGGGTGTTAACCACATCCCCCTGTGGACCAGACCTAGGGTGATAACCCCATCCTCCTGCAGACCTATGGTGTTAACCACATCCCCCTGCAAACCTATGGTGTTAACCACATCCCCCTGCAGACCAGACCTAGGGTGATAACCACATCCCCCTGCGGACCAGACCTAGGGTGTTAACCACATCCCCCTGCGGACCAGACCTAGGGTGATAACCAAATCCCCCTGCAGACCAGACCTAGGGTGATAACCAAATCCCCCTGCAGACCAGACCGAGGGTGATAACCACATCCCCCTGCGGACCAGACCTAGGGTGTTAACCACATCCCCCTGCGGACCAGACCTAGGGTGTTAACCACATCCCCCTGCGGACCAGACCTAGGGTGTTAACCACATCCCCCTGCGGACCAGACCTAGGGTGTTAACCACATCCCCCTGCGGACCAGACCTAGGGTGTTAACCACATCCCCCTGCGGACCAGACCTAGGATGATAACCACATCCCCCTGCAGACCAGACCTAGGGTGATAACCACATCCCCCTTGCAGCAGACCACTGGCACCGCTCCTCAGAGGCCAATCCCAAAGGCATTGCGGATGTGGGTGCCAGAGAGACCCTCTGTCCCAGGGGGTCCCTGATCGAAGGGCAGAGGCTGGCTGGACCAAGGACGCCTGGGCCAATACGAGGCAATCAGAAGCAGCTGGTGTTGGGCTCCCCTGGTCCTCAACACTAACAACACAGGAACAGTTAACACAAGCAATAAGTTCACTAATGTCAGTTACAATGAACACAATGACACGAGATACAGAAGGAAGTGGAACAAACATGACGGATAAACAGCCAGGAGAGTGGCACACGCTTCAGGCTGTGGAATAGCCCTGAGAATTCTAGCTGTGGAACCCACTGATCAACGATGACTTGACCTTGGGAGACCTTCAAAGAAGAGGCCATGTGTGACCGATGTGTACTGGACTTTATTCAGGACAGGCTGATAGGCACGACTGTGAAACCCTTACCTTTCTTGGTTATTATATATAAGCAAATATTGAAATTAGCATATTTCTCAGACGGCATGTTAATGTTATACTCTGGGTTCGTAGTACGATTATTTGAAGGTGTGGCTAGGTAGATGTCACTCAAGTCTACAAATATGAACACATATTTCTTTGTTGTTGGTGTGTTGCACAATAAGACATTTAACTATTCCATCATGCATTATGTATATTTCATGCTTACAATACTCTCTGAGTGTATATCCAACTAATGTTGGATATAAAGCCATTTTCTTTCATCAAGTGGTCCAGACCTGTCTATGTGTCTTTGCTTCTACCTGGACCAGGAACACCAGCCTGTCTCTCCTGGACACCTCAGGAGCCATGGTGTCCATCGACCCTACCATGCCACATAACACAGAGAGGTAGGTCCATCTATTGATCTCCACACACACACACATACACACTCACACACACATGCACACACGCACACACACACACATACACACTCACACACACATGCACACACGCACACACACACTCATACACACGCATACACACGCACCTACTCATGCACACACGCACACTCACACAGACACACACACGCATGCACGCACATGCACACACGCACACGCACACACACGCACACACACACACACACGCACACACACACCCATTGATCCGTCACATAAATCCGTCGACTGGTATATTTTCTACACACAGAGACACTCTCCTGTTCCGTTTATTAGCTGATTGCACGGCTGTATATGCTATATACATACTTGTCTCCTGTTGTAGTGTGTCTATATGCTATATACATACTTGTCTCCTGTTGTAGTGTGTCTATATGCTATATACATACTTGTCTCCTGTTGTAGTGTGTCTATATGCTATATACATACTTGTCTCCTGTTGTAGTGTGTCTATATGCATACTTGTCTCCTGTTGTAGTGTGTCTATATGCATACTTGTCTCCTGTTGTAGTGTGTCTATATGCTATATACATACTTGTCTCCTGTTGTAGTGTGTCTATATGCATACTTGTCTCCTGTTGTAGTGTGTCTATATGCTATATACATACTTGTCTCCTGTTGTAGTGTGTCTATATGCTATATACATACTTGTCTCCTGTTGTAGTGTGTCTATATGCTATATACATACTTGTCTCCTGTTGTAGTGTGTCTATATGCATACTTGTCTCCTGTTGTAGTGTGTCTATATGCTATATACATACTTGTCTCCTGTTGTAGTGTGTCTATATGCTGTGTTGCCGTGTTCCCCGCATTTTTTTTCATATTTCATATATATATATATATATATATATATATATTTTTTTTTTAAAGCTGCAATTTTCTGGTGATTTGTTTTATCCTTGTACAGCTCTACCTATCTGGTCATCTATCACCAACTCCTCCTTGTCAGCCATTTAAAAAAACAAGTTATTTCTGACGGCTTCGATGATGTTGTGGAAGTTTCCCTTCATTGTTATGGGTTATGGCAGCAAGCTGCTTCTGTTAGGCCACAAGTAAACAGACTGAACACAGCTACTAACGCGCACACACACACACACACACACACACACACACACACACACGTGCGTGCACATACACACACACACACACACACACACACACACACACACACACACACACACACACACACACACACACACACACACACACACACACACACACACACACACACACACACACACACACACACACACAGACTCATGCACACACACACACACAAACACTGACTCAGGCACACACACAGACTAACACACACACACACACACACACACAGTTATATCTCTGGGTTACATCTCAAGTCTGTCATTTAAAAGCCAAAGCTGTCACAAGCCAGGTTGATGGTGTGTGTGTGTGTCTGTGCACGTGTGTGTTTATTCTTGTCCCTATGTGTGTATTTATGTGTGTGTATGTTCTATATACAATGTGTGTGTGTGTGTGTGTGTGTGTGTGTGTGTGTGTGTGTGTGTGTGTGTGTGTGTGTGTGTGTGTGTGTGTGTGTGTGTGTGTGTGTGTGTGTGTGTGTGTGTGTGTGTGTGTGTGTGTGTGTGTGTGTGTGTGTGTGTGTGTGTGTTTCTTTTAAAGGTCACCGTATCGTGTGGTGCCTCTTACTGGAGGACAGCTTGCTGGTGAGTCCCAGAGGCGCACACACACACACACACACACACACACACACACACACCACACCACACCACACACACCACACCACACACACACACTAAATCTAGCTACAAGATAGCTTTAAGCCTTCACACAACCAGAGAGACATTACACTTAGCCTCCATGGTGTGGGGGTGTCTGAATGTTGAGGTCCTATAACGTATGTACAGTAGCTGCTGCCCTGTGTGCGCCTGACACTTCAAAGCCATATAACTGTGTGAGCTTTATGGCCACTTCACATGGTCACATGGTCACATGGTCACATAGTCCCCCCTTACATACTGGAAAAAAACATGTCAAATAAATAGACTAAGTATGTCTATACTATACTTTACGTTATTTGTTTTAGGAGCCAGATCTATTGGCCATGAGTGATTACATTAGATAATTAGGGATTGAATGTCCCAGGAACAAATAGTTAAATAAAGACTTGATACACTTGACTTGACTTGAATGGATTGAAGATTGAAGATTGAAGAAATGTATTTGTCACATGCACATGCAGAATGAGCCGTGTTAAGAGAGTGGACGTGCCTTACAGACATTTTGCAATATACAATAGAAAATGTATGCATACATAAATTAATAAAATAAAATAGAAAAAACTATGAAACAAACTATGACAAACCATGTATAAACTAAATTTATACAAATATAAAATATAATTTTATTATATATATACAGTATATATATATATTTATGTATGAAACACACACAGAACTTAGATTTTGAACACCTCCCAGCATGCATTTCTGTGGCAGCAAAACATTAAATCATTGATACATATATTCATAGATTGATGCATACTCCAGCTAAGGTACATCAGAGAAGATTATCACAACAGAGGACATATACATCTATATATATAAACATATATATATATAGAGAGAGAGAGATATATATATGATAGCACCTCTACGGGCAGTTAAATCTATATTTATATTAACTGTAAAGATAAGCTAGTAAAGGTACATCCTGGTCACTATTGGAAAATCCCCCGGTGAGAAAAGGGAGATAGAGCACACACCTCTTTCTGTTCTCTCGCCATAAAATGTAAATTTGCCGCAATAAAACGAAACCAGTCGACTCCGCGCGATACAACGTGAGAACAGGAAGTAAACAAACCGAAGCCGTTAGCGTTTCATCGCGGCCGGCAGTTCCGAGGAGAGCTTAACTACATGATTGCGTTCTTTTTTTGAGGTTTTGTTGTTATGGGTTTAGCGGCACATTAGGGAGAGTTCAGATTGGTCTGATGGGCGGCAGGCCTTTGAGCAAGGCACCAGACCCCTACCCTGCTCCCTGGGCAGCTGTATATCCAATAGCTGCCCACTGCTCCTAATACTAGGATGGGTTAAATGCAGAGAAACTAATTTCACTGTGTGAGTACGTATGTATGTATATGACCAATAAAGAGGATTCTAAATCCTCCAGATTTAGATTAAGATTTAGATTCACCAGCTCTAGGTTGTTTGTGACAACACCTGAGCATGTGACGTTCTGAATGGCCCGACAACAACAACTACACCTCCACCTGCTCCTTAATGACATCCTAACTTACTACCTCCACCTGCTCCTTAATGACATCCTAACTTACTACCTCCACCTGCTCCTTAATGACATCCTAACTTACTACCTCCACCTGCTCCTTAATGACATCCTAACTTACTATCAGTCACTGTTGACAAAAGCAGCTGCATGAAATAGTATAGTAGTATATTGTACTACTATACTATTTCATGCAGCTGCTTTTGTCCATGTTTATAGTAATAAACAAATGTGCAAGGCTTTCGAAAAACTCTCCCAGAACAAAGTGTGACCCATGAGCAAGGCTTTATTGGGACTCTGAAGTGTGAAGTCATATAAAAAAAAAACATTTATTATTTACCTGTTCGGAGGACCGGATTAATCAATCACAGAGAGGAATGTATTTTTATTGATGCCATATTTGAACCTTTGTTGACCTTTGACCCTCCCAGAGGAAAGATGGAATGTGAGTGACAGTGTTCACACGATTTCCGACAATTGTCTGTGTGTGCGTGTGTGCGTGTGTGTGTGTGTGTGTGCTTGCGTGTGTGTGTGTGTGTGTGTGTGAGAGTGTTTTCCTTTGCCACAATTTCTCACAGTAAAGACTTTGTTGACCCTGATTGGCTGGACTTTGCCCACAGCTCGAAGCTGCTGGCCAATGGCAGCAGGCGTGTGTTTGCGTGTCTCGCTGGTTCCCTGTGTGATAAAAGTGGAGTTAGACGCGCTTGGTTCACACATCATGCTGGCAGCCTCCTATTCAGTTCAGACCCATCCACCATCCACAGACATCGCACAGGAGGAGAGCGGGGAGGGTGACATTGGTATATTAACCGAAGTACGTCTTTTACTGATCCATCTGTCTAGCGCTCTCTCTCTCTCTCTCTCTCTCTCTCTCTCTCTCTCTCTCTCTCTCTCTCTCTCTCTCTCCTCTCTCTCTCTCTCTCTCTCTCTCTCTCTCTCTCCTCTCTCTCTCTCAGTAGTCTCTCTCTCAGTAGTCTCTCTATCCTTCTCGCTCTCTATTTTTAAGCTCTCTTCTTGATTGCCTTACATAACATCTGTGTTTGTGTGTGTGTGTGTTTGTTTGAGAAGTATTGATAGTCATCTGTCTTTAACAGGGTATTTGATTAAGTGTTCTAACCAAGCAAATCAAGTTTACCATAACCACTAATGTTTGTGTGTGTGTGCGTGTGTGTGTGTGCTTGCGTGTGTTGTGTGTGTGTGTGTGTTTATGCTTATGCATCTGTGTGTCTGTGTCACTCCTTTCCCAGGAGTGTACACTCAATCTTCATGTGTTGACAGCAGTGTATGTGCCAGGGTGTTTTTAGGTGTGCGTGTGTGAGCCTGTGAGCCTGATGTGTGTGTGTGTGTGTGTGTGTGTGTGTGTGTATGTATAACTCCTTTCTATGTCTCTCTCTCTCCCCACAGATAAAGAAGAACTCTTCCAGAATGTTCTAACGCAGGTAGCGGATCAGTTCTCCAAGTGAGTACAACTTTGTAAACGTAGGCATTTAAGACGTGATGTTCAACGACAATAGGATAGAACGTGGGTTAGGATTGGATCGGACGGGAATAGGATTCTTTGTGTACGTCTACCTGCCGTGACTCAGTGACTCATAGCAGCAGGTGTTGGGTATGAACTATTCCAGAGAAATCTGTCTTACACTGTGTGTGTGTGTTTCTCTCTCTCTCTATCACTTCATCTGTATCTCTCTTGATCACGTGGTCTCTCTCTCTCTCTCTCTCTCCATCTCTGCCACCGTAACTCCACCTCTCTCTCTCTCTCCTCTCTCTCTCTCTCCTCTCTCTCTCTCTCTCTCTCTCTCTCTCTCTCTCTCTCTCTCATTTATCTCCCCTCTCTTTGTCTCTCAGGGCGTTCAAGATCAACGAGCTGAAGACAGAGGTGACCAGCCGTCTAGCTATGTTGGAGAAGAGAGTAGAGTGTAAGTACAGCTCTCCCCCCCCCCTCTCTCTCTCTCTCTCTCTCTCTCTCTCCTCCCCCCCCCCCTCTCTCTCTCTCTCTCTCTCTCTCTCTCTCTCTCTCTCTCTCTCTCTCTCTCTCTCTCTCTCTCTCTCTCTCTCTCTCTCTCTCTGCCACTCTGTCATGCTGTCCCTTGGAAGCAGGGGAAGTGGGAGAGTGTAGCGTGAAATATATTCAAGTCAGTCTTTGTTTATTTTGTGCTCAAATCGGCTTTCGAATCAAACTATTGTCGTTACAATTATTTGCCTGTAAATCAGGACTGTTAGGCAGAATTCTTGTTATTGTAATGATGATTCATATCTTCACATGTGTGTGCACAGCCAGTCAAAAGGACGCTACCTGCCCATAAGGATTGCGTTTTAGTATCGATTATTGATATTATTGATCTGCAAGGATCCATGGGCTTGTATTGGTATTGTGTAAAGGGTGATTGGTGCTACTGCTCTTCACACACACATGCACAACGCCAACGGAGGTCCTGTGTGGAGAGTCACCTTGTGCCTGTAGACTTGACATCTTGCAACATGCTATAACGTGCATTGAGCATTAAGCATTAGCAGTTAAACAGGTGGAGGGAATCCGATCACAGTGAGTGATCGGATTTTATTGGTTTACTGTGCAGAGGGGAATTCAACAAGGACACTTCTGGGCCTGCTAGCAGAGATATGAACCGAGATATGAACCGAGATATGAACCGAGATATGAATGGGTTGAACTGCAGGCTGAGCACAGCTACCTGCTGGGGGTTAGTTTATCCTCCTGTGATTATGCATAAGTTAACAATATTAGATAAGTTAAATCATTAGATACAGTAAGTTCAATCATTAGATACAGTAAGTTAAATCATTAGATAGAGTAAGTTAAATCACTAGATACAGTAAGTTAAATCATTAGATAGAGTAAGTTAAATCATTAGATACAGTAAGTTAAATCATTAGATAGAGTAAGTTAAATCATTAGATACAGTAAGTTAAATCATTAGATAGAGTAAGTTAAATCACTAGATACAGTAAGTTAAATCATTAGATAAGTTAGAATCATTAGATAAGTTAACATCATTAGATATGTAAAAAACGTAATAATGGTTAAATACGTGTTAATAAGTGTACGAGTTGGCATGGAGGCTGGGAAGTGATGTGTCCACGTTGGCAGTTTAAGCCAACCTTTATAAAGAATCCTCCATAAAGATGAAGGCGATAGAGGCTAGACAGACCGCTATCGCTAACACACTGCTGTCTCTGAGTGATCCAGATATATTGACCTTCTGTCAGATTCAGATTCCGTTTATTTGTCACGTGTATCGGGTACAGGGTACAAGAGTGGAGTGAAATGTTATCACCAGCTCCGAAGATGGGCACAGATTGAGATTGAGTTGTAAGGTGGATGCATGAATGGATGAATGGATGAATGGATGAATGGCTGTCGCTAATTTCACAGTGAAGCACTCAGAAGCTGAAGCTGAATCAAGTCAGCCTTCCATGGATGTGTGTGTGAGATGTAGTGACTGAGGAGAGGAGAAGGAGGAGGAGGAGGAGTGGAGGAGGAGGAGGAGGAGGAGTGGAGGAGAAGGAGGAGGAGGAGGAGGAGGAGGAGGAGGAGGGAGGAGGAGTGGGAGGAGGAGTGAGGAGGAGGAGTGGAGGAGAAGGAGGAAGAGGAGGAGGAGTGAGGGAGAGGAGGAGAGGAGGAGGAGGAGAGGAGTAGAGGAGGAGGAGGAGGAGTGGAGGAGAAGGAGGGAGGAGGAGGAGGAGTGGGAGGAGAAGGAGGAGAGGAGGAGGAGTGGAGGAGCAGGAGGATGGGAGTCGGAGGAGTGGGGGAGGAGGAGGAGGAGTGGGGGAGGAGGAGGAGGAGAGGAGAGGCGGATGGGGGAGGAGGATAGGCGGATTGGAGGACGGAGGAGGAGAGAGGAGGAGTGTGGGGAGGAGGAGGAGTGGAGGAGGAGGAGGGATGGAGGAGGAGGAGTGGAGGAGACGGAGGAGGAGGAGTGGAGGAGGAGGAGGAGTGGGGAGAGGAGGGTTCGGAGGAGGAGGAGGAGTGGAGGAGGAGGAGGAGGAGAAGAGGAGGAGGGGAGAGTGGAGGCGGAGGATGGGCGGTGAGAAGGAGGAGGAGGCGGATGGAGAAGGTAGGAGGAGGGGGAGGCGAAGGAGCGGGAGGAGGTGGTGGAGTGGAGCGAGGAGGCGGCGGAGGCGGTGGAGTGGAGGAGACAGGAGGAGGGGGAGGTGGGTGGAGGCGAAGGAGGCGGAGGAGGAGGAGGAGGCGGGGGAGGTGGGAGGCGGAGGAGGAGGAGGAGGTGGCGTGCAGGAGAAGGAGGAGGAGAGTGGCGGAGGCGGAGGCAGGAGGCGGAGGGGGAGGAGGGGGTGCTGGTGCGTCCTTGCATATCATGTGAAGGCAGCACACACGTCACTGTGCGGAGCCCCACGGGCAGCTTGTGGTTCCGGGGGATGATCACTCCGAGTCCGGGGAAACGGCAGATTGCGTGCGGCGGCACTGGCAAACGCTAACCGCCACATGGTATGTTAGCGCTGACACGCCACACTAGCGGTCAGATGCTCGCCTGTCCCGCGACGTGCTAACACGGCCGCTACTGACTGGCAGAGTCGGCAGACCTTCGGCTCTGAACCGTTATTTATGTGTATGTGTGTTGTCAACGTGTCGGGCGGAGAGGCAATTAATTAACAATGGCACTAAACCCTGCACATCGTGTCAGTAACTATGACAACCTCAGCCTCAGTTCAGATGAGCTGCAACGTGAAGAGGTTACAGTGCTGTTTTGGTAGCGTCCACTGTGCTTTCCCATTACCGTCCTGTCCCATTACCGTCCTGTCCCATTACCGTCCTGTCCCATTACCGTCCTGTCCCATTACCGTCCTGAACCATTACCGTCCTGTCCCATTACCGTCCTGTCCCATTACCGTCCTGTCCCATTACGTCCTGTCCCATACGTCCTGTCCCATTACCGTCCTGAACCATTACTCGTCCTGTCCCATTACCGTCCTGTCCCATTACCGTCCTGACCATTACCGTCCTGTCCCATTACCGTCCTGTCCCATTACCGTCCTGTCCCATTACCGTCCTGTCCCATTACCGTCCTGTCCCATTACCGTCCTGAACCATTACCGTCCTGTCCCATTACCGTCCTGTCCCATTACCGTCCTGTCCCATTACCGTCCTGTCCCATTACCGTCCTGTCCCATTACCGTCCTGTCCCATTACCGTCCTGTCCCATTACATATGGCTGTCCTTATGGCCAGAATTTGGGCAAGAAATGGGGGAGGGGGATATAGTACATATATATATATTTATTTTTTTCCGTAATATCGTAATACTAGTGTTTTCAATAATATACTACTTGTGTTTTAACTCATGTAATACTAGTGTTTTAAATCATGTACTTCTAGTGTTTTAAATCATGAAATACTAGTGTTTTAAATCATATAATAGTGTTTTAAATCATATAATACTCGTGTTTTAAATCATCAATTATCACCTTAAATGCACCAAAAAAATGGCAATGTTGATTCATTTAATTTATATTCTATATTATTTCTTATCTGTTATATAAGATAAGTTCATCTCATACGTTTTATGCTCGGCTATTTACTGTTATTTAGGGACTATGTAACATAAAAAAATTAAGCAGGATCATCATCATCGCCATTGACAAGCCAGCGGCCAGTAGCCAGCGGCCAGTAGCCAGCGGCCAGTAGCCAGCGGCCAGTAGCCAGCGGCCAGTAGCCAGCGGCCAGTAGCCAGCGGCCAGTAGCCAGCGGCCAGTAGCCAGCGGCTAGTAGCCAGTAGATAGTAGCCAGTAGATAGCAGCCAGTAGCCAGTAGATAGTAGCCAGTAGCTAGTAGCCAGTAGCTAGTAGCAAGTAGCCAGTAGCTAGTAGCTAGTAGCTAGTAGCCAGTAGATAGTAGCCAGTAGATAGTAGCCAGTAGCAAGTAGCCCAGTAGAACATGAAAGCATGTGTCCTATCTTAGTCGAGAGCTAGACTCTGCCCACAGGCTCTCCTGCCCACACTGATGACCGTGTTGTCCCAGTGAGTGGAGGTGTTGCTCCGTGTTGAGCTGTGCCAGAGAGCCTCCCTCTCGGGTCTCCTGTGTTTCCCATGTCTTGAGCCAACCTCCACGGAAGCTCTGCTTCAACAGACCCCAGTGAATCATAGATGGTGACACTTTGTTTTCAACGTTAATATTTGTATTCTTTGTGAGTTTGGGGGTCCCAGCACATGGCTTTCCTCATCATACATTCATACATTCATTGTACCAAATATTCAACAGCATTATGTCCTGGACATCACTAGGTATAACAGTCAGATTGATACTCAGTAGTCAGGTGACTTGTCAATAGTCATTCATGGTCAGATTGCTGATTGCTGGTATGATTCGGGCTTCTTCTGGACAGTCACGAAAGCTCAATTGCCACCTCTCACAATAAAGACACGCCATGTGCTTGGATACCTGGTCGCCACAGCAACAGAGCATTGCCCACACAGACCTTCATCCTAGCATCACCTCAGTCGCCATGGACACCAGGCCTGAAGTGCTTGGCGGTGAGGGTTTGATCACAAAAACTCCTCAATAACTGACTGTTATAAAATCACTGTCCGTGTACATCTGTGCACACTGACAGAGCGACACAATAAAAGAATTCTCTGCTCAGGGATACAGAACACAAGTTGATTGACCCTAAGTGTACAAACTGTTCAAATCAATAGTGTCCAGGTAATAGATTCATTAGCCTTATCGGGCTCTGGAGCTGATAGCTGATAGCATGCTGAAAAGGTGAGAGGAACCCCAGAGAAGAGGACAGAGTGTGCTTTTCATCCATGTTGGAGTACAAAGAGTGCTGTAACAAGATAACACACTCGGCTGTCGCTAGAGCCACACACACACACACACACACACACACACACACACACACACACATACATGAATTAAGCGTGTGTATTGATCAGATGTCAAGCGCAGGATGCCAGCAGGGACTGACTGTCTGACTTACTGGATGGCTTAATGACTGACTGGATGATTGAATGACTGGATGACTTACTGAATGACTGACTGACTGACTGGATGACTGACTGAATGATTGACTGGATGGCTGACTGGATGTGTCCTTCTCTGAAGGGATGTCTCTGTAAACACAGGGATGTTTACTCACTAACCATCTCCATGGCAACAGCAACCCACTCCACAGCTTTAATTCCACACTCCTTAATTTATTCACTCTCTAACTCTCTCTCTTTCCTCTCACTTCTCTCTCTCTCTCTCTCTCTCTCTCTCTCTCTCTCTCTCTCTCTCTCTCTCTCTCTCTCTCTCTCTCTCTCTCTCTCTCTCTCTCTCTCTCTCTCTCTCTCTCTCTCTCTCTCTCTCTCTCTCTCTCTCTCTCTCCAGTGGAGGGGATGAAGGTGGTGGAGATAGAGAAATGTCGCAGTGACATCAAGAAGCTTCGTGAGGAGCTAGCCTCCAGGACCAACAGGTCTCAACGTGTTCTCATGTTCTCCTTCTGTTTCCATGTGGTTCTCACGTTCTCCTTCTGTTTCAATGTGGTTCTCATGTTCTCCTTCTGTTTCCATGTGGTTCTCATGTTCTCCTTCTGTTTCCATGTGGTTCTCACGTTCTCCTTCTGTTTCAATGTGGTTCTCATGTTCTCCTTCTGTTTCCATGTGGTTCTCATGTTCTCCTTCTGTTTCCATGTGGTTCTCACGTTCTCCTTCTGTTTCCATGTGGTTCTCATGTTATCCTGTTTCCATGTGGTTCTCATGTTCTCCTTCTGTTTCCATGTGGTTCTCATGTTCTCCTACATGGAAGTGATCAATAGTTGTATTGGCAGATGCTTAACGCTTAGGAATTGGAATTCACTGCAGTACAAGAAGTGTCAGTGCATCTCAGGCTTATTAATATTCAACGTGGTATTAATGGTATTAATATTCAATGTGATCGGTGAAGTTGACATTCACATGAGAGGCATTGATCCAGTGGGAGCTTCGTCTTTATTTCATAATAATTGGACTGATCTGAAATTAGCTTTTAGCAATGACCGTATTAGGAGGTACCTCGTTAAGTGGTACCTCGTTAGGGGTACCTCGTTAGGTGGTACCTCGTTAGGGGTACCTCGTTAGGTGGTACCTCGTTAAGTGGTACCTCGTTAGGGGTACCTCGTTAGGTGGTACCTGGTTAAGTGGTACCTGGTTAAGTGGTACATCGTTAGGGGGTTACCTCGTTAGGTGGTACCTCGTTAGGGGTACCTCGTTAAGTGGTACCTCGTTAGAGGGGGTACCTCGTTAGGTGGTACCTCGTTAGGGGGTACCTCGTTAGGTGGTACCTCGTTAGGGGTACCTCGTTAGGGGGTTACCTCGTTAGGTGGTACCTCGTTAGGGGTACCTCGTTAAGTGGTACCTCGTTAAGTGGTACCTCGTTAGGGGTACCTCGTTAGAGGGGGTACCTCGTTAGGTGGTACCTCGTTAGGGCGGTACCTCGTTAGGGGGTTACCTTGTTAGGTGGTACCTCGTTAGGGGTACCTCGTTAAGTGGTACCTCGTTAAGTGGTACCTCGTTAGGGTACCTCGTTAGGGGGTACCTCGTTAGGGGGGTACCTCATTAGGGGTACCTCGTTAGGTGGTACCTCGTTAGGGGTACCTCGTTAGGGGTACCTCGTTACCTCGTTAGGTGGTATCTCGTTAGAATTTAATTAGGATTAATTTCTTCGGTGGCTCATTAGGTGAAGGCCTTTCCCGATAACTTTAATTATCAAAGGCAAGCCCTGCGTATTTACATATCAAAGCCAGGCCCAGTTAATGAGGGTAGGAAACCACAGTCTCCTTCAAAGACTCATCTCCTAATCCCGTTCTTCTTCTTTCGTGTATCATCATCATATGTCCAGCTCAGTGTCACAAAGCCACGCTCTCGTCTCTGGTCCCACATGGAAGAGGCCAGCCTCTGAAGGAGGTCTGTACAGAGGACAGGTGGTGATTATGTGGTCGGCAGTCTGCTCAGGCTCGCCACACTCACATACTGCGCTGTCTGCCAGGCCCCACTCCTTCATGGACGCTTTGAAGCGACCAACCCCAGTACGGAGGCGGTTCAGCAGGGTCCAATGCCGGCGTGGTAGATGTTCTCCTTCGACTCCATCTCCCGGATCTTGGATGTGATGGTGCAGACGTGTGGGCTCAGCCGACTCCCATTCCTGCTTCCAGGAAGTTGCTAGCCATGCCCTTGTAGACAGGTCCTCAGGGATGGAACCAAGCATCTCTTGTGCTGTCCTGTTGTAGGGGTGACGGGACTTGAGTCTGCTTGGGGGCGCTGCCTTTGTTGTTGTTTCATGCAGGATATGCCAGTCATGTTCTTGGGCTTTCCTTGCAAGTGCGAGGATAGCGGCCTCTCGTCGGAGACCGGCCGGGGCAATTCCCGCTAGGACTGGCAGGTAGGACACGGGGGTGGGCTTTAGGCAACCGGTTATGATCCGAAGGGCATTGTTGATGATAGGATCAACCTTCTTCACATGTGGGCTTCTACTCCAGACTGGGGCGCAGTATTCGGCAGCAGAGAACACCAGGGCTTGTGTGGAGATTCGTAGTGTCCTGGCGGAGGCACCCCAGGTTGTGCCAGCAAGGCGGCGGATAAGCGAGACCCTTGCTGTCACTTTGGCTCTCACTTCCTCAAGGTGCCGTTTGTAGGACAGTGTCCTGTCCAGCCGAACACCGAGGTACTTGGGGGCTAGTTGGTGCTCCAGACGCTTGTTGTCGACGGACACCGACAGTTCCCTTTTGGCCTCTCCGTTGCACAGGTGGTATGCGGCCGACACAGTCTTCCCAGTACTGAGCTGCAGACGCCACTTGCGCAGGTAGGCAGCCAAGATGCTCATGTCCTGGTTGAGACCCTGTTCCACCGCTGACCATGTTGTTCGACGCAACATGATGGCCAGATCATCCGCGTAACCATATTGTCTGGATGTTGTCTCCGGGAGGTCGTGGATGTAAATATTGAACAGCAGTGGTGAGAGGACAGACCCCTGTGGCACCCCGTTTCTCAATCTCCTCAGTCTGCTTCGCTGGCCATCGCTGGTTCGGAGGATGAAGCTGCGGTTGGACAGCATCTCCATTATGAACTTCACCATATGCCGGTCTGGGATAGTCCTCAGCAGCTTCAGGTGAAGTCCACGGTGCCAGACGGTGTCATATGCGGCTGTTAGGTCAAGCAACACAACCCCAACTTTCTCTTTGGCCTGAAAGCTGTCCTCGATGTCCTGGGTGAGCAGGGTTACCTGATCTACTGTTGACCTGCCCCGCCGGAAACCAGCCTGTTCCCTTGGAAGCTGTGGGTCCACTACTGGCTCTATGCGGCTGAGGATCATCCTCTCCAGTATCTTGAATGGGACGCAGAGCAGCGAGATGGGTCTGTAGGCCTTAGGGTCTTCCGCAGTTTTGCCTGGTTTCAGCAGGGCAATAACAGCAGCACGGCGCCAGGTCTTCGGCAGTTTGGACCTCTGGAAGCAGGATGAGAAAAAAGAGCACAGCCAGGCAGATGTTGTCTCACTCTGGTGGGTCACGAACTCTGGGTGGATGTTGTCATGCCCCGGGGACTTGCCTTGCCTAAGGTTGCCGATGGCCGCCCTAAGTTCAGCTGTTGAAAACTGTCCGGACATGTCAACATCGACACTGGATGCCCTAGAGAGGGAAGATATCTCGCACAGTGTAGAGCGGGCGAAGTTCTTATCTGAACCTTGGAATTGGCTGTTCTTCAGGAGCTGGGCTGCAATGGCATCTGCTGTCACAGGGCACTTGGGGGGTGTTGTTTTCCTGCCAGTGAGCTGGTTGATGGTCTGCCATGCCTTACGGCTGGAATGGGTGAAATCGATTGACTCAACGGTTTCAGTCCATCTGGCCCTTCGGGTGGCGTCCAGCTTGTGGAGTAGTGCCGTTGCAGTCGCTTCCACATCCTCCCTTGAGCCAGCCTGCTGATGTTCACGCAGTAGGTGGTTGCACTCTTCGTCCCAGCCCGGGATGTAGCTCGCATTGTAGCCGCGAGGGATCGTCTTCTTTGCTGCACTTAGGAGAACTTCGCAGTAGGCTGCATATGCTGAGTCCACATCAGCAATGTCTGGGTCCGGGAGACAGGCTGATGTTCTCTCTGTCTCCGTGGTGAATGCCTGCCAGTTGGCCTTCCGGAAGTTCCACCTACGGACAGGTTTACCCTCTACCGGCTGCACCAGTGAGGGGGCTTTGATGACAGACGGTCGGTGGTGTGACCGGGGGAACCTATCGATGACCTGTCTCTCCGGAATTGGGTCGCTGTTGTGGCATACAGCAAATGCGAGGTCTGGGTTGGTGAAGGTGTTCCATCTTGAAGAGTGGAAACTTGGTGGCTCTTTGGGGTCGAACAGGAGCTGAGCATTGGCGTTGGAGGCCCACTCACACAGCGTCTCTCCGTCTGGTGTAGTGTGGGAGTATCCCCAGTCAGTGTGCTGGCAGTTAAAGTCCCCTGCATAGATGGCGGGTGCCTGGGCAAGCGGGAGGGCCGACACGGTCAGTGTAGATGGTGGAGGCTTGTACACATTTACAACAGTTGTTGCCTGTATCTTGGTGGACAGCCACTCAACGCTGGCACTTGGTGGAGATTGGCCAGTGGCTGTCCACCCCAGATCAGACCTCACAAAGGTCGCAATACCGTGATGTCTGCTGAGGATGGAACCAGCTAGGTGGAACCCGGGCAGCTTGAGGGTGTCTTCAACCATACAGTGGGTTTCCTGTAGGAGGACAGCTGCAACCTTGTGGGAGTCGGCGAGGTGACTTATGATCTCGAGTTTGGCGTTGGTGAGGCCCTCTACGTTTAGCTGGAGCACTGCCAGACCTTGGTGGTCGACCGTCGGGATGGATACCCGTCCTGGCGTGGACTTGCATCCCCCCGACTTTTTACGCCTTGGTCTGTCAGCTTGACGATGATTGGGTGGCGACATTGGTTTCACGAGTTGGTCTTTCACCATCTCTCGTTACTTGCAGAGGAGGCCGCGTGGAGGCTGTCGTCTCCTCCTCCTCGTCCTAATCCCGTTTAACGGAGGGAACAGGGCCTCCCAGAGTCCACATGTTTATTACATGACTTACAGCGCGCTCCCAGACAATAATAATGAATCCTCATCCTCATCCTCATCATCATCATCATCATCATCATCATCATCACTTGACTTTTGCTGTTTTCTTCTTCTTGTTTCGTCCGCGTGCAGCAACTTCTCCGAGGACCACAAGAAGGCAACCCCCCGGCGGGACGTGGCCTCCTACCCCAAGGTGAGCCCCCCCTCGGGGTTTAAGCCTGGTCATAGGCACACACACACACATTCTGCAAAGCCCCGCCCACCACTGTGGATACAGGAAGTGTTTTGACCAATCGAGAATCAGCATTTGTTTATTTATCGCTTAAGGCCCTCCCCTTGAGTCCAACCCGTTGACTTTGTAGACTGTATTCAACACGTGTGTTTGTTATGATCTGTTGATGTCTAGAATATACTTCCTACAATCACAAGAGGTTTCATGTTGAGTGATGTTTTAAAAAAAGATTTCTCATGAATATAATTCATTATATTATTTATATGTACATTATATATTTGGTCACCTGTAAAGCAATGGGACCCCGTTTGATGTGGTCGCAAAAGCTTTTACCTGAATTAGAAATTCTGTGAAATAAAGTAGTAAATAGTGAATAGTCAAAAGTTATTTGTTTTGCAATGCAATTACACACACACACACACACACACACACACACACACACACACACACACACACACACACACACACATAACACACACACACACACGCGCACACACACCCGTGTGTACAGACGTGTGTGTGTGTGTGTGTGAGAGGGGGGACCCGAGCCAGGCCCAGATGGTCATGGTAAACCGGGCCTGTGTTGTCTGCAGTACATGCTGTCACAACAGACCATAGACGCCCTCAGGAAGCCTGCCTTCGATGCCTGGCTGTGGGAGGCCAACGAGGTAAGAGCCTCAGCCCTGCCGACTCGCCCAACTCACCCAAAACACTCTCTCTCTCCCTCCCCTCTCCTCCCCACCACTGTCCCCTGCACCGTCTTCTGTGCGTATGTGTATGTCTGTTGTGTACGCGTGTATGTGTGTATGTGTGTGCGTGTGTGTGTGTGTGTGTGTGTGTGTGTATGTGTGTGCGTGTGTGTGTGTGTGTGTGTGTGTGTGTGTGTGTGTAGTACCATCTGTCTAAGGAGACAGTGGAAGCACTGAGACAGCCTACGTTTGATGCGTGGCAGTGGGAGCCCAATGAGGTGAGACAGAGCCCCTGGTGATAAGCTTCTCACCATCACCAACATCCACAGCCAGTCAGTGGTTCAGTGGCTTCATCAGAGCGTGTGATTACAGACAGGCCATATTGAACCAAAGGTAAACAAGGTGTGGGTCTAACCTGTGGATGAATGTTGAATCATCCTTATGGTGAAGTATTAGATTATATTAGATTTTTTATATTTGATTTGTGTATGTATTGTCATCTCACAGCACAAGTACAGTACAGAAAAAATGATTAGTCATCTAACCAGAGTGTAAATGTTACAGTAAACTGCATGGTAATATATAATGTACAGAGGTTTAATAAGATGTAAAAAACTGTCTACTAAAAATACGACGGTATAAAATAGCTTATAAAGTAGGTATGAGATATGTGGAGAATTATAGGTGTATATATATATGTATATATATATACACAGGTAAGTATACAAGTATTACACCACGTGACCAGTTAACCTACAAACTGACTTTATTTCTTGGGTATGACACTGGGTATGACACTGGGTATGACACTGGGTATGACACTGGGTATGACACTCGGTATGACACTGGGTATGACACTGGGTATGACACTGGGTATGACACTGGGTATGACACTGCTTGCGGTAGTCTGTCTTTTTTCCCGATACTAAAGATGCATATCGAGGGGTGCCCCTACAATCAGAATCAGAATCAAAATGCCTTTATCTTATCTATTTGTCATAGTACGAGTACAACTACATTTTCAAACCCTGCTACTAGAATGCAGTGCAGTAATACATATACAACTGTTTGTGTAGCCACTGCCAACATCAACAAAAGGTCTGCTCCGAAATGCAGTTTTGTGTAAATCTTGCTGAAGAAGAACACCATAGGGGCCATAGTGAGTCTACGAGGCTCGACCTCATGTCTCCGGATGTCTCTGTGTGTCTGTCCAGATGCTGAGCTGTCTAGAACACATGTACCATGACCTCAGCCTGGTCAAGGACTTCAACATCAACCCCATCACCCTGAAGAGATGGCTGGTATGTCCATGCTCTCTCTCTCTCTCTCTCTCTCTCTCTCTCTCTCTCTCTCTCTCTCTCTCTCTCTCTCTCTCTCTCTCTCTCTCTCTCTCTCTCTCTCTCTCTCTCTCTCTCTCTCTCTCTCTCTCTCTCTCTCTCTCTCTCTCTCTCTCTCTCTCTCTCTCTCTCTCTCGATTATGTTGCTATCTATTGTCTATTTATCTGTAATTATTGTCTCTTTGCTATAATCCTTGTTCTCTCTCTCCTCTCTCCTCTCTCTCTCTCTCTCTCTCTCTCTCTCTCTTCTCTATCTCTTCTCTCTCTCTCTCTCTCTCTCTCTCTCTCTCTCTCCCGGCTTTAGTTGTGTATCCATGACAACTACAGGAATAACCCCTTCCACAACTTCCGCCATTGTTTCTGTGTGACGCAGATGATGTACAGCATGATCTGCCAGTGCAGTCTACAGGTGAGGATACTCTGCGAGTGACAGGACTAGTTACTACTAGTAACTACAACTAGTCTACAGGTGAGGATAGTCTGCTTGTGACAGGACTAGTTGCTACTAGTAACTGCTAGTTACTGCTAGTAAGTACAACTAGTCTACAGGTGATGATTAGTGGCTGGTCTCCAGGTAGTAATAAAGCAGTTCATTATAACTTAGCGTTGATGATTAGGTTGTTTTCCCACCGTCTCATTTTCCTCATAAACTGAATTAGTGAAAACCTCTCAGTAGAACGACAGGACGCCTGCAGCTGGTTAATGTACAGAGTGAGTCACCGAGTTTACTGTGGGATGAGGATGTCATTAATGAGTAGAGATTATGAGTGTGTGTGTGTGTGTGTGTGTGTGTGTGTGTGTGTGTGTGTGTGTGTGTGTGTGTGTGTGTGTGTGTGTGTGTGTGTGTGTGTGTGTGTGTGTGTGTGTGTGTGTGTGTGTGTGTGTGTGTGTGTGTAACCAGATAAACAGAGAGGTGTTCCTGTTGCCAACCACTGGCAGTAGTACATCATGAGGCTTCCCTTAGTCGTGTGCTAATGTATACTCTCTCTCTCTCTCTCTCTCTCTCTCTCTCTCTCTCTCTCTCTCTCTCTCTCTCTCTCTCTCTCTCTCTCTCTCTCTCTCTCTCTCTCTCTCTCTCTCTCTCTCTCTCTCTCTCTCTCTCTCTCTCTCTCTCTCTCTCCTCTCCTAGCACTGTGCACACACTAGCACTGTGTGTGGCCATTGACCTTTTAATGAAACAAATACATATGTGTGTGTGTGCGCGTGTGTTTCTCAGGAGAAGTTGCCGCAAGTGGACCTTTTGATTCTAATGACCGCAGCTGTGTGTCACGACCTGGATCATCCTGGATACAATAACACGTAAGAACACACACACACACACACACACACACACAGACAGACAGACAGACAGACAGACAGACACACAAAATTGCTATAATTATAATTGGCTATAATCCTCTCTCTCTCTCTCTCTCTCTCTCTCTCTCTCTCTCTCTCCTCTCTCTCTCTCTCCTCTCTCTCTCTCTCTCTCTCTCTCTCTATCTCTCTCTCTCTCATCTCTCTCTCTCTCTCCCTCCCTCTCTCTCCCCCCCCTCCCCTCTCTCTCTCTCCCCCCCTCTCCCTCTCTCTCTGTGTCTCGGTGTCTCTCTACCAGGTACCAGGTCAACGCTCGTACCGACTTGGCGGTGCGCTACAACGACATCTCCCCTCTGGAGAACCACCACTGTGCCATCGCCTTCCACATCTTCTCTCAGGCCGACTGCAACATCTTCGCCAACTTCGACCCCGAGGCCTTCAAACAAATCCGGCAGGTGAGACCCCCTGTGCTCCGTCTGCACCCAACTGGTCTAATGGTCTCTCTTTCCTCAACGACTCCACCTCATATAGATCTGTATCTGCCCATGATATGGCACCCATTGCACTCCTCCCCATCCCTGGACGAGGGGTCTGTCTCAGTATATGGTGGGCCTGGGAAGCCCCCCTGAGACCTCAGGTGTGAGGGAAAGTGGTGAGTTTGGCGAAGCCGGAAGACCATTGAGAACGGTGCGGTGTTTGTTTGATGTTCTGGAGACCTGCGTGTCTGCGTGGGGGGTCTTCCATTCATTATCACTGCAGTATCTGCAAATTTACTAACTCAATTTTTCACTGCTTTTCCGACTACTTGCTCTCAGCCTGACTTCGCTTGGGAAGTGACTTTCTATAAAAGCATGGGATCAGCTTAAGGACGACTGTACTGAACATGTACTGAACAATCTGTACTGAATAATCTAACATGTACAGTATGTCGTCACTCCAACTAACAGTTAGTATGTGACTCACTTTGACTCATTCCTCGGGAGAGTCGCTTCATATCCACTCACACATAATTCAGGAGCAGTTTGCTATGTATGGTTCTCCAGTCACATGTTGTCGAGGGTGTACCACCTGACGGTGTTGTGTGATGGTGGAGGGTGTATCAACTGATGGTGTGGGTGGTGTTGTGATGGTGGAGGGCCTATCTCCTGACGGTGTGGGGGTGGTGTTGTGTGTCGTGACAGGGCACCATCACGTTGATCCTAGCCACGGACATGGCGCGGCACGGAGAGATCCTGGACTCCTTCAAGCAGAAGGTGGACAGATTCGACTACAGCGATGAGGAGCACGTCACTTGCGTAAGCGCCTGCACAGCCTCACTCGTTCACCGGCCTCACTCGTTCACCGGCCTCTATGAAGAGGCCCGTTCACCAGCCTCTCTATGAAGAGGCCCGTTCACCAGCCTCTCTATGAAGAGGCTCGCCCCACTCATTCACCAAGCTCACTCGTTCACCGGCCTCACTTGTTCACCGGCCTCTATGAAGAGGCCCGTTCACCGGCCTCTCTATGAAGAGGCCCGTTCACCAGCCTCTCTATGAAGAGGCCCGTTCACCAGCCTCTCTATGAAGAGGCTCGCCCCACTCATTCACCAAGCTCACTCGTTCACCGGCCTCACTTGTTCACCGGCCTCTATAAAGAGGCCCGTTCACCGGCCTCTCTATGAAGAGGCCCATTCACCAGACTCTATGAAGAGGCTCGCCCAACTCATTCACCAGCCTCACTCATTCACCAGCCTCTATGAAGAGTCTCTTGTCACTCATTCACCAGCCTCACTCATTCACCAGCCTCTATGAAGAGTCTCTCTTCACTCATTCACCAGCCTCACTCATTCACCAGCCTCTATGAAGAGTCTCTCTTCACTCATTCACCAGCCTCACTCATTCACCAGCCTCTATGAAGAGGCCCTTATCTCATTCACCAGCCTCAATCATTCACCAGCATATATGAAGAGGCTCTCCTCACTCATTCAGCAGCCTCTAAGAAGAGGCTCTCCTCACTTATTCACCAGCCTTTATGAAGAGGCTCTCCTCACTCATTCACCAGCCTCTATGAAGAGGCTCTCCTCACTTATTCACCAGCCTTTATGAAGAGGCTCTCCTCACTCATTCACCAGCCTCTATGAAGAGGCTCTCCTCACTCATTCACCAGCCTCTATGAAGAGGCTCTCCTCACTTATTCACCAGCCTTTATGAAGAGGCTCTCCTCACTCATTCACCAGCCTCTATGAAGAGGCTCTCCTCACTTATTCACCAGCCTTTATGAAGAGGCTCTCCTCACTCATTCACCAGCCTCTATGAAGAGGCTCTCCTCACTCATTCACCAGCCTCTATGAAGAGGCTCTCCTCACTCATTCACCAGCCTTTATGAAGAGGCTTGGTTCACCACCATCTCCTCCTGCTCTCCATATTTAGCAACACATCCCAATCTGAGCGCTCAGGAGACGGTAGCACACTAACCCACATACTGGGTCGGTGCTCTTGCAAAACACATCTTAGTCATGCGACTCATGCTCACAATGACCTCAGCCTCCTGCTGTACTCTGACCCTACTCTGACCCCCCCCTCTGTACCGCTGTCCTCGTTCGCCTGCATCCTCCACCGCTGCAGTCGCCTAACCGAGATATGCAAAGAGGTGTGCCTTGCATAACGTCCGCTCCCCCCCGCTGTGGAGCGTGGAAGCAGAGCACACTCCACTACGGTCGTAAACTGACTTCAGATTGTAGGTGTACCTGATAACCCGAACCCTCCTCTCCTCCTCCTCCTCCTGTGTGTTTCCTGTTCCTCCTCCTCCACGGTGACCTTGACCCTCTGACCCCCATGTCCCTCTGACCCCCATGTCCCTCTGACCCCCATGTCTCTGACCCCCATGTCCCTCTGACCCCCATGTCCCTCTGACCCCCATGACCCTCTGACCCCCATGTCCCTCTGACCCCCATGTCCCTCTGACCCTGCAGCTGAAGATGGTGTTGATCAAGTGTTGTGACATCTCCAACGAGGTGCGGCCCATGGAGGTGGCCGAGCCCTGGGTGGACTGCCTGCTGGAGGAGTACTTCATGCAGGTAGGAGCCCCTTGTGTGCTGGTGGTGGTGGTGGTGGTGGTGGAGGTGAATGCAGTAGTTTAGTATTACATCATTGTGGGTACAGTAGCTCATGTAGCAACAATTACATTTGATGACCAGAGAGCAGAAACAGCCCAAGAGCCGGGAAAAGTCAGCCTGATGATGCGTTTTGCCGGCAAAGAAATTGCAAAACAAATGATTCCCTTTTTATGAAGGTGTCTCATGTGAGACCTGCACTGAAACAAGGATATACTTGCTGCTGTTTATTCCTCTCTTGTTTACTGTGTGACGTGAATTGAACGTACAAAGTGTACTAGAACAAAGGTGTCAGTCTAGTGCAATATTCCATTTTAATATTCAGTTTATACAATCAACATCAGAGCCATCGTTACACAAGAAACACCAAGGGTCCTCAATAAAGTCTCAGGCTGTCAGGAAGATAATAACCTGCCCTGGACTTATGGAAGTGCTCTACTTTAATAGTCAACATAAAACACTGATAAACACACGCTGTGTGTGTGTGTGTGTGTGTGTGTGTGTGTGTGTGTGTGTGTGTGTATGTGTATGTGTGTGTGTGTGTGTGTGTGTGTGTGTGTGTGTGTGGTGTTGGTGCTGTAACAGGGCCACAGGAAGAGAGAAAGGCATTTCTGTTTTAGAGCAACGTTAAACTCATGTAGCACATTGAAGCTGGCAGGCTACACTAGTAAACATGAGCTCAACCAATCGAATGGCTATGATTTGCTGCGATAGGCTCCACCCCCCCACCCCCCCCCCCCCCCCTGTGATCCTGACCCATCGTAAGGTGGGGTGAGGTCAGGTAAAACAAGATACCAGTGCGTGACTAGTCGTCAGATAGATCGGGGGAGAGATGTGTATTGATCTTTGAGATTTGATTTGCAATCGTGTACTCGGAAGATGCCCAGTGGGTCAGCAGAGTATTATGGGATGTGATCAACGCCCCACACAGACCCAGTCTCCTAATCATAGAAAACTCTCTTAGTCAGGTTCAGGGAAACGGGCTGTAAAGATACATCTTTATTTTGATGTTGTCTGTCTCTCTCTCTCTCTCTCTCTCTCTCTCTCTCTCTCTCTCTCTCTCTCTCCCCATCTTTCTGTCTATCTCTCCATCTGTCTTTCCCTCTCTCTCTCCATATGTCTCTCTGTCTCTCTCCATCTCTCTCTATCTTTCTGTCTATCTCTCCATCTCTCTCTCTCTGCAGAGTGACAGAGAGAAGACGGAGGGCCTGCCTGTAGCTCCCTTCATGGACAGAGAGAAGGTCACCAAGCCCACCGCGCAGATTGGCTTCATCAAGTTCGTCCTCATCCCCATGTTTGAGGCCGTCCTGAAGGTCAGGACCTGAAGGACACACACGAGGGTGGTCTTCCATCGGAGTTCACCGCAACACAACATGCACTCGTAGTTGTAGCGGTTAGATGAACGATAGAAACACAATATGAATGATTTCTCTCTGGGGTTTCACATTTGTCTAATAATAAGCAGTAGTACATAATGACATTTAGATGCTACATTAGCGATGTCCTGGGTCATATAGGTCATACTTTACAGATTCTCAACCGTCATGCTGGCCGATGAGTGGGTGGAATATCCTTCACATCTGGGAGTTATTTTGTAATACACCACACATCCAAACGGAACCCTTCTTAACAAGAATATGACACTGGAGTTCCAACGCTCAAGTGTCAAAGTGCTGAAAAAAGTCTGTGTGTATGTGTGTGTGTGTGAGAAACAGCTGTTTCCTCAGGTTGAGGAGGTGATGGTCCAGCCCCTGAGGGAGTCCAGAGACCGATATGAGGAACTCAAACAGATCGACGATGCCATGAACGAGGTGTGTGTGTGTGTGTTCATGTGTGTGTATGTTCATGTGTGTGTTAGGAGTATGTTTACTTACTTGGATGAGTCCTGGGTCACCCTCTTGTCAGGTGTGTTAGTCAATATGTCGTGGTGGTGTGTGTGTGGGCTGTATCATTTCACATCCTAATATATCACCTCCTCATCTCAGGTCATTTATAACCCTTTAATCTAATAAGTCATTAGAAGACAGCCCATCCCCATAACTCATGGTCCGTCTGTGTGTAGTCGTGTTCATAAAGCTTAATAAGTCGTGTGCAGCGGTTAACGCAACCTTCTGTTCTCAGCTCCAGAAGAAGAAAAGTGAAAACTTGACGATATCGAAGAAGAAGAAGTAGGAGTGTTTGAAGCAGGTTGGTCATCCACAGCTACAACCTCTAAATTAACTTTAACACCGAGATGAAATCGGTTGAAACCACCAACCGGAGGTACAAGTCATGCGTGTCTCGGTGGAGAGATTCACAGCATACGTTTAGGGGTCAGGAAAAACGATTATTGCAAAGGATTCCAATGACGAAGTCATATTTACAATTCATTATTATTTACCAGTTCAAGCTTTTACAGGAACCACACACACACGTAAGCATATTTTATTTTTCGCCGTTACCCCAGTGACCTTAAAGAGAATCTAAAGCGCATTGGAATATCAAATGTTACCATTTTAATATTTCGCTAACACTATTGTCGTTTTATTTTCAGCACCACCAGTGAGAGTAGAGCAGGAGAGCCAAGCAGCGTGACAAAGCAGAGTTCTCAGTTCTGGTTCCGGGCCCCCGAGGGGAACCACCCCCCCACCTCCACCCCCATCACCACCCCCCCCCCCTCACCCCCAGAGAGCAGGACCAATAGAATGTGTGTGCGGTTGGGAGCGAGCGATGTTCTGGTAAAGACGCTAGACCTGAGCAGTCGATCCCAGATACGACCCCCTGGTGGATTGGATTTGACCTAGTGGTTTCCAGGCTAAACATACCGGCTCTCGGTCGCTCAGGGACCGGACGGACAAATCCAAAGCATTGTTTTTTCAGGGAGTGTCTACATTTGTACAGCACCGACTACTGCAGTGAACATTTATTTAGATATTTCTCAATATATATATATATATATATATCAGCCTTGTTTTTATTTGAAACGTGTTGTTTTTCCTTTCTTTTTTTACAGATTGTACAGATTTCTAGTCGCCTTTTGTTCTTTCCTACGAATAAACAAATAAAGGTTTAATTATTACAAACGTCCTGGTGAGCTTGCTTTGGGGGGGTGTGTGTGTGTGTGTGTGTGTGTGTGTGTGTGTGTGTGTGTGTGTGTGTGTGTGTGTGTGTGTGTGTGTGTGTGTGTGTGTGTGTGTGTGTGTGTGTGTGTGTGTGTGTGTGTGTGTGTGAGAGAGAGAGACAGATCGGCTAAGAGGTGCATAGGTGTTCCTGCATAACACGCCGGTGAAAAATATAAATAAGAGAGGAGACATTATTATCTGGATCATAAACGTTTACTTCCAAAACAAAAATGTAAAAATAAAAATAAATCACCAGCGCCATTCATCACTCGGTCCCAACTCAAGAACTACACGGTAGTCGTTGGTCACGTCAAAAAAAACAAAAACCCGGTCACTCCTCCCCGGTTTACAACCGTCCTCCACAGCGGCACTCCGTGTCACTCAGCGGGACGGCTGAGGCTCCCCCCGGTCCTCCCCCCGGTCCTCCCCCCGGTCCTCCCCCCGGTCCTCCCCCCGGTCCTCCCCCCGGTCCTCCTTGGTCTCGCTGGTCCTCCCCGCAGACCTTCTCCTCTTCTTCTTCTTGTTGTTATTGTTGATGTTGTTGCTCTTCTTCTTCTGCTGCTCCAGACGCAGGCGCTTCTTCTCCATGTAGGAGTCCATATTGCCAAAGTTCACCTTGTACAGGTGCTGGTAGTGGCTCTCGACCGCCGCCAGCGCTGTCAGGGGGGGAGGGGGGAGAGTTATGACTAAATCTGGAGGATGGAATCCTCTTATTGGTCACATACATGTACACACAGTGAAGTTTGTTTCTCTGCATTTAACCCATCCTAGTATTAGGAGCAGTGGGCAGCTATTGTATACACAGCGCTCGGGAAGCAGTGTAGGGGTCTGGTGCCTTGCTCAAGGGCACCTTGGCAGTGCCCTGGTGTTAAGGGGACTTGAACTGGCGACCTTCCGGTTCCCCATGTGACTGAGCTACTGCCGCCCCCATGTGTACCGGTTCATACGCCTTCCTACCCCCACGTGGGGTTACCTGAACTAGGAGGGGTTAGTTGGATGTCGTGGGGTTAGCTGAACTAGGAGGGGTTAGCTTGATGTCTGGAGGAGTTAGTGGGGGGAAAGCTGATGAGAGCTAAGAGAAGCCAACATGACACCTGAGGTTATTTATATTCTCTGGAGAGGGAAGTAACAAGAGAGGTAGAGAGATGGAAGGGATAGTGAGTGAGAGAGAGTGAGTGTGGACTCACGCTGGCGGGTCTCCCAGTAGGGTTTAATGGCTTCGGTGACTGGGTTCAGCGCAGCGGTCTCTGCATCGCACTACAGGGTGGAGGAAGAGCTCAGTCAGTGTGGGACTGAGGCGCCATTGCCCCTCGAGTGCGAGCCAGTAGAAATACAAGAGTTGTGTGAATGTGTCGACACAATACACTGCATTGCATAAACCATCCTTCCGCCGACAGCAGGGATGCTAGTTCTAATGCTAACAAACAATACTAGAAAGGAATTGATCTGAAAAAAAATATAGCATTGTACTAAATCTTCTATTATAGCCTATTGCTTAAGCTCAAAATACCAAAGTCAATCAATTTCTCTCCAGTTTACCAGCGTTCAGTCTGACAAATGTGTGCATTCAGTAATAAAAACATTGTTCTCTGGTCCTGTAACACCAATTTATAATGTTAATAAATGTAATACATACCGTGTATGTGAAACTAATGAGTTGAATTGGTCTGACACGACAAGGTAACAGATTAATAACTCCTACCTGCCAGCCGTCCTGTGTGTGCGTGTACACCTGGAGCGGTGTGTCCCCGGAGTCCAGGAGCACCCACAGTCGACCCCGGGGGTCAAAGGTGATGTCCAGGGGGCAGTGGGGCAGGGCGAGCTGATGGCTGGGGGTCAGTCTGTCCTCCTCGGAGCCCAGACTCAGGATCTGGACCGTAGGAGCTCTGGACACAAAGGGAACACAAACTGATCAGGTGTGGCATTAGGCATCTGATTTGGTCTGAGGTATAAGTTACAACATGGAACAAGAACATTCTTTTTTTGAGTGTATTTAATAAAAAAAGATTGTCGTTTGTTTGCGTCAACAAATGACATCCAGACAACATTCCTGAGATGCGTTTAGTCCTGTCCCCATTAGTTGGAAATGTGGCCTGATTGCAGAAGTGAAATGTGGTTTCACTCTGTGTTTCGGAGAATTTTCTGAATGAAGTAGAATGATGTGCAGCCTCTAGCACAGAACATCACCACACGCTGTAGGAGAAACCAGGTGCAGTACTTTTATTCCGACAGCAGATGGCGCCATAGGCGACTCAAACAGCAGGAGCCCACTTTGTAACCTTGCTCTGTTAATTCAACTGAGATTAACCATCAACTATAGCCTATCAGAGAGTACTTCTCTCTGAAGATACAATATACCATCACCAGAGCCTTATTCTAGGACAGCAGCAGACTGTCCTTGTAAAAGACGGCTGTAATCTACCTCTGTTCTCTCATAATCTCTCCTGACCTGCAAGAGAACGGCTTCTCCTTAACCTGTTAATCTACCTGTGGTTCAGGTGTCCTTCACCTACACAGAGCGCTCTTGTTGTATGTGCAGGAATACATTTGACAAGATACAAGATTATTGGCCATTTGTAACAAGTCCATAGGAACGCTTACTCCCCATTCCCTCCCCCAGTATACATCTCAAAAACACCATACAAATATATACAATAAAATAAACAAAAAAAAGAGCAGCAAAGTAACTTAAATGATATATACATGTTTTTTTATACAGAAATCTTTCAAAAGCAAAGCATAGCATCATGACTACAGTACAGTAACTGATGGGTCCACAAAGTATGCAAGTGTAATATTATGACATGTTATGATAGTGTAATGTTAATGACATGTTATGATAGTGTAATGTTAATGACATGTTATGATAGTGTAATGTTAATGACATGTTATGATAGTGTAATGTTAATGACATGTTATGATAGTGGCAGCACTCCTAGCAGTTCAGTAGGTCACTGCCTGTGGGTAAAAACTATCCTTAAACCTGGTAGCATACATAGCACAGCTACGAGTTAGCCTTGTTTTTCTCTGCACCGGTAAATGGACTGCCTTTTATATAGCTCTTTTATCCAAAGTGCTTTTGCAAGTCAGGAAGAGTTAGGGTGTCTTGCTCAGGGACAACCGAGACAGTTTTTGCTCGGAGGAGCCGGGGGATCGAACCAGCAACCTTCCGGTTGTGAGGCGGCGGCTTCACCTCCTGAGCTATCCTGCCGCCCCCTAACGGTAACCAGCCTCTATTAGGCGCCTGCCCAGGGCTCAAATTCACACTCTTCTGAATGTCAGCACAAGAATGACAAGAGGCTTCAACACCAACAAACAGCTCACAGGAAGTCGATCACAAGTAGGTCACAAACTTGATGGAAAGGTTTAATTGAGATGAGCGGATATAAACCAACGAACCCACTGACCTCTCACTGACCTCTCCCACTGACCTCTTACTGACCTCTCACTGACCTCTCCCACTGACCTCTCACACTGCACCGCCACATGGCGCCCGTCCGGCGAGCTCGTGATGCGGCTGATGGCCGACCGCTGGTCAGACACGCAAGGTGGGGGGCGCAGGAAGGTTCCGGCATCACCACGGTTACCGGAAAAAGCGAGAGAGAAAGTTAGCATAGTCTTAGCTGCAGGCGATTTGATTGAAAGCGATGTACAAGAGCGGGTTAGGGTTCAGGGCATAAATATGATGAGGGATAACCCATCAGTCCTTTATATTGATTTTCTTTCAACCCCAGTTTAAATTTTTTTTTCCAATAAGATGCAGATCAGGAGTCTCCCAGACCAAAGATAACCCCAGAGACCCTTATGAACACTACTGTACGAACACTACAGTACGGACACTACTGTACGGACACTACTGTACGGACACTACTGTATGAACACTACTGTACGGACACTACTGTACGGACACTACTGTACGGACACTACTGTACGGACACTACTGTACGGACACTACTGTACGAACACTACTGTAGACACTACTGTACGGACACTACTGTACGAACACTACTGTACGAACACTACTGTACGAACACTACTGTACGGACACTACTGTAGACACTACTGTAGACACTACTGTACAGACACTACTGTACGAACACTACTGTAGACACTACTGTACAGACACTACTGTACGGACACTACTGTAGACACTACTGTAGACACTACTGTACGGACACTACTGTAGACACTACTGTAGACACTACTGTACAGACACTACTGTACGAACACTACTGTAGACACTACTGTACAGACACTACTGTACGGACACTACTGTACGAACACTACTGTAGACACTACTGTACGGACACTACTGTACGAACACTACTGTACGGACACTACTGTACGGACACTACTGTACGGACACTACTGTACGGACTACCGTATGGACACTAGCACGAAGCAGGTTCCACTACTGCAACCAGTCCTGCCTATATGGTCGTGGTAAATGGACTGCGTTTACACTATAGAGCACTTTGAACCAAACCGCCAGCTATGGCTGCTCAGGGATACCTCGACACTTGGCTAGGAGGACCCGGGGGATCGAACCAGCAACCTTCAGGTTGCCAGACAACCTGCTCCTGAGCTCCTGCCGCCCACCCAGATGCATCAGGGAGATATGTTGAGCTGTGAAAACTACTTGGGGACCAATCAACATTTTGTATTCTTGCGTGTGGTATGTATGATAAGATGATATTTGATTGTGTTCCATAAGCTTTCTGTGAATTTGATTTGTTTTTTGCTGTAGTATTTCTAGAAGAGGATCATGTGACGCAGAGCTTGGTACCTTCTCCTGCTCCTCCTGGGTGATGCTCGGTGCTTCCCTCAGGTCCCTGATGTCCCACCTCTGGAGCTCACGCCCTGATTCATACTGCCACAGAATCACAGTCCCATCCTGAGGGGGGAGACAGATCTAGTCAAGTCACAGTTACAGTCTCAAAGGGCTTCACACCCCCCAAACCCTAGCCCTCCGATAAACGGCAAGACCAAAATAATCACTCATCACTGAATCGAGGTTTGACTAGTGGAGTCTGAGGGGAGCTAAGACAAGACTCACCCCTGATCCAGAGAGGAGCCAGTCTGGATGGGCCGCTGGGATCAACAGACAACTGACGAACCTGAAAAGAGATCACAGAAGACATTACATTAGTCATTTAGCAGACGCTTTGGTCCAAAGCGACTTACAATAGTGCATTCAACAAGAAGAAGAAAACCATTAAAAAAAAGAAATTGTCAAAATGGTTCTGTTGTTTTAAAGATGACATCTTATGTGGACGATGAAACTCAGCTATTGGCAGCTATAAGCCCACAAACGTACATGTTACAATGTTACAATGTATCCGATACTACATAAAGAGAGAGAGAGCTAGACATTACATTAGTCATTTAGAAGACGCTTTTATCCAAAGCGAATTACAATAGTGTGTTTCAACAAAGGAAGGAAAGAGAACAACTCCTCACCAGAAGTCAAAAGTACATTTCATTTCTAAGAACTGAACCAGTGCTCAGGTAGAAGTACAATAATTCAGGCAAAAGTGTAAGGGACAAAGTACAATAAGTTGGAAAACAATATAGAACAATAACAATAATATAGACAGACTCCGACACAGAGGGAACTCCATGAAGAGATGATACATTATACGTCATCATTATAAACTACTGGTGGAGGGACACCGGTGGATGCGTGGACTCACTCGCGGTGTCCGAGGCAGAAGGCCTGGATGTTGTGGGGAGACTTGAGGTGGCTGACCCGGATCTTCTCGTCGCGGTCGGCACTGATGACGAAGCGGTTGTCCGGTGACGTCGTCTGGAAAGAGAAGGGGAATGATTAGGGCCGTCTCCAGGCTATCCAGACCGGCAGACCAGGGGAAAACTACTATTGGGGATTTTCTATCACTTTAGTACTTTAGATAATATACAAGATACAAGAGGCCACAAGTACAATGGAATGCTTACTCCCCATTCCCTCCCGCAGTATGAATTAAATAATAAAACAACAAAAATACTATATAATAAAAATCAAATTCAATATAAAACTAGAGTTCTAAACACAGCGACCCATAAGGGGCGGAGGTTTAATAACAAAACCACCGAAAGCCTGAAGCCCTGGTTGGTCCTCGTGGCGTGAAGGTTTATAACTGGTCCATTACGATGAGGACGGGAGCGGGTCTTACCAGAGCCAGGAGCATGGAGAGGTGACCCAGCCTCAGCTCCCCGGCCCTCTGGGGCTCGCCCACAGAGAAGGAGTAGACGTCCCCCGACTTGTCGGCCACCAGCACCTGGTCCTCGGCCTGGCTGAACACCAGGGAGGAGCACCGCCGCACCGCCCACCTGGGAGACAGGGACCACCATAACAAACAGCTCAGGAGGTCGGACAGTACACGTATTAAAGCCAGACACAATTCATGGATCTGGAGAAGAAGAAAAGAATGTGTCTATAAAATAAACACTTCTGCACAAACACATTTCAAATGTTCAACGATTAAGGCATGAAATTAAATAAAGTGCCAGAATAAGGTGCATTAAAGAAAAAGCAGCACAACAGAGCTTGCATGTCGTAGGAAGATGACTTTTCTACAGGGGAAACGCTTCTCAGAAGTCCCTGGCGATGATTTTTGTTAATGATGTTTTCTCTTCACACTAAATCGCTAGGCTCTGTAATCGCATCTCATGGCTTCTCCTATCACTGCTATGCGGATGACACTCAACTGTTTCTCTCCTTTCCCCCCTCAGAAACCCAAATAGCAACACGCATCTCGAAATGCCTGGCCGACATCAGCAGATGGACAGCCGCCAACCACCTGAAGCTCAACCTTGACAAGACTGAGCTCCTCTTCATACCGGGGAAAGACTGCCCTCAGATGGACCTACTGGTCACCATCGAGAACACCCAAGTCTCCCCCTCAACCACAACAAGAGACCTTGGTGTGGTGGTAGATGACCAGCTGTCCTGCAATGCCAACGTCACCGCGGTGGCCCGATCTTGCAGAATTGCCCTCTACAACATCCGCAGGATCCGGCCCTTCCTCACACGTGAAGCGGCGCAGATCCTGGTCCAAGCGCTCGTCATCACCCGCCTCGACTACTGCAACTCTCTCCTGGCGGGACTCCCCGCCTCTGCAACCAAGCCCCTCCAACGCATCCAGAACGCAGCAGCACGCCTGGTATTCAACCTACCGAAATTCTCCCACGTGACCCCTCTCTTCCGCGAACTCCACTGGCTTCCGGTAAATGCTCGCATCAAATTCAAGATTCTGGTGCTGACCTTTAGGGCAGTCAATGGAACTGCCCCGGCCTACCTCCAGGCGTTGGTCAAACCCTACATCCCAGCCAGAGCGCTCCGCTCAACTTCTGCCAGGCGACTTGTTCGACCTTCACTAAGGTCAACCAAACATCGCTCGTCCAAAACCCAGCTCTTCACGGCTCTGGCCCCACAGTGGTGGAATGAACTCCCGTCTCATGTCAGGACGGCAGAGTCCCTCGCCAGCTTCCGCAAGAGACTCAAGACCCACCTGTTCAGAGTCCACCTGGACTCTCCTTTGTGAAACCCGTAAACTTGCTTAAGTCCTGACATTAATAGCTCTTAGCATGTTGTATATGTTAGCAAGTATATGTCCTTAATGTTGTTAACACGCTCTTATCACAGCTACTTAAGCAGGTGACCTAGCAGTACGAAATTGTGTTATTCATCTTGTCAATATGAATACTTGTGAACTGCTGTATTTATATGTTTGCGTACCCCAGTGTTATGCTATTGTCTGCTTCAACTAATGTACACCTTGTAAGTCGCTTTGGATAAAAGCGTCTGCCAAATGCCCTAAATGTAAATGTAAATGATGTGTGTATAGTGTGCATATATGTTTGTTTACTGGTGATGGTGGAAGGGAGGTAAAGCTCCTGGAGGGAGGCAGGCATTGTGACTAAAGGTCTACGTAAACAAACGCCAACATTGCTTTATTTCACCTTGTGCTGATGCACTGCCATGGGGAGCCACAGTGGAACAGGACAATGCGCTTGGAGTCGTCTGTGAGCGCCACCAGCCTCCCGGAGGACGACACGGCGACGGCCAGGATCTGGTCGCTTCCCGTCTCCTCAGCACCGCCGTCATCACTGAGAGCGGGGAAAAATGTGTTTAGATCGGCGTGTACACAACAATAAATCATCCAGGAACAACGTGTGTGTGTAGGTCCATCAGTCAGGCATGACACCGGTCGGTACATTGACGCACAGCGGATCTCTCCTACCCTTTAGAGTCACTCTCGGTGTCTTTCGGCTTCTTCTCAGCGGCGCTGCAGTCGAACACGAACGGCTCTCTGTAAGGGAGGGGTGGAGGGTCAGCATCACTAGTTGTCACTACCGATGACGAGGGATCACTAGTTGTCACTACTGATCACTACTGGTCACTAGTTGTCACTACTGATCACTAGTTGTCACTAGTTGTCACTACTGATCACTAGTTGTCACTAGTTGTCACTACTGATCACTAGTTGTCACTACTGATCACTAGTTGTCACTACTGATGACGGAGGTCTAACTCACCCGGCCTGTTCGGTGTGAACGGCTATTAGTTTGGAGTCACAAGTAGAAACAACCCAGTCTCCACACGCACTGAGAGCGGCCATGGCTGCTGGTCCTGGAGGGAGCTAGTGTGTGTGTGCGTGTGTGTGCGTGCGTGTGTGTGCGACCACCGTAACGTGGGGCGCCGTCACGTGGCTCTTCTATTGTGGCGCACACTAAAACACGTCATCACGCCCCCCCCGCCCCGCCCCCCGTTAAAAAAAAGTACAGGATGTACAGCAACGCAAATACACGTTAGAGACACACAGGTGTGCAGGGAACACGGTGTTCTACCATCGATTGTCGTATTTTCCATCGATCAGCTCAGCTCAGTTGATCGCATATCACATCATCACAGGACGGAGGTTCATAAAACGGGCCGATTCTCACCGGAAGTCGCGTCTTTAGACCTAAAAGCGCCTTAGAAAGCGGCTATAAAAGGGGGCGTTCCCAACACGTGTGGCTGCACAGCACCGAGCAACACGCTGCATCCATAGGGGGGGTTTCTATAGGGTTCTTCTTCTATCTCTGGGGCATCGCCTCCCATATTATATAATTATTGACATTTGACTTAAAGATAACATCGAGTCGACCAGTGGAGCTCCGACACCAGGAGGTCAGTGGTGCTCCTCGGCCGAAGGGATCCGCGTTGGGTTGACACTTCTTTTGACATATTTGACGGTCCTTATTTGAGGTTTTTGTTAACCATCGATGCTTTGGTGTTTTCAGGACACCAACCGGTACGTACAGTCGCTCAGGGAAACATGGCGACGTCTCTGCTGAGGTTAGGAAGGCTGGGCTCTCTGAAGGTACACTTATATATATACATATATATATATATACACAACTTATTATACAGTAGACTATGACATGCATGCAATGCAATACTTTCACTCGGAACGTGTTTTCTTTGTTTTCTTTATGTACATAGAGACACGCTATCTAATAATATGTTCGGAATGGGTTAATTGGTGCCGTGGGGGCTGTTTATATAGTGATGTCCGCTGACCCCTGTGTTGGCCCCAGTGTCTGAGGCCTGAGAGCTGCAGGTCTCCCTCCAGACTACCAGCAGCTGCAGCCCTCAGCACCAAGCCGGCCGGAGGAGGCAAGAAACCGATCAAGAAGATCAGTCAAGGTACAGCGTTCCCCTGCACGGTTCACACGGCGTCTCGTAAAGGTGGTGGTGATCATTGGAAGAACTGATCACCACCACTCATTTGGTCTCTTCCATTAAAACGACACCGGCATTCCTTCCTTCCTTCTGGAGAAAGCGTCGACACTGTTCCCCATTTTGACCTTCAGCCGTCTTCTCCTCCTCCTGTTGCCTCCACCTTTGACCCTGTGAGCATGTTCTCTTTACACGGGTACACCAAGCTATTCCAAACCTAATGGTCTATGGCTATGAACCCATGTTTAAGAAACCTACTTAAGCACGACGAGAGGCAGACAAATGGGTTATGATTGTTTGAGTTGGCAGGTGCAGTCAATTAGTCTTGGGAAAATGAATAACCAGATTGATTAATTAGTAATGGTGCAATATGCCATCATTTTGACAATCATTTCAAACAGTGGAATCAAACTTATAGTAAAACAAAGTAAATGATTGAAGCAAAGACAGTGAAAGGGTAGTCCCCATATCTGGGTCCTGGTACCTTAGTTTGTCTAATGAGTTTTTAATGTTTTAATGTATTCTTCAGTGTTCTTTTTACCTTTCCCTTTACCTTGTTTATGTCTTTTAACACTGATTTCTACACGTCAACATGATGAATGGCTATTTGGTCTCTAAAGTTTTTATTTTGTGTTGGTGGAATACAGAGATCTTCACTTCTCTGCAATAGTTATTTAATTTCTGTATTTGCTTTGTTATTGTAGCTGATTTATATTGTGAATGATTAACAAATCAATTGGTTGCATCATTTAATTTTGATTGTCGACAAATAATTGTTGTTGTCTTACGATGCATTTAAAGCCAAATTAACTCTTCTTACTTTTAATTAATTACTTTTACTCCTCCTTTATCCTAGACAAAAAGCCGGCTAAAACATACTTCGATTTAGAGAAACTAGTCCAGCACAAGACCTATGCAGCGGTTCCCAGGAAGGACCCGGCCCTCATGGGCGCAGCGGAGCCCGTCGCTGAGGGCCTCGCCGCCGCCGCTGCTGCTGCACCTGCAGCCAGGGCTGAGGCGGCTGAGGCCGCGGCCCCCGTTGTCCAAGTTGTGGCAGAAGCTGTGACCCCTGCAGCTGAGGCTGTGGTAGAGGCTGTGATCCCTGCCGTAGAGGCTGTGGCCCCCGTCATTGAAGCTGTGGCAGAAGCTGTGGTCCCTGCAGCTGAGGCTGTGGTAGAGGCTGTGACCCCTGCCGTAGAGGCTGTGGCCCCCGTCATTGAAGCTGTGGCAGAAGCTGTGGTCCCTGCAGCTGAGGCTGTGGTAGAGGCTGTGATCCCTGCCGTAGAGGCTGTGGCCCCCGTCATTGAAGCTGTGGCAGAAGCTGTGGTCCCTGCAGCTGAGGCTGTGGTAGAGGCTGTGATCCCTGCCGTAGAGGCTGTGGCCCCCGTCATTGAAGCTGTGGTCCCTGCAGCTGAGGCTGTGGTAGAGGCTGTGATCCCTGCCGTAGAGGCTGTGGCCCCCGTCATTGAAGCTGTGGCAGAAGCTGTGGTCCCTGCAGCTGAGGCTGTGGTAGAGGCTGTGACCCCTGCCGTAGAGGCTGTGGTCCCCGCCGTTGTTGAGGCTGTGGCAGAAGCTGCGGCCCCCGCTGTTGAGGCTGTGGCCCCCGCTGTTGAAGCTGTGGTAGAGGCTGTGGCCCCTGTTGTAGAGGCTGAGGCCCCTATTGTAGAGGCTGAGGCCCCTGCTGTTGAAGCAGAAGCTGTAGTACCTGAAGATGAGGCTGTGGCCCCCATTGTTGAGGCTGTGGTAGAGGCTGCGGCCCCCGTCATTGAAGCTATGGTCCCTGGAGCTGAGGCTGTGGCCCCCATTGTTGTAGCTGCCGCCCCCATTGTTGAGGCTGTGGTAGAGGCTGTGGCAGAAGCTGTGGAACCTGTTGTTGAAGCTGTGGCCTCTGCCATTGAAGAGGCTGCCCTCATTGTGGAGGCTGTCCCTGAGCCCGTTGTCGAGGCTGCTCCAGCAGCTGAAGTGATTCCTGTTATTGAGGCTGCCCCTGAAGCCCCCATGGAGGCGGCCCCAGAACCCGCGGCGGCGGCTGAGGAGCTGGTGGATCCTGCTCCGGTCTTGGCTGAAGCAGCAGGAGAGGATGAAGTAGAGGCTGGGACTGAGCCTAAAACCGTTGAATCATCTGAGGGTACACACTGCATAACCACCATGAACTGTGAATGTACTGATATGACGAAAGCCCATGCATGCTCATCCACTCTTCTTTGTGTCCATTGGCTTCGAATGGTTATGTCATGAAATAATCGAAACGTTCCCCCTTGACCTAGCTCCACACTCGTGTATATATATATATATGTATATGTATATATATGCGCGCGCGCATGTCACTGTTTTACCCGAGACTGGTCCGCTTTTGCTCCTTAACATCTGTTTGGCTCCTAAATATTCACTCCATTGTGGATAACATAGTAACTTCCTAATTGTATTTTCTTTCCTTTTTGTATTTTAAACCATCGACCCGTGTTAGTCTCAGGTGTCCAGTGTTGTATCGGTGGTTTGGTGGCACCACTGCACTTCACGGTTGGGGGAACCTCCTTCTTTCCTTTCCCAGCCAATCAGAAGAGTTGTTTTCCCACCAACCTTCCTCTTTATCCTTGGTGCACTCTCCTAAGTCCTCTCACTAGTGATTGTGGTCTCATGGTAAAAGAAACGTCATCCACCCTAACCCAATCTTTGCTGTAACCTCTCCTTTAACTACTTTTTCCCCGGTTTAAAATCACACTGTGTATTGGATCGCATGGACTTGGTTTTTCTGTTTGTCATCCGTAGTTCTCTAGCTACATCAGTAGTTAGCATTAGTTATTTAGCTACATAAATAGTTGGCATTAGTTATCTTGCTACATCAGTAGTTGTGTAGCTCCAGCTGCGTGACGAGATGGTTATGTGGTAACCTTTCCCTCTTGCAGAAAGTCTGGAACATGCTACGAGTTTAGCATGAGCCGCCACGGCGACTGTCTAACCTGTCGGTAGTTAACCTGTTCATTAATTTAACCACCTTTTGTCTTTCCTACATTCACCCTCTCCGTAGCTCCCTACTAGCCACACCTCTCCCAGGTCCCGGGGTTGTGCATGAGGTCTCTGGAGCCAACCGAGAGTTTTCCCTTTTTATCTTTTAAATAATTGTTGAATGTGTCTCCCTGTTTTGCTCTCAGGACACCTCGACCCCATCCAGAAGCTGTTTGTGGATTCCATACGGGCGTACAATACAAGCAGCCAGTAAGTCTCTGAGATCATTGACAACCTTCCTAGTGTGGGCAATGCAGACGCTGTAGTAGCTGGTGAAACCTGATCAGCGTGTGTAAGGTGACGCTGACCTCTTGCCCTTTGACCCTCAGGGCTAGCGGAGGGCTGGTGGATGCGGGGGCAGAGTACCAGAAGGCCCTGGCCGAGGAGATCACCAAACTCCAGCGGCTGTACGGTGGCGGAGACCTCGACTCTTTCCCCGAGTTCAAGTTCCCCGGTGAGTTGACCCTGTACACCTGTTGTTATTGTACCTGTTGGACCCGGGTTTACTGCCGTTAAAAAGGTAATGTCCAGGGGGAGGATGTTCTAATTAGGTGGACTGTTTTATTAATTTGAATTATGTAAGGGAGCGATTTGGGATGATGCCGAAAGATTATCTAGACCTGCTTGGTTTGATGCAGCTGCCTTGAAAGAATTGACAAAAAGTTGAGTGGTACTTGTTTTTATTTACTTATGTTATACTTTTATTTATTTTCAGAACCCAAGTTGGAAGAAGTTTCCTCCAAATGAAGACCAGCACCTTAATGACCTCGTGTTTTTCCTACTCACTTTCTCCTGTGCTTTACTAGCCTTATTACCTTGACTAAAATGTTAAAGAAACAAACCAAGCCTTTCCGCTATTTTTCTATGTGTGAATCTAGATGTTGTCGGTATTCCATGGTAGTTGAAGGCGCTGTGTTTCTCTGGAGAAACGACTAGCCGACGACTTCTGCCTAGAAGCTCATCGGGGCCAGAAAATGAATAAACTCCAGTTCATGTTTGTTTTCTGAGTGGCTCGGTGTCTTTTATTGTTTCTGATACCAGCACGACCTTGATGTTTCACTTGCTCAACACAAAACATTTTCTGGAAATGTGTGGCCAAATAGTTTAACTTTTCTCCAACTTTATATAAAATCGAAATTAGAAGGATTGAATCCTCCTCGGTCACATGCATTAGACTCGCATGTATTGTCTGTGTACCGTACTGACATTGACATTGTGACATTGAAATGGCATCGTGGAAGAGTTCAGAGAGATGACAGTTGAGTGTGACCCTGGACGACCAACGGTCGTTCTCGGCAAACATTGCATCGGTGACACGCACCTGCAGATTCCTCCTCTACAACAGCAGGAGGATTCAGCCTTTTCTCACTGAGAAGATCCAGGCTCTTCTCCCGGCTGGACTTCTGCAACTCCCTCCTTTGCTGGCGCCCCGGCATTTGCCATCAGGCCCCTGGAGCTCATTCAGAAAGCTGCAGCTCGTGTTCAACCGCCCCAAGTTCTCCCACACATCTACCCTCCTTCAGACTCTACACTGGCTACCTGTAGCTGCTCCATCCAGTTCAAGACCCTGGTGCTAGCCTACAGGGCAGTGAAAGGAACCGCTCCATCCTACCTCCAGGCTATGGTCAAGGCCTACATCCCGTCCGTCCACTTCGCTCACTTAGGGGACTGTGTGGCCGATATACATGGTCACGGCTCTTCTCTGTCCTGTGGCCCCAACTTGGTGGAACAAACTCCCCACGGAGGTTTGCACGACTGCAGAGTCACTGCCCATCTTCCGCCGCAGGCTGAAAACCCATCTCTTCAGGACACACTACCCGGATCCTTCCTCGTAGCGCTAAGTCAATTATCTAAGTAGATTACATATTATAGATAGGTAGATATTGTCCTAGATATTGTTCTATATTGTTTGCCAACTTATTGTACTTTTCCCTTATTGTACTTGTACCTGAACTTATTGTACTTCTACCTGAGCACTGGTTCAGTTCTTGGAGACTTGTTAGGAATGAAATGCACTTTTGACTTCTGGTGACGAGTTGTTCTCTTACCTTCCTTTGTTGAAACACACCATTGTAAGTCGCTTTGGATAAAAGTGTCTGCCAAATGACTAATGTAATGGGAAGAAGCTGTTCCTAAGCCTCCCTGTAGGCTGTCTCATTGTTGTTTTTGATGAGGCCCACCACCATTGTGTCGTCTGCAAACTTGATGATGGTGTTTGTACCATGTGCAGTCGTGGGTGAAGAGGGAGTAGAGGAGAGGGCTCAGCACACAGCCCTGGGCTGTGTGCTGGGCTGTGAGCCCAGCTGAGCTGTGAGCCCAGCCGGTGTTCAGGGTGAGGGTGGAGGAGGTGAGACTGTCTAACTTGACAGACTGGGTTGGTTAGGAAGTCTAATAACCAGTCACAGACAGAGGGGTTTATGTCAAGATTCTTGGTTTTGATGAGGTCACCATTACACTATCATACTTTGCTGGACTTTATGGACTCAGGTTTATTACTCAATACAGTTACTGCACTGTTCTGCACTGCATTCATGATGCTGCTGCACTACTGGCACTTTAAATTGCTTTTAAATTATTTTTGCACAATATAACACATGTACATATCATCCATCAATCACATTATTGTTGTTTTTATGTGAATTTTTTATTTAATTGTATAAAGTATTCTGATAATATTGTGTTCTAGAATTGCATACTGTGGAGGGAATGGGGAGTAAACATTCCATTGTACTTGTTGCATATGGCAAATACAATTCTTGAATCTTGAATCTTGATAACTTTCAAAAAAAATACTGAATACATTATTTCACTGCATATAGTGGTGCATATGCTTTTGTATGCCATCATACCTCATATACAATCAATTATGAATGCAACAATGTCAATGTGACGGTACGCGTTTAAGTGGGCTGGTGCGTGACTGTCCAGATTAAACATCATATAACCGTTTATAGAACACAATCATAATCCGGCGAAGACAAGGATAACAAGTGTAGAATAATCTCATTCGGGAGGCAAAATACATTTTAGTACAATTTGGAAGCCAACGTCAGAATTGTATTTAGGGCTAGCAAGTTGGGCCATGTGTAGGTGTTCCTATAATTCAGCCTCCATTTATATATATATATATATATATATATATATATATATATATATATATATATATATATATATATATATATACATACATATATATATATATATATATATATATATATATATATATACATACATATATATATATATATAAAATGTATTTATTTCTATATATATTTATATTTCTATATATTTTTGAATATATATACATCAAGTAAAATGTGTATGTTTAATACATGTTGGCATACAATCGGTATTCGTGTTAGATATATATGCAAAATTTAAAAAAGTACAAAATATGAATTAATTCGAAGCCAGCTACAGTTTCTACCCGGAGCATAATATTGGTAAGACACAAAATGGCGACCTCCTTACTGCGGATAGGACGACTTGGCTCTCTCAAGGTAATCCCGCTCCCATGTAACCCTTCACTCTGTTTAACGGCGTCATCGGGAGGCTGTACGAACCAATGAATGAATGAATATGAATCTGTTAACAGGTGAAAACATGCATGTTATGTATGCCTGGACACCGTCCCGTCCTTCTGACCCCGGGCAGAAGGACGGGACGGTGACGGCTCTTTAGAACCTTCTGGTTAAGGAGTCTGACTCAATAGGAGGCTCCCCGCGGGGTGATGGAGGAGTGATGGAGGAGGGGGTGATGGAGGACATGGTGATGGACAGGCTCCACCATGTCCTCCCTATATCTACTACTATGGGGGTTTGATGACGGGCGGTATGAGCGGACCTCCATTGCCGTACACATTTCAAAGCCATGAGTCAGTTCCTGACTCAAAGCCATCTTAAGGCAGGGCCTCGGTATGGTAGGACCTCGATGAGGCAGGGCCTCGGTATGGTAGGACCTCGATGAGGCAGGGCCTCGGTATGGCAGGGCCTCGGTATGGTAGGACCTCGATGAGGCAGGGCCTCGGTATGGCAGGGCCTCCGTGAGGTAGGCCTCGGTATGGTAGGACCTCGATGAGGCAGGGCCTCCGTGAGGTAGGGCCTCCGTGAGGTAGGGCCTCGGTAAGGTAGGGCCTCGGTAAGGTAGGGCCTTCCTTGCCCACATTCCTTTAAGTATGACTCATGCCCTCAGAACAACAGGCTTGGCAGATGTCATTCATCATAGTCTCTAAGCGGGGCCCCGCCCACTTGAAATGACTCTTATTGAACACTGACAGCTGACAGGTGATGTGCCCAAATCATTTGTTCTTGGTTCGACCGAGAGTCCCAATCAATACTTGGTATTGATTGAATAGAAATACAATATAGTATTGAATACTTTATTGTATTTCTACGTATTGTACTTAATCCCAGTACTTTGCTTACGCCTTTGGTTAGTCCATTGGTACAGCGTTGTACTATTGAACGTTTTCAGGTACCATAACTCCTTCACTGTAGACTGTCAATCAAAGACCACCTACTCAGTGTGTGTCATTGTGTAAACAATGTCACATCATCCAATATTCATTCAACTGTATGCTTCATGATGCTGCTGCACTACTGGCACTTTAAAATGTGTTTAAATGTATAATATTGTTAGGAATGAAATGCACTTTTGACTTCTGGTGACGAGTTGTTCTCTTACCTTCCTTTGTTGAAACACACTATTGTAAGTGGCTTTGGATAAAAGTGTCTGCTAAATGACTGTAATGTATATTAAGTATAATAATAATAATAAGTATAGTACATATTATTGTAAATAGTGTTAAGTTGTAGGAAATTCATACTGTGGGAGGCAATGGGCAGTAAGCGTTCTACTAATACAAATCTTGAATCTTGAATATAAAATAATAAAGCCAATTCAAAGGCAATTCGTTTTATTAAAAAAAAATCAAAAAGTCAAAGCTCGTTTTCTCATTTTAGTGTCATGTTGCCCACCGTGTGTTGCTGCCCCCCCCTCTGTGTTCTCAGGCCTTGCGGCTGGAGAGCTGGGGCGCGCTGCGGAGGCCGGCAGCGGCTCCTCTCTGCACACAGGGAGGAGAGCCCCCAGCCAACCAGGCTAACGCTCCCAGCAAGAGTAAGGGCCTTCTCATTCCTCACCGTGTCTGTTGGATAACCATTCACCTGGTTTATTATTGTTGTCATCGCTGTACTTTTACCCTTCTATAGTATTGATTTTTCATTACAACCACTGTCATTTGTGCCATAATGCTTTGTGACAATGTGATTCGGGAGTCAATAATGTTAATGTAACATTTATAACTCCCCTCCATCAGCGCCTGGTCAAGTTCAGATGATATAAGGTTAATCAGTATTACCCTATTTATATACCTTTTTTGAAGTTTTCCCATACTTCAGCTCTAACCTCTTTTAAGATGTCTATTGTCTTTGTTGAATCAATTTAGTATAGATTCAACAAGTTCTTGTACTGTGTGCTTAAGATACTTTAACAAGCAGATATTTTCTTCTGTGATTCCATCGATATTCTGACCTTCAGATCTTAATAAGGGGACCTGGAACCCGTTTCAGATGGGCGGCATGACGGCTGCTTTCTTTTAGGTGCGGCTCCAGGCAGCTTTGAACCCGGTTCCGTGTGACTGATTAACTGTTTACTGTTCACTGTTCTCCTCAGCGGTAGAGGTTCCGGATGAGCGAGCATCCTTGCTAGCCTACAAGACCTCGGTGGCCTTCCCCGTTAGGCTTGCACAAGCTGGGTTTTCCCCCGCTCCGCTTCTAGGTGCGCCCCAACCCGAGGCCATCCCTGCTGCTCAGACCGCCGTGGCCGCCGCCGCCTCCGCCTCCACCACACTCAGCACTCCAGCAACTGCAGCGATTGAAGCACCACTCGCCAAAGAGCCTCTCCTTGAGGAAGCTATCCCCGCAGGCCATGGCGACCAGATCACGGCGACCCCGCCCCTCGCCGCTGAGGCCGCTCAGCCTGTTTACACGGAGCCAGCCACGCAGGTCGCCCCCGCGTCTCCTCCATCCCCACCTGAGCCGGTGGTTCCCGAGACCCCCGTCTTAGCCAAAACGCCAGGCCCTGTGACTCCAGCAGCCGCGGGGCCGTCCGCAGACGGAGTGTCCTCGTCCTCTTCCTCTTCCTCCTCCTCCAGCAGCGACTCTGACTCAGACTCCGACTCTGATTCCGAGGACTCCGAAGTGGAGACGAAGACAAAGGGGTCTTCCTCCGTCACGGAGCGCTCTGTCGGAGAGGTCGGTGCGGTCGAAGACGCCGTCGCCCCGGCTGACGCGAAGGACCAGACCGGAGATGCAGAGCCGGAGACGCCTGCGCCTGAAGCCATTCCCGTGGAAACCCCCCCCGCCTCCTCAGAAACCCGGACCACAGAAGCTGCTGAGGTTACCGCGGGTACGGCCGCTGCAGCGATCGCCGACGTGGCCTCCGAGGAGTTGGTGGACTCGGCTCCACAGATCTCCTCGGCTGAAGACCCCATCACAGACGCCGCTCCCATGGTCCCGGAACCCGCTGCCGAACTACTGGCTGACCCCCAACCAGCTCCAGATGCGGACATCGAAACCTCCCCTCCGCCTCCCGCTCCCTCTGCTCTGGAAGTCCCATCAGAAGAACCTGGTGTGGTCCTTGAAAAAGAAGCGGCAGCAGCAGAAGCTCACTTAGAACCCGAGACCCCGGCACCGTCAGAAGCAGCGCCGTCCGTACCTGAAGCTCCACTGGTGGAAGCAGTGGCTGAAGCTCCACTGGTGGAAGCAGTGGCTGAAGCTCCACCGGTTGAAGCAGAGGTTGAAGCCCTCGCCGATGCTGCCGAGGTTCTGCCCGCAGAAGAAGCTTCGCCCGCTGTGGAAGCTGAAGCCCCAGCAGCAGTAGAAGAGAGCCCAGAGCCCGTGTCTGAGGGGGCTCCCGAGGCTGCAGTGGCCCCTGTAGGGGGCGCCGAGGACCTGCTGGATCCTGCACCGGTCCTAACTGAGGCCGCAGGGGAGGAACTCCGAGAAGAGGTCCCGGCTGAGCCTGAAGCTGTCGACGCGGTTGAAAGGCCTGAGGGTACACTCTGCACCACCACCACCACCACCACCCTCCCTCTCCACTGTGGATCTAAAAACACCCCACAGCCGGCCCTACTTTTCCTATAGTGCTATAACTATAAAGATGAACACACCATCACAGAGTGAACCGAGGCTCTAAAGCAAACCTTGGGGACAGCACCACCTGGTGATAACATGGCTATTACAATGGCTTTTTCTGATTGGCTCAAATCATCCTGCCTCACAAATGGAGCTTGGTTCTTGGTGCAGTCCCCGAGGTTTGGTTTTAGTGTTTTAGCAAAGTTGTGCTTTAAATACCTTCCCCTCACATAGACGCTTTGGCATTAACAGCCTCTCTCTTTCTCAATAGTTGTTTTATGTTCACCACTTTTGTTTCTGTTGCCATTCGTTTCATCGGTGGCCGCGATGGGGGAAGCTGAACCCTCAGTTAAAGCCCTCGGCTGTCACTCATTTAATAGGGTTCCATTCAGACACACTGGGGTTTCACTCGTTAACCGATTGGAAATCAAAACATTACATTACAGTCATTTAATTGACCATGTTTTTGGGAGAGCCTCACAGGGTTATGTTACATGTGTCTTTCACCATTCCACGACCTCCATCTTCCCATAACAATGGTTTTCTGATTAATTCCGTGTGGCTTGCATGAGCCTAGACGACGATGCGTTATGTCCCCTCCTCCACCTCCACCATGCACCTTCTAAAGCCTGCAGACTGAAACTACTAATCTTAACACCCTCCCACCGCCCTTCAGTTGCTCTTGGATCTAAACTCTTCTTCTCTGAATATCCGACTTGGGAGGGAAAAGGCATCTCCACTCCCAGAGGACTTTGGAAATATGTCCCTCTCTCTCGTGTTAATATCCTATTAAGTTGTTGTATATTTTTGTTTGCATTGTTTTTCACCTCTTCTGCCCATTTTCCACTGTGTTTTGGAGTATAATGTCAGTATGTATTATTATGAGTTATACTCTGGTCGGGTACTGTTCAAATAACATGTTTTCCCCATGGTCAGGGTTTTGAGTGTGTGCCGCTAATGCTACCGCTAATGCTACAGTGCACATGCTCCACAGTGTGGTGACAGTTAGAGGATTTCACCGCCTCAAAGCGTTTTCTCTGTCTTTGTGTGTGTGCCAGTTAATGCTATCGCTAATGCTAATGCTACAGTGTACACACACAGGGAGGAGAGAGGGAGAGGGAGAGATGGCACCCGGCAGGCAGGTCCTTAACCGAAGTCACCTGGGACACATTAATGGGATCAGGGGAGGTCTTCCAGGAAGCAGTGCTTACCGTTATCCAGATGTTCAACACCGCACGCCATGTCCTTTAGATATTTCATCCTTTTGAAAATCAGCCCCCCCCCCACCCACACACACACACACACACACCCCTCTGGCTCTTTTCCCTTAACACCCAGAGGTGTGGTGCACCTTCTGCTGGGTCAACGTCCCTTCATGTTGGTGAACACATGCATGTCTCCTAAAGCTTCCAGGCTGCTTCTTTTAATCTAAAGCACCAACTGCTGTGTGTGTGTGTGTGATGTTCTTATTAGCATATCTTGCAGTTGTTCTTGCTTGGACAAACCCAACTGTGGTTTTTATGTGCGCCTCTGCCTGTAAACCCTCTGTGTGTACGGCGGACTGCGTTTTGGGACCAGGGTGCAGCCAAGTGTATCTTACTACGCCTTCCTTCCTCTCCCCCACCGCCACCACCACCACATTCTCCCCCGGAGGGCTTTTCACGCCTCCCCGGCTCCAGTCTCTCTTATCGGGGGGGATGGGAGGGGAGGGAGGGGGGGGGTGCCTGTGATCACGGGAAGTGCCCCTGTTGTAAAGTACCTTTGTCCACACGTGTGACTATTCAAACGCATGGGAGCCTTCAGAAGATCTTATCACGTGTTGACAAATTGATACGAGGCCAGTGTGGTTTTAAAGAAGCATGTGTTGTGTGGAGAAGCAGCTCCAGTGTTCTGGGGGCCAAAGCAGGCCACTCTCCCAGGGGGGGGGGGGGGGGGGGGAGAAGGCATTTTCTTCCAGGGTGTCTGTTCTCTTCTGATGTCAAGCACTTAAAACGGGGAAATATCTGTGTAACACTCCTTGGGGGTTCCAGACTGGAGATTCTCTCATCTTTTTATTTTTGTTTTTGATATTCCTAACATCTCCCCCCCCCCACACTCTCTCTTTCTCCCTCCCTCCCTCCCTCCCTCTCCCTCTCCCTTTCTCCCCCCTCTGCAGAGGCAGTAGCCCCGGAGCCGGAGGAGCCTTTCAACAACAGCACGTACAAGAACTGCCAGCATCACGACTACAACACGTTCACGTTCGTCGACCTCGACTTGGAGATGGCTAAGCACCGCCTGCCCCAGCCGTCCTCTGGCAGACCGTCTCCCCAGCACTAAAACCAACACGGCCATTATGAGCGGCCATCCTTGTCGGGGGGCTGATGTCGGAACACCCCCTCTCTCTCTCTCGCTCTCTCTATCTCTCTCTCTCTCTGCATACGTCTTGTCTGTGAATGCTGCCAATGCAGTAGTCCCTAATATATATATATATATATATATGTTGGTGCGCCTCGTTCTGTAGTTATGAAACCAATGTGATGCTACACCCGATGTGAAGCGACGTCTCATTATTTTGTGGCGCGTCGGTTCTATTATGCAAAGAGAGAGAGAGGCAGCAACTAATAAAAAAAAAAAATGGCTAAGATCAAACGCTTCTTTTTATGGTGTATTTGTACCTCCGGGGGGGTCATTTGAATAGCGCTGACTGCTCAAGAGGTTTATCTGCCTACTCTACTATTTTAATGATTCCAGTTTTCTGCCTGTGTGCCATATCGTGCCCTGATTATCACGTCTATATGCGGTGAAGGCCTTATTATTGCATAGTAAACAGTCCGTGAGTCGGTTTGCCTCTTGGTGTGTGTGGCGCTGGCGGGAGAGCACACCGGAGGGGGTTACAAAATGGGCGAGATCCATATCCATCGATCGATAGATAGATATGGATCTATATAGAGACATAGATAGATAGATCTCTATATAGATAGAGATCTATCTATATAGATATATTATATATCTATATAATATATTATATATCTATATATTATATAGATATATAATATATTATTATATATAGATATATAAAATATATCTATAATATATTAGATTATTATATTATATAGATATATATTATATAGATATATTATATATATATTATATAGATACATATCTATATATTATATAGATACATATCTATATATTATATAGGTCTATATATTTATATATATATATTTTATATATATATAATATATATATATATATATATATATATATATAATTATATAATATATATATATATATATATATATATATATATTATATATTATATATATTATATATGCAGAAGATGTGTTCGGTGTTTAATCTTTTACGCAGCATCGTAAATGGAGGGCAGTGCCAGCCGTGCCCAGCAGGGCGCAATGGGGACTCAGGGGAGGGGGGGCGAGAACAAGAACAAGGCTCTCCTCCAGACGTCATGTCTCCTCCCACCTCGTGAATATTCATGAGCTAAACGCCCCTTGCGTGACCGTACGCGATGACGCAACGCGACAACTGCGGGTCCCGATTGCTGCAGCCGCTTGTCAGTGTGACGAAGATTGGCACTCAGGTAAGCTGTCACTCAAAATCTTCTTTTTCCGTTCCCTATCAATCAAAGTATCCGGGGCCCGGGGAGCGAGAGCGAGAGAGAGCCGCGGACGGCCGGGGAGCGGCGGAGGGTCGTTGGGAGAGGGGAGCGGCGGGGACGGGGAGCCGCTAGGGGAAGGAGTGAAGACCCGTGTGCGGGGAGGAGGGAAACAAATATGTCGGGCGTTTAGTTGGTGTTGGAGGTGGTGGAGGTGGGGGGGGGGGAGAGGAGGATTGAGGCTAGGCGAGGCCCTGCTGCAGCCTCCTCACGGGGGAGGAGGCTGAGGAGGCAGCTGGCCTAGCCTCGCCTTGATTGACTGGTGTGGGCAGGAGTTAGGAAACCCGACCTGTTAGCTATAATGTGTTTTTGTTTATTATTATTTTTTAAATTCTTATTTTTAAACGGACCCACAGCATTAAAACACCTCACCGTATGACGAGGGGGGCGATGGGGTCTCTTAGGGAGAGCCACACACACACACACATACACACACACACACACACAGGGTAAATAAAGCAACGGATTCTCCGCAGCGGCTGTTAGCTCGCCGTGTTAGCACGGAGCTAACCAGTGTTCTGGCGGGCGGTTGGTTTTCCTTTCCTTTCTAAATATGGCGCTCCCCCCCCCCCCCGCCCGCCTGTCGGCTCGGTGTCATAGCGGGCATGGAGACGCCAGATAGCGGTCACACAAGTCCTAGTAGTACCCCCCCCTCGGCTGGCTGGTTTTAAAATAGCCGTCCGGGCTAGCAGCGGTACTTTAAGCAGCAAGCTACCTTTTAGCGGCTAGGTGGCTAAGGTACGCCGCTAGCCACCTAGCCGGGGCGATTGTTTGTTTGTTTCAAATAACATGATATCCATATGAACATGTATATATTTATGTGTGTAATATGAAGATTTGATTTATGAAATATCTAGATAACCGCGGGTTGTCCCTACGAATACACAACTATAAGCTGATTGAATCATTTGCATTTATATCCGGATAGCTGCTAGTGTGTGTGTGTGTGTGAGAGAGAACATGGGTTGCAGGCTTAGTGTCATCAGTAAAGCGTCTTTGAGTGTTTACCACCCAGTGTGCTGTGAGGCTGCTCTTTTAAACTGAGAACTGTTGAACTCTACATGCTTTTGTTGTTGTGTTATAAACTTTATCCCATAATACATCAACGTAAACAACGTGCATGCAGACATGTTTATTGGTAGAACTTTGGTATGACTTTTGCTTTCAATGACGAACAATGTTACTTCGGATTCATCTGCATGGATGCATGCTTCAATAATAGTTTTTCATAAGTTACATTTGTACATTAAAGATTAAAAAATGGGAATTAACTGTTTTTTGTTGTTGAGGATAGTTCCCTGTTCCATTATCCATTATACAGTTATTAATCTTATTGAACTGATGGATTTATTTTCCTCACAAAATCATTCACACCATTTTAATATCACTACTGAGTTGTATCTCCAACTTGAATAAAGTAACATGCATGTGTTTAAAGTATTTTGTACTTGGTTGTTCTTGGCATTGTGTAAGACAAGTTTATGTGTGTGTCGTAAAGGTTGGCCCACGGTCCCAGCTCTCTATAATGCCCCAGTGTTTGGAGCATCTGCAGTGAACATGATGGCAGCCCAGTCGGTTTCCATAGACAAGTACCAAGAAGCAGAGCAGCAGGTGGGTCTAAATGGGACATCTTGAGGCCTCTCTGGACATGTATCGGTGTTTCAGACTATGTGAAGTACCCTTAAGCACATGTAAAAGTGATGAAATTATGAATATGGTTCATGACTCTGTATAGTGGTAGTTCCTAGTATTTATTGGCGTGTGTGGATTGGCACATTTAACGGTACATTCCTCCCCCCGGCTAGCTCGTCCAATCGGAACAAAGCTTTGAAAGGAAGGAGAACCAGGCGCTCTTCATGCAACATAAGTCTTAATGTCCTGTTGTGTACTCTATTTGGACTGTCTGTCTTGCATCACAATGAGCCACATCAAGGAGCCGTACGACCAACCTGCGGCGTTAAAACTCAGAGCGAGGACCCCTTCCCTCGCAGCCTCCTCCCTGAAACAGCATATGCAAATTGCTTGCTACAACACTCTCTTTTATTGCCAGTGCCAGAATATCGCTGGTGTTCATAAAGAGAGCGGGGGAAAGATCTGTGACTAATGAGAAATGTTCCACCCCGAGCAAACAAGTATTTTTAGCCCCGCTGGAGCTCAGTCCAAGTCATTGTTACCCGAGTCACATGGTTGGAGCTGGGATTTCTGGCTGGATCTGCCAGGCTTGATCTCTGCCCAGCTGGGTCTCTGCCTGGCTCCCTGGCCTGCTGTTAGGGCCGGGTTCATGGTGTTCAAGCCCCCCACCAGAGGAGCAGAGGGGGAGACACTTGAAACCGTCGTTGGGCGCTCCCCTTTTTAATGGAGCGCTAGAAAGATTTAGAACACTGTGTGGTCATCCCATAATATACCAGCTTCTCCTCTGAACCTCTCCCTACAGGAGCTAATAATAATCAATAATACTAATAATCATAATCAATGATGTTTAATAATCAATATGTATGATTTATGCTGGTATTAACTACGGGGCCTGCTCAGTTAAAACCTGATCAAATTGGAACCCAGTCCCACGTGGGGTCAAACTCAGGCTGCCGTCTCTGTCCGCTGTACCTCCCTGTGTCTGTTCACTCTGATCCGTCACATTACTCCTCGAGTTTCGCTTATGGAGCTCTTTTATCCATCTCTCCTGCGGTTAGTGCAGCTTTGTCTCGTTAAAACGATAGCTCCTTATTAGGATTTCCCCCCGCAGCTAGTTTACATGATGTCTTTATTTAATCCCGCCTCTCTCTGTTCTCACTCTTGTTCTCTTGCTCGCTTGTCTCTCTTTGTCTTGCTGACGTATCGTCTCATCTCTTGGCCTGCAGATGCAAGGTGTGGCCCAGACGGAAAGTGATTCGGAGCAGAAGTTCATCGAGGGGTCGTTGGTGGACGCTCCGAGCCCCACCCACAACGAGCCACAGACTCCCATGGACGCAGACAAAACCGCCATATACCGGTACTGCACTCACCCTCTCCCCATCACCCGCGTCTCTCACCGCCTCTCTCTCTGCTGTCTCTCTCTCTCTCTCCTCATGGTTCAGGCCAGTGTGTACCAGGTGTCTTGCACTCTGTGTACACTGGGCTTGGATCCGTTCACACCGGTCATGAACGTGCCTCCCAACATGTCCATGGACCATGTGAGACACATATTGATGCACGCGTTTGCAATAAGTGAAACAATAAGCGAGGGACCCTGTGTGGTCCTGGTGGTCAGGCATGATCCATGCGATAGTACGGCCGTAAAGTCAGGCGTGGACCTCCCAACTGGCTTCCTGTGATCCGATCCTGAGCCGGCATTAGAAGTGGATCCTCTCGCTGTCCAATGTGATACACGAATGTGAACAGGTTCAGAGAGAACCCTTCCTGGTGCTCTTTGTCTGCATGATGATGATGATGATGATGAACGGTATCTTCTAGAAGCTCAGCCAAGCCCCTGTCTTATAATGCGTGAATAGGCCGTATATATTTAGCCTCATTATCCCCCTGTAGCGCAATGGCTTATTGTAGTCGACCGAGGAAGCGTTGTTTTGGATCCTAAATTCAACAGTGCATCACGCAGCACTAATCCTTTAGATTACCTTTAGTTTAACGTGGATACAGTACTTTACATTAGGGAAGAATTAATCTATTAATAATTCATGTTCTTCCTTTCAGAACATATCAACTCTTCTTTTTATTTATTATCTTTTAAATTTTTTTGAGGAAAAGTTTAAACCAATGTTTTTGATCAGACTGTTGTTGTTGTTTATGTGTCCAGACACCCCCTGTTCCCTCTGCTGGCTCTGCTCTTTGAGAAATGCGAACAGTCCACGCAGAGCTCGGACTGCATCACGTCGGCAAGCTTCGACGTGGACATCGAGAACTTTGTGCGCAGCCAGGAGAAGGAGGGCAAGGCCTTCTTCAGCGAAGACCCAGACCTGGACAACCTGGTGAGAAGGGTGGCACCTTTCAGGGCTTTCATGTTCTCTTCACAAGAGGCTTGGTTCACACCTCTCTGCCTCTGTCTCTGTCCCGGTCTCTCCCTCTCTCTGGCTCTCTCTCTCCCTATCCCTCAGATCACTCAGCTTAAGGGTATAGAATCAAAATAGATCGTATCAGACATGGTCCCGGCTTATTTGTATGTTTTTCGGTAGGTTCAGAGTGGTGAAACTGCATTCATATTTGTAGAATCTGGGTGATGTTTCACACCCTTTCACACTCATAGAAGTGCGGGATCATAGGCATACATTAGTCATAGTTTTATTCCAGTGCGAATTAAGTCCTGACTAACATGAGGTGTTGGGTGTCTTGCTCAAGGTACAAATCCATAACCTGCTCCTCCTGGTGGACCTTGTTTCCATGCTCAGCCAATACAGCGGAAGAACTATCACACCACAACTGTACATGTAGCAGGTTCCCGCTAAAAAGCCTGGCGTTGGAAACACAGAACCATACCTTTTGTAACGAAGCCTCTTGAGCAGGGGCCAGGAACCCAGCACCCCAGAACGATCCTTGGCTCGTTCACTGATTGCATCTGGCTGAGCAACCAGGCTGAACATAGATTGGATTACCAAAATGAAGTGTCTTTCTGGGATACAAAGCTACATGTCCAAGTCATCTCCAGGTCAATCCATTCTACCATAATCAACAATCAGAGGAGATAATGAAATGCATCCTAGAAAAGTATCATTCTTCTCAGCCTAAATGGCCACGTCTAATTTGCAATGAATGAATGAATGAACGGTTTGGGAAACGGTTTGATTGGTAATTGTGTATATGCTTCTTCGGCTCTTTGAAGAATCATTTCAAGTAATGACTTTGTTTATGGCTCTGCACAACTGAACTGGTTCCCGACCCCTGCTTTAGAGAACAGAGTCAGTCAATCCAAGTACTATTTCAGCAAGCCGCTGGTGCATTTTAAACATGGGGCTGACAGCCAAATGATGGGCCGGTGACCCCCGACCCATCTTTACATGGATGGGCCGGTGACCCCCGACCCATCTTTACATGGATGGGCCGGTGACCCCCGACCCATCTTTACATGGATGGGCCGGTGACCCCCGACCCATCTTTACATGGATGGGCTCATCGGCCCCTTTCTCATCGGAGTGCCACCAACACCATTTAGACATCCGCAGTTGTTTTTTTTGGGTCTTTGTGATCAGAGGGCCACACACACACACACACACACACACACACACACACACACACACACACACACACACACACACACACACACACACACACACACACACACACACACACACACACACACACACACACACACACACACACACACACACACACACACCCCCCCTCCCTCGCTGTGTGTGTGACAAACCATTGATGGACTAGACCGTAGGGTGGGGTTGTTCAGGGGCAAAGGTATTACATAACTTTAGCAACGGCTTTCCCTCCAACCAACAAACCAATAAGAAGAAGATATCCTCACACTGCTCAATGTATGGACATGTTTTGGTCTGTTTGCTGGAACACCAGGTATCACATATCCAAAGAGTAATCCATAAGTACTAGAACATCAGACGTCCATACCTCTTGACCTGGAAGGCATGAGTAAACACACTCACCCCACAGCTATAGGTGGTCCTTCCAGGATAACAAAGTCAAAGTTCTTATTAATATTTTAATCCAAGCAGCTAGGGGTTAGGATTTAACAAGACGCTAATTACCATCAACACACAAGTAAAACCAGGGCCCAGTTTCAAGAAGCTGGCTTCCAGGTTTATCCTCGATGTGTTAATTCAGGTAAAGCCAGAAATTTCGGTTTCAGATACCAAGCTTAGACAGTTTAGCAATTTAGCAACAAGCTTAGCTCAGTTACCATGGCGACTCATGCCTGAGTCTAACCTGGAGCACACCTGGTCCACAGCAGGTTAGCTCAGAGTAAGCTCCGCCCACAGCGGTCTTCTGATTGGTTTAGGTAATGCCAACAAACGACTTTATGGGTCGTTCAAAGCTATCATATTCAAAGGCGTGTCATTTATCCTCCTTATTCCACCTAAATAAACAACTTAAGGTGTCCAAATGGAAGTAAAAAACTATTTATATAAATATACGCACACACACTATTTAAGCAGTGATTTATATGACACTTTATGATGGCTTGTGGTGAGGGGAGTGGTTGTTGGTTTAACGATTAAAGAATCACTGTTGATATTGTTTTGTAATGTGAGTTGATGCATGTTCAAAGTAAGTATTACACTACAGTAAGCTGTATAGTAAACTAGAGGAGACATTCACTGGCTCTTGAGTTGCTGTAGTGAAAGTGAATTTCCCCGGTGTGGGATTCATAAGGTTTATCTTATCATCTACATGATTAAAGAGGCTCACACCGCCAACCCCAGCAAGACGCATAGACCATCTGAGACTGAGGTAGAGATTTCACTAATCAAAATTAACAATACTTATCAACAATAAACTGGGCAGCAGGAGCTCAGTCTTTTGAGCCTTGTCTTGGGAACAGGAAGGTGGCTGGTTCAAGTCCCCGGCGCTGTATGTAAAATAGCTGCCCACTGCTCCTAATACTAGGATGCAGATCAACTAATTTCACTGTGTATACATGTATGTGACTAATAAAGAGGATTCAATCCTCTAGATTTAGATTAAGTAGGTTTCCACATATACCATACTTATGTAGCTGTGGACACTGCCACATGCCATTAACCCAGCTTCTTTTGGGCTCCTCTGGATGACGAGGACACAGGTGATGAGTAAAACCAGCTTATTGCGGAGTTCCTAGTTGACTGCAGAGCAGATGGTACCCGCGAGCGCTCGTCGTGTGTGTGTGTGTGTGTGTGTGTGTGTGTGTGTGTGTGTGTGTGTGTGTGTGTGTGTGTGTGTGTGTGTGTGTGTGTGTGTGTGTGTGTGTGTGTGTGTGTGTGTGTGTGTGTGTGTGTGTGTGGTGTGTGTGTGTGTGTGTGTGTGTGTGTGTGTGTGTGTGTGTGTGTGTGTGTGTGTGTGTGTGTGTGTGTGTGTGTGTGTGTGTGTGGGGGGTGACTGGTTTCACCTGTGAGCCTTGATTACTAAGGACCCACAGGTGTGCAGCCTCACCAGCCCCGGACTCTAATCAGTGGGACTGGGGCCAGGTGTGAGGCTGCTTTACCCAGCCAGCCACTAACCACACACACTCCATAACTTAAATATACTATTATAATGCACGTTTTTTGAAGATTGAGTGAACTCGGGCTTCAGCGTTGGGCACAAAGTAAAACACGGTAGGATTTGTAGTTTCAGGACCTTGAATTATCCAATAATCTCCAAATAGTTTTGGACCAAAAGCAGGTGACAATGAGGCAATATGAACCCACCAATGTGTTTATGGTCACACTGACAACAGAGATGGAGAGAGATGTTATATGTAATATTGTGGTAAACGTCAGTAGACTACGGTCAGAAAGCCAGTCTCCGGTGGTCCTCCTCTTCCTGACCTTCAACCTTTGACCTTTGACACCCCCCCCCCCCCACCAGATGGTGAAGGCCATCCAGGTGTTGCGGATCCACCTGCTGGAGCTGGAGAAGGTGAGTGACCTGTGCAAGGACTTCTGCAGCCGCTACATCGCCTGCCTGAAGACCAAGATGAACAGCGAGACGCTCCTCAGCGGGGACCCCGGGAGCCCCTACTCCCCCCTGCAGGGCCAGCCGGGCTCTGGGCTGTCCCCCATCAAGTCCCAGGTACCCACGCACACACACGCACACGCACACGCACACGCACCGCACACGTACACGCACACGCACACGCACACGTACACGCACATGCACGGACACTGTTTTACTAAAATGAGGATGACTGCAGTTGTATCCCTGGGTAAGGATCTATATGTGAATCGATGCTGTATTTCTGCCCGGTGTGTTCAGCATGTCTCACACACATTGCGCTCCATGATGTCATCTCCTGCTTCAGAGAGGGGGGAGGGACTCAAAGCACTGAACTGTGTGTTGGGAGAAAAGTTAAAAGTTAGCCTCATCTTTTTAAATCATCACAACATCGCCCCCTGCTGACTCAGCTAAGTTAGACATTTCCTAGGGGGATACCACCGCTCAACGCACCAGCAGCCAGCGCTGCGACGGTTACACCAAGCCCTGGATCAAACATCACATTATCACAGTTATATGATACTCAATACCACTGAAGGATGGGTTTTCAACACACAAGTAGGGAACATCCAACGCAGGCGCGACTTGAAAAGCAACGTGCTCCAGATACTAGAATCTACATATATAAACCCACAATTCAAGAGAGGGTTTGTGCATGTGGGTTGGGTCACATTGTATCAGCACGCCATGTGGTTTTAATTTTTAATTATCGTTTCTTAGTGCTATCGCCACAATTTGTCACCGGTCTGGTCACATCACTAGTCTGTGTGTTGGTGGGGTCTCATCAGCACACACACACACACACACACACACACACACACACACACACACACACACACACACACACACACACACACACACACACACACACACACACACACACACACACACACACACACACACACACGGTACATCACACACACTCGTCAAATTGGTTTGTAGAGTGTGTTTCCAAGGTGTGTGTGTGTGTCCTCAGACCCCCACCTCCTTCGCGGGCACCCTCAGTCCCCAGGGTCAGATCATGGTCCAAGCATCCGCCCTGCAGCAGGGCAACGTTACCGTGACAACCGTCAACCCCACCCAGGTGGTGTCAGGTAACCACGGGACAACGCTGCACCCTTTGGTTCATAGTCACTTTAACATGGACACTACACAATGCTTTATTAATCCATTAGACACTGTATTATTTTGTTTTAATTGTGTCTAGTATTGTTATAGTAAAGTGTTGTCTGGAGTAGTATAGTAGATAGTGTATTGTTATAGTAAAGTGTTGTCTGTAGTAGTATAGTAGATAGTATAAAGTGTTGTTTATAGTGTAGTGTAGTGTAGTATAGTATTGTTATAGTAAAGTGTTGTCTGGAGTAGTATAGTAGATAGTGTATTGTTATAGTAAAGTGTTGTCTGTAGTAGTATAGTAGATAGTATAAAGTGTAGTGTAGTATAGTATAGTATTGTTATAGTAAAGTGTTGTCTGTAGTAGTATAGTAGATAGTATAAAGTGTTGTTTATAGTGTAGTGTAGTATAGTATTGTTATAGTAAAGTGTTGTCTGTAGTAGTATAGTAGATAGTATAAAGTGTTGTTTATAGTGTAGTGTAGTATAGTATTGTTATAGTAAAGTGTTGTCTGTAGTAGTATAGTAGATAGTATAAAGTGTTGTTTATAGTGTAGTATAGTGTAGTATTGTTATAGTAAAGTGTTGTCTGTAGTAGTATAGTAGATAGTATAAAGTGTAGTGTAGTATAGTATAGTATTGTTATAGTAAAGTGTTGTCTGTAGTAGTATAGTAGAAAGTGTTGTTTATCGTGTAGTATAGTATAGTATTGTATTGTTGCATACTGCGAGAGTCAATTGAGGAGTAAGCATTCCGTTGTACTTGGGTTACAAATAAAGAACAATAAAGAATCTGGGATCTTGAATAGATATTGATTAATTTCCCCCCCACACACACTTCCAAAAGACAACCGATAATGATGTGTATTTGCCTGAATGTCAGAGATGTCAGGGCTCCTTAAGAGACCCGTCCTCCCCCTAATGAACGGTGGAAACACCTCGTCCTTTAGGAGCTCGTTAGGTTAGCCTCCCGCCACACAGGGGACCGCCCTCACCCTGTGTGTGTGTGTGTGTGTGTGTGTGTGTGTGTGTGTGTGTGTGTGTGTGTGTGTGTGTGTGTGTGTGTGTGTGTGTGTGTGTGTGTGTGTGTGTGTGTGTGTGTGTGTGTGTGTGTGTGTGTGTGTGTGTGTGTGTGTGTGTGTGTGTGTGTGTGTGTGTGTGCACTGCTCCAGGTGGAACTGTCTATCAGCCGGTTACCCTAGTAACACCGCAAGGCCAGCTAATGACGCAGTCCATCTCTCCCGGGACGATACGAGTCCAGAACAACCAGGTGAAGACACACACACACACACTGTAAAACAAACCCTGTACACTGTAAACAAAGGCTCCCCCTCTAGAGAGGATGTCAGACTAATGAATACTCAATACTAGTCATTAAATAACCATATCCCTCTCCCTCTCCCTCTCTCCCTCTCTCCCTCTCTGGGTCTCTCAGCTCCAGCTCCAGTTCCACCAGGATCTCAGCCTGTTCGGCCATGATGAGAACTCCTCTAAGAACAAGCGTGGCGTCCTCCCCAAGCAGGCCACCAACGTCATGCGCTCCTGGCTCTTCCAGCACATTGGGGTGTGTGTGTGTGTCTGTCTGTCAAATGTACATTTCATTTTTGAGTATTATCAGAATAGGAACATATGAATTGCTAAATTAACAAAAATATATATATATATAATATGAGAGCACGGCGTCTCTACATAATACTATATTATACTATATAATATTATATTATACTATATTATCCTTTATTATAGCAGAACTGCTGAGGGCAGACAGAGCCAAGTGGGGTTGGGCCTTGTTTCCTGTTTCTTTAGAGATATCCTACTAAATGTAAACTAATAGAATGAGTGGATGAAGCTTTCAGAAGGGGATTTTAATATGTGTGTCTACACTGGCCAGTATGCACGCTATTGATTTGAAATCTTGAGACACGTTTTCAAAGAATGTTGGTGTCACTGGCAGATTCCCGCCTCCAGCACCACAATTTGGGTCCAAACCAAATCAAGCAAAAGAAAGTGACATGTGTCCCGGAGTCAGTCTGCTTTCAGACTTCAGACCACTATCTTAAGTCTGATGTGTGAGACTAATTGAAACCAGACTGTAGTAGCTGTAACAGCATTAGCGTAGCACCGCTGACTAATGAGCAGCATGGGCTGTGTGGTTTCCTGCTAGACGGTGGCCTTCAGGGGACATACACGTGGAAACCTATCCTTTGGCCGCTTGTTATGTTACCTTACAGGGGGGGAGGGGGGAGAGGAGAGAGGGAGAGGAGAGAGGGAGAGAGGAGAGAGGAGAGAGAGAGGAGAGAGAGGGAGAGAGGAGAGAGGAGAGAGGGAGAGAGAGAGGGAGGGAGGGAGAGAGAGAGAGAGAGAGAGAGAGGGAGAGAGGGAGGGAGGGAGGGAGGGAGGAGGGAGGGAGAGGAGGGAGGAGGGAGGAGAGAGAGAGAGAGAGAGAGAGAGAGAGAGAGAGAGAGAGAGAGAGAGAGAGAGAGAGAGAGAGAGAGAGAGAGAGAGAGAGAGAGAGAGAGAGAGAGAGAGAGAGAGAGAGAGAGAGAGAGAGAGAGAGAGAGAGAGAGAGAGAGAGAGAGAGAGAGAGAGAGAGAGAGAGAGAGAGAGAGAGAGAGAGAGAGAGAGAGAGAGACTAATCCAGCCAGCCTCGCTGGGTAACTGCTAAACGTGACCTGGAATGAACCCTCAGGATGGAGCATCCCCAGCGAATGCTACATACACATTTTAAATAAAGCTATTTCAAACGTGAAGAGGAAGGACTGAATTGGGAAGATGACGGACGTTGTCCTTGTGTTGTTGCCGTAGCACCCGTACCCAACAGAAGACGAGAAGAAACAGATTGCCACCCAGACCAACCTGACCCTACTACAGGTCAACAACTGGTGAGTCACTCCAGATCGATCAGCTGGACCCTGGAGTCTAGTCCTCTCTTCAATCCATTTGCCCAAGTTGATTGTTGTTTTTTTTGGTTGTCTGTTATAACAACCAAATCTAATCTGTCCTACCTTGTCTTTCGCCTCCCCTTTCCTTTCTCACCCCCTCCCCCCTTTCATTTGCCCCTCCCCCCTTTCATTTGCTCCTCCTCCTCTTCCCCCCTTTCATGTGCTCCTCCTCCCCCCTTTCATTTGCTGCTCCTCCTCCACCCTTTAATTTGCTCCTCCTCCTCCCCCTTTCATTTTCTCCTCCTCCTCCTCCACCCTTTCATTTGCTCCTCCCCCTCCTCCTCCCCCCTTTCATGTGCTCCTCCTCCTCCTCCTCCCCCCTTTCATGTGCTCCTCCTCCACCCTTTCATGTGCTCCTCCTCCACCCTTTAATTTGCTCCTCCTCCTCCTTCTCCAGGTTCATCAACGCACGGCGGAGGATCCTCCAGCCCATGCTGGACGCCAGCTCCTCTGAGGCCCCCAAAACCAAGAAGAAGACCCCTCAGAACCGGCCCCTGCAGCGCTTCTGGCCCGACTCCATCGCCTCGGTGGGCGGGAGCCAGCAGGTCACCATGCCCGACGGTACGTAGGCCGCCCCACCGGGACCCCCCGGGACCCCTGATCGAGCCCGGACGGCTCCAGTGTGTTGGTCAAAGATCTCTTAAATAGTTCACTGCAGGGGGGCTTTGGATTGAACGCTTCGACTCCCGTATTAGTTAATACGGGTGTCCATACCGTATTAGTTAATAAGGAGTCCATACCGTATTAGTTAATAAGGAGTCCATACCGTATTAGTTAATAAGGTGTCCATACCGTATTAGTTAATAAGGAGTCCATACCGTATTAGTTAATAAGGTGTCCATACCGTATTAGTTAATAAGGTGTCCATACCGTATTAGTTAATACGGAGTCCATACCGTATTAGTTAATAAGGTGTCCATACCGTATTAGTTAATAAGGTGTCCATACCGTATTAGTTAATAAGGAGTCCATACCGTATTAGTTAATAAAGGAGTCCATACCGTATTAGTTAATACGGGTGTCCATACCGTATTAGTTAATAAGGAGTCCATACCGTATTAGTTAATAAGGTGTCCATACCGTATTAGTTAATACGGGTGTCCATACCGTATTAGTTAATAAGGAGTCCATACCGTATTAGTTAATAAGGAGTCCATACCGTATTAGTTAATAAGGTGTCCATACCGTATTAGTTAATAAGGAGTCCATACCGTATTAGTTAATAAGGAGTCCATACCGTATTAGTTAATACGGTGTCCATACCGTATTAGTTAATAAGGAGTCCATACCGTATTAGTTAATAAGGAGTCCATACCGTATTAGTTAATAAGGAGTCCATACCGTATTAGTTAATAAGGTGTCCATACCGTATTAGTTAATACGGAGTCCATACCGTATTAGTTAATAAGGTGTCCATACCGTATTAGTTAATAAGGTGTCCATACCGTATTAGTTAATAAGGAGTCCATACCGAATTAGTTAATAAGGTGTCCGTACCGTATTAGTTAATAAGGAGTCCATACCGTATTAGTTAATAAGGTGTCCATACCGTATTAGTTAATACGGAGTCCATACCGTATTAGTTAATAAGGAGTCCATACCGTATTAGTTAATAAGGTGTCCATACCGTATTAGTTAATAAGGTGTCCATACCGTATTAGTTAATACGGGTGTCCATACCGTATTAGTTAATAAGGAGTCCATACCGTATTAGTTAATAAGGTGTCCATACCGTATTAGTTAATAAGGTGTCCATACCGTATTAGTTAATAAGGTGTCCATACACTTTATGTTCACGCTCTCTTCTAAGTTGAGATTCGCTGTGCACTCGATACCAGGTTTTCGTTCACACGCAATAAAGAATAAAGTAATGCGCATTAAAGATTCTGTTCACACACACGGGAAGAGAAACCGTAGTAGTTTTACTGCTTTGCACCCAAAGTAGTTACTTCAGGATGGAAACCACCTCCCCAAGGTGGATTGGTTAATGTGCACTAGTTGGGTAGTGAATGCGCATTACTAGTGATTTGCAAAGCAAACAGTTTTGAGCGCCGCGAATACCGTATTTAAGCCCAGTGTGAAAATGGTATAAGATATAACAAATCAATGTTCAATTGTTAGTCGCTTTGGATGAAAGTCTGACTCTATGACTCTATGGTCTGTGGCTCAACAAGCCGTATAAGAGATAGGAGACGTAGACATTGGGCCATCTTCCACCTCAGGCTGAAAACTCGTCTCTTCAGGAAACCTCTTGTCTCAGTAGATTGTTGGGTAGATATTGTTCTCTATTGTTGGCCAACTTATTGTACTTTTACCCAAACTTATTGTGCTTTTACCTTATTGTACTTTTACCTGAACTTATTGTACTTCTTAGAGACTTGTTAGGAATGAAATGCACTTTTGACTTCTGGTGACGAGTTGTTCTCTCACCTTCCTTTGTTGAAAAACACTACTGTAAGTGGCTTTGGATAAAAGCGTCTGACTGTAATGTAATGTAATGTAATGTAATGTAATGTAGCCAGTGGACTAAAACACAAGTGGGTCTGTAGGGGAGTAAGAGGTCCCATGGTCTCCTTGCTGGCTGCACATATCCGCCCCAAAGCTCCGATCCTGGATTAACCAGCTGACTCATTTGTATATTAGCAACAGCCGGTTGTTGCTGTGCAGTTACCGTAGCAACAACCAGTCCCTCCCCTCCCCTCACCTCTCTCTCCCTCCCTCCCCTCGGTAGGCACCATGGTGACCATGAGCATGGAGGGTCTGCAGAGCCTGACGTCGGACGGCGCCACGCTGGCCGTCCAGCAGGTGATGCTGGGCGGCCACAGCGAGGACGAGTCCCTGGACAGCGGAGAGGAGGACGAGGACGACGACATGGCTGGGCTGGGCCTGGACCACAGTGACTCGCTGCAGTAGAGGAACCGGGAGAGACACACACACACACACACACACACACACACACACACACACACACACACACACACACACACACACACGCATACACACACACACGCAGTCACACATGCATGAACTTCAAAGCTGAACTATTAAGACAAAGATACACTACTACAAATCTGTACACTGACCTACAGATCAGCCCACACACACACACACACACACACACACACACACACACACACACACACACACACACACACAACCCACTTATTAGACACTACTTGGACAGTCACACACACACACACCACACAGATGATACGTTTACATAGAGCACAAAACCACAGGCCGTGCGCGGGAGCAGCGCTGCCCCCCGGTGGACGGTGCTATGAACTGCGCCACACGTACGGCCCCCCCGAAAGTTTCATTTCAGAAAAAGCGTTTTTTAATAGCGTGTAGACGTCGGCGAGTGCACTTTTTGTATGATATCGTGAGCGACCCACGGAAGCTAAAAAAAGAAGTGTTATGAACAAGAACACCAGAAGAGGGCAGACTTTGGAACGTTTTGGAACAATGTTTGAATTGTTTTCATATATATATATATATATTTTTTTTTTCCCCCTGTGCCAACCCCCCCACCCCCCCCCCACCCCCTCCTTCCCTTTTTTTAAAATGTGATTAATTTGTTCTTTTGGTAGTTAGTTTGGATGCCATGGCTTGAGCCCACGGCTCCTCTTCATTTCCTGCATGCTTGTGTTTTTTCAGTAGACGTGCACACGACTCTAGTTAGGACGAACTCTACGGACCTGCCCGTCAAGGGAGGGGGGAGGGAGGGGAGGGGGAGGGAGGGAGGGGGAGGGGGAGGGAGAGAGATGGGGGAGAGGGAGGGAGGGGAGGGGGGAAAAAAGGAGAGAGCTTATTTTTATATACAAACTTGAGAAGTATTGAGTGGTTTTGTTCTGTTTTAGTTTTGTTTTTTTCCTGTTTGTGTTTCTCTGGTTTTGTTTTATAAGGAATATTTATGTACAGATTCAAACTAGCGACCCTGTTTTCCAGGGTTCAATGAAGTTTTCTAGAAAAGAAAAAAAGGAACTGAGAAAAAAGAAAAAAAGAAAATTGGAACGCCAATTGAAAAATAGTCAGTGTGAATCTGGTTCTAAACTTGCGATACTAAACATGGCCTTACGACGCTCTTTTGTAAAGAGGATCCAGCCAAGAAGCACAGAAAGCCAGAGTGTGAAGTGAAATTAAGTCAAAGGACGCTAAACTACAACCCAAGACATGTCTTGGGTTTTTTTTTTTTTGTTTTTTTAAATGGAGAAGTTTAAAATAGTTTAACAGTTTGCGCTGTGAGGGGGAACCCCCCCCCCCTGTGAGGGGGAACCCCCCCCCCCTGTGAGGGGGACCCCCCCCCCCCCTGAGAGGGGGAACCCCCCCCCCCTGATGGCAGTACTATGTCTCCTTTTAAAATATAAATCGAGTTTTACCCACGTTGTGTATGCAATGAGTCATGTGTTTTTTACTCACGTTACCATGGTAGCGTAGTGGACTACACCCCTCCCCCCCTAAGTGCACAATCCACCAATTACTATGCTTACCACACAATCACACGGAGGCTGTCCACATGCGAACTTCAAATCACAGTTCAGTGTCCACATCGCCAAGTAAAGAACAGGACGTTTGCACAATTAAACCTTTATTTATACACAGACACAAACACACACACACAAACGCATACCAGTGCTCACGTCCAGAACAGAGAGAGCCACTTTGGAAGGTTCTGGGCCCCCCTGTTTTATAGTCGAGTTGTTTCCCTTAAAGGACGAAAAAGGAGATTCTTTTTGGTGGCTTCAGGCCATTCGACAAGACGTTCACCAAACAAACACCTTCTCAAACGTATCAATCGGTTGATGTTGGACTTCTGCTGCACAAAACGACGGTTGCCTCTGTTGCGTGAACACTTGGACTGTTCTGTACGTCCGTGGCAGGCGAACACCTGGGGTCTGTCACCCCCCAGGGGCCAGGAGGACTTGAAGCTCTAGTGACCGTTGACCTGGGCCTCAGCTGACACTCCACACCGTCTGTACTGTCTGCCAGCCGTGGGTCACATCCCACTCTCTCTCTCTCTCTGTCTGTCTGTTTTGCCTTAGAGCTTTCTATTTTGGAATAAACGATGCCTAACCTCCAGTTTGTCCCGCGTCTCCTTCGTAATCAATACTTTTCCTGGGGGAAAAAGAAGGTTATTTTGGGGCAGGGGGGGTTCCAATGTTCGTTTGTCCTTGGTGATGAAGGGTAACACCTCCATCTAGAGTCTAGACTTTGGAAAAGGTTGGAAAAGTGTTGTTGTTCCGCTGTGTTATGGTGACTGTGTCTCTATCTGGTTGATCAAACTACAACAGAGTAGCACCGTCATGTCCTCTCATGGTCGTCCTGCAGCTGAACCAGCCCTGTGTGTGCGTGCCTCAGTGGTCTTGGCTGACTGTATTGAAGGGACGTGCCTCCTCTCTCTGAAAGGAATACACAGAGGATGGTTGTAAACAAGGGAGGTAAGGACACAGCAGAGGGTGAAGATGGTTCAGATAAGAGCCAGGAGGTCACGGGTTCAGATCCCCGGACCCCCGGACTGACCAGAGAGAGACACGATGGCTGGTAATCTTTTGGCGGCTGATGCTTCACTTGCTGCAGCTCGACACTAGAGGGCGGTGTTGCCTTCCTCAAACCAAGATACTATTATAATTATTGGGTAGGTGGGCCAAAAGGAAGCTTTGGACAGATAACTGACTCTCCACTAAATACTAATATAAATGGCCTTCATAACTATCACATTTTCAAGACACCCAAAGTACTTTACATCGTGTGACTGTGTGTGTGCATTGGTAATGGATGTTTTTTGACACTTGTAAAGCGCTTTTATCCAAAGTCAAGCCTCACATTCACCCATTCATCCACCGATGACAGAGTCAGCACATCAGGAGCCGTTAGGGTTAGGGTGTCTTGCTCAGGGGCACCTCGACAGGTTTAGCTAGGAGGAGCCGGGGATCGAACCAACAACCTTCCGGTTGTGAGGCGACTGCTGTGAACGGGTGAATAAGATGACCGATCAGGTGAGGTGAGGTGTACCTCCATCTGCCGGTGCACCCAGGAGAGCAGCTGGGTGACGCGGGTGTACACCCCGGGCTTGTTCCGCACTGCACAGCCGATACCCCAGCTGGTGGCCCCTACCAGCTTCCACTCAGAGGAGCCCTCGCAGGCCAGGGGCCCGCCACTGTCCCCCTGACACACACACACACTTTATTAATTTAAATAATGTTAACATCGATTTTAAGGCCTTGAGAACTATGGCACCACCACTAGATAAATAATAGAGAGGTAATTTAAGCTACTTTCTGTTAGATCTCTCTCACACCTGACAGGAGTCGGTGCCTCCCTCCAGGTAGCCCGCACAGATCATGCGAGGGGAGATGTATCCGTGGTAGACCTCAGGCCGGTTACAGGCCCTGCTGGAGAGGAGGGGGACCCGGGCCGAGTTCAGAGTCAGGCTGGAATCACCTAGAGAGAGAGAGAGAGAGAGAGAGAGAGAGCGAGAGCGAGAGCGAGAGCGAGAGAGAGATAGTGTGATAGTGTGGTGAGTGTGATAGTGGTGGTGAGTGTGATAGTGATGGTGAGAGAGAGAGAGAGAGAGAGAGAGAGAGAGAGAGAGAGAGAGAGAGAGAGAGAGAGAGAGAGCACATTACCATCAACACACGTCCTGTAAAGTTGTGGAACATACTAACTATATTTGATCTTGTGAGGCAGCCCTCTGTCTACTGAGGATGGTCACATGACCTGACCTTGGTTGGTTCAGGAGTAGCTGGTCCTGGTGTGATGAGTGTGATAGTGTGAGGAGTGTGATGAGTGTGATAGTGTGAGGAGGGTGATGAGTGTGATAGTGGTGGTGAGTGTGGTGAGTGTGATAGTGAGTGTGGTGATAGTGATGGTGAGTGTGATAGTGGTGGTGAGTGTGATAGTGAGTGTGATAGTGATGGTGAGTGTGATAGTGAGTGTGATAGTGATGGTGAGTGTGAGTGTGATAGTGATGGTGAGTGTGATAGTGAGTGTGATAGTGATGGTGAGTGTGAGTGTGATAGTGATGGTGAGTGTGATAGTGATGGTGAGTGTGATGGTGAGTGTGATAGTGATGGTGAGTGTGATAGTGAGTGTGGTGAGTGTGATAGTGAGTGTGGTGAGTGTGATAGTGATGGTGAGTGTGATAGTGAGTGTGATAGTGATGGTGAGTGTGATAGTGAGTGTGATAGTGATGGTGAGTGTGATAGTGATGGTGAGTGTGATGGTGAGTGTGATAGTGAGTGTGATAGTGATGGTGAGTGTGATAGTGAGTGTGGTGAGTGTGATAGTGAGTGTGGTGAGTGTGATAGTGATGGTGAGTGTGATAGTGAGTGTGATAGTTATGGTGAGTGTGATAGTGATGGTGAGTGTGATAGTGAGTGTGGTGATAGTGATGGTGAGTGTGATAGTGGTGGTGAGTGTGATAGTGAGTGTGATAGTGGTGGTGAGTGTGATAGTGAGAGTGGTGAGTGTGATGAGTGAGTGTGATAGTGGTGGTGAGTGTGATAGTGATGGTGAGTGTGATGGTGAGTGTGATAGTGAGTGTGATAGTGGTGGTGAGTGTGATAGTGAGTGTGGTGAGTGTGATAGTGAGTGTGATAGTGATGGTGAGTGTGATGAGTGTGGTGAGTTTGATAGTGAGTGTGATGAGTGTGATAGTGAGTGTGGTGAGTGTGATAGTGGTGGTGAGTGTGATAGTGAGTGTGGTGAGTGTGGTGAGTGTGATAGTGGTGGTGAGTGTGATAGTGAGTGTGATAGTGGTGGTGAGTGTGATAGTGATGGTGAGTGTGATGAGTGTGGTGAGTGTGATAGTGAGTGTGGTGAGTGTGATAGTGGTGGTGAGTGTGATAGTGAGTGTGGTGAGTGTGATAGTGAGTGTGGTGAGTGTGATAGTGATGGTGAGTGTGATAGTGATGGTGAGTGTGATGAGTGAGTGTGATAGTGGTGGTGAGTGTGATAGTGATGGTGAGTGTGGTGAGTGTGATAGTGAGTGTGGTGAGTGTCATAGTGATGGTGAGTGTGATAGTGATGGTGAGTGTGATAGTGATGGTGAGTGTGATGAGTGAGTGTGATAGTGGTGGTGAGTGTGATAGTGATGGTGAGTGTGGTGAGTGTGATAGTGAGTGTGGTGAGTGTCATAGTGATGGTGAGTGTGATAGTGAGTGTGGTGAGTGTGATGAGTGAGTGTGATAGTGGTGGTGAGTGTGATAGTGATGGTGAGTGTGGTGAGTGTGGTGAGTGTGATAGTGAGTGTGATAGTGATGGTGAGTGTGATAGTGAGTGTGGTGAGTGTGATGAGTGTGGTGAGTGTGATAGTGAGTGTGGTGATAGTGATGGTGAGTGTGATGAGTGTGGTGAGTGTGATAGTGAGTGTGGTGATAGTGATGGTGAGTGTGATAGTGGTGGTGAGTGTGATAGTGAGTGTGATAGTGGTGGTGAGTGTGATAGTGAGTGTGGTGAGTGTGATGAGTGAGTGTGATAGTGGTGGTGAGTGTGATAGTGATGGTGAGTGTGATGAGTGTGGTGAGTGTGATAGTGAGTGTGGTGAGTGTGATAGTGAGTGTGGTGAGTGTGATAGTGAGTGTGATAGTGGTGGTGAGTGTGATAGTGATGGTGAGTGTGATGAGTGTGGTGAGTGTGATAGTGAGTGTGATGAGTGTGATAGTGAGTGTGGTGAGTGTGATAGTGGTGGTGAGTGTGATAGTGAGTGTGGTGAGTGTGATAGTGATGGTGAGTGTGATAGTGATGGTGAGTGTGATAGTGAGTGTGGTGAGTGTGATGAGTGAGTGTGATAGTGGTGGTGAGTGTGATAGTGATGGTGAGTGTGGTGAGTGTGATAGTGAGTGTGGTGAGTGTGATAGTGGTGGTGAGTGTGATAGTGAGTGTGGTGAGTGTGAATGTGAGTGTGATAGTGGTGGTGAGTGTGATAGTGATAGTGAGTGTGATAGTGAGTGTGGTGAGTGTGATAGTGGTGGTGAGTGTGATAGTGAGTGTGATAGTGAGTGTGGTGAGTGTGATAGTGAGTGTGGTGAGTGTGATAGTGAGTGTGATAGTGGTGGTGAGTGTGATAGTTATGGTGAGTGTGATGAGTGTGCTGAGTGTGATAGTGAGTGTGGTGAGTGTGATAGTGAGTGTGGTGAGTGTGATAGTGGTGGTGAGTGTGATAGTGAGTGTGGTGAGTGTGATGAGTGTGATGAGTGTGATAGTGAGTGTGGTGAGTGTGATAGTGAGTGTGGTGAGTGTGATAGTGGTGGTGAGTGTGATAGTGGTGGTGAGTGTGATAGTGATGGTGAGTGTGATAGTGAGTGTGGTGAGTGTGATAGTGAGTGTGGTGAGTGTGATAGTGAGTGTGGTGAGTGTGATAGTGAGTGTGGTGAGTGTGATAGTGGTGGTGAGTGTGATAGTGGTGGTGAGTGTGATAGTGATGGTGAGTGTGATAGTGAGTGTGGTGAGTGTGATAGTGAGTGTGGTGAGTGTGATAGTGAGTGTGGTGAGTGTGGTGAGTGTGATAGTGAGTGTGGTGAGTGTGATGAGTGTGGTGAGTGTGATAGTGAGTGTGGTGATAGTGATGGTGAGTGTGATGAGTGTGGTGAGTGTGATAGTGAGTGTGGTGATAGTGATGGTGAGTGTGATAGTGGTGGTGAGTGTGGTGAGTGTGATAGTGAGTGTGATAGTGGTGGTGAGTGTGATAGTGATGGTGAGTGTGATAGTGAGTGTGGTGAGTGTGATGAGTGAGTGTGATAGTGGTGGTGAGTGTGGTGAGTGTGGTGAGTGTGATAGTGAGTGTGGTGAGTGTGATAGTGAGTGTGATAGTGGTGGTGAGTGTGATAGTGAGTGTGGTGAGTGTGATAGTGGTGGTGAGTGTGATAGTGATGGTGAGTGTGATGAGTGTGGTGAGTGTGGTGAGTGTGATAGTGAGTGTGGTGAGTGTGATAGTGAGTGTGATAGTGGTGGTGAGTGTGATAGTGAGTGTGGTGAGTGTGATAGTGGTGGTGAGTGTGATAGTGATGGTGAGTGTGATGAGTGTGGTGAGTGTGATAGTGATGGTGAGTGTGATGAGTGTGTGAGTGTGGTGAGTGTGATAGTGAGTGTGGTGAGTGTGATAGTGAGTGTGGTGAGTGTGATAGTGGTGGTGAGTGTGATAGTGAGTGTGGTGAGTGTGATAGTGGTGGTGAGTGTGATAGTGAGTGTGATAGTGAGTGTGATAGTGGTGGTGAGTGTGATAGTGATGGTGAGTGTGATGAGTGAGTGTGATAGTGGTGGTGAGTGTGATAGTGATGGTGAGTGTGATGAGTGTGGTGAGTGTGATAGTGAGTGTGGTGAGTGTGATAGTGAGTGTGGTGAGTGTGATAGTGAGTGTGATAGTGGTGGTGAGTGTGATAGTGATGGTGAGTGTGATGAGTGTGGTGAGTGTGATAGTGAGTGTGATGAGTGTGATAGTGAGTGTGGTGAGTGTGATAGTGGTGGTGAGTGTGATAGTGAGTGTGGTGAGTGTGATAGTGGTGGTGAGTGTGATAGTGATGGTGAGTGTGGTGAGTGTGATAGTGAGTGTGGTGAGTGTGATAGTGGTGGTGAGTGTGATAGTGAGTGTGGTGAGTGTGATGTGAGTGTGATAGTGGTGGTGAGTGTGATAGTGATGGTGAGTGTGATGAGTGAGGTGAGTGTGATAGTGAGTGTGATAGTGAGTGTGGTGAGTGTGATAGTGGTGGTGAGTGTGATAGTGAGTGTGGTGAGTGTGATAGTGAGTGTGGTGAGTGTGATAGTGAGTGTGGTGAGTGTGATAGTGGTGGTGAGTGTGATAGTTATGGTGAGTGTGATGAGTGTGGTGAGTGTGATAGTGAGTGTGATAGTGAGTGTGATAGTGAGTGTGGTGAGTGTGATAGTGGTGGTGAGTGTGATAGTGAGTGTGGTGAGTGTGATAGTGAGTGTGGTGAGTGTGATAGTGGTGGTGAGTGTGATAGTGATGGTGAGTGTGATGAGTGTGGTGAGTGTGATAGTGAGTGTGATGAGTGTGATAGTGAGTGTGGTGAGTGTGATAGTGGTGGTGAGTGTGATAGTGAGTATGGTGAGTGTGATAGTGAGTGTGGTGAGTGTGATAGTGATGGTGAGTGTGATAGTGATGGTGAGTGTGGTGAGTGTGATAGTGAGTGTGCTGAGTGTGATAGTGAGTGTGGTGAGTGTGATAGTGAGTGTGGTGAGTGTGATAGTGGTGGTGAGTGTGATAGTGAGTGTGGTGAGTGTGATGAGTGTGATGAGTGTGATAGTGAGTGTGGTGAGTGTGATAGTGGTGGTGAGTGTGATAGTGGTGGTGAGTGTGATAGTGAGTGTGGTGAGTGTGATAGTGATGGTGAGTGTGATAGTGGTGGTGAGTGTGGTGAGTGTGATAGTGGTGGTGAGTGTGATAGTGAGTGTGTGAGTGTGATAGTGAGTGTGGTGAGTGTGATAGTGGTGGTGAGTGTGATAGTGAGTGTGGTGAGTGTGATAGTGAGTGTGATAGTGATGGTGAGTGTGATAGTGAGTGTGGTGAGTGTGGTGAGTGTGATAGTGAGTGTGGTGATAGTGATGGTGAGTGTGATAGTGGTGGTGAGTGTGATAGTGAGTGTGGTGAGTGTGATAGTGATGGTGAGTGTGATAGTGGTGGTGAGTGTGGTGAGTGTGATAGTGGTGGTGAGTGTGATAGTGAGTGTGATGAGTGTGATAGTGAGTGTGGTGAGTGTGATAGTGGTGGTGAGTGTGATAGTGAGTGTGGTGAGTGTGATAGTGAGTGTGGTGAGTGTGATAGTGATGGTGAGTGTGATAGTGGTGGTGAGTGTGGTGAGTGTGATAGTGAGTGTGATAGTGGTGGTGAGTGTGATAGTGATGGTGAGTGTGATAGTGAGTGTGGTGAGTGTGATGAGTGAGTGTGATAGTGGTGGTGAGTGTGGTGAGTGTGATAGTGAGTGTGGTGAGTGTGATAGTGAGTGTGATAGTGGTGGTGAGTGTGATAGTGAGTGTGGTGAGTGTGATAGTGAGTGTGGTGAGTGTGATAGTGGTGGTGAGTGTGATAGTGATGGTGAGTGTGATGAGTGTGGTGAGTGTGATAGTGATGGTGAGTGTGATGAGTGTGGTGAGTGTGATAGTGATGGTGAGTGTGATGAGTGTGGTGAGTGTGATAGTGAGTGTGATGAGTGTGATAGTGAGTGTGGTGAGTGTGATAGTGGTGGTGAGTGTGATAGTGAGTGTGGTGAGTGTGATAGTGAGTGTGGTGAGTGTGATAGTGGTGGTGAGTGTGATAGTGAGTGTGGTGAGTGTGATAGTGAGTGTGGTGAGTGTGATAGTGGTGGTGAGTGTGATAGTGAGTGTGGTGAGTGTGATGAGTGTGGTGAGTGTGATAGTGAGTGTGGTGAGTGTGATAGTGAGTGTGGTGAGTGTGATAGTGGTGGTGAGTGTGATAGTGGTGGTGAGTGTGATAGTGATGGTGAGTGTGATAGTGAGTGTGGTGAGTGTGATAGTGAGTGTGGTGAGTGTGATAGTGAGTGTGGTGAGTGTGATAGTGGTGGTGAGTGTGATAGTGGTGGTGAGTGTGTGAGTGTGGTGAGTGTGATAGTGAGTGTGATAGTGGTGGTGAGTGTGATAGTGAGTGGTGAGTGTGATAGTGAGTGTGGTGAGTGTGATGAGTGAGTGTGATAGTGGTGGTGAGTGTGATAGTGAGTGTGGTGAGTGTGATAGTGAGTGTGGTGAGTGTGATAGTGAGTGTGATAGTGGTGGTGAGTGTGATAGTGAGTGTGGTGAGTGTGATAGTGAGTGTGGTGAGTGTGATAGTGGTGGTGAGTGTGATAGTGATGGTGAGTGTGATGAGTGTGGTGAGTGTGATAGTGATGGTGAGTGTGATAGTGAGTGTGATGAGTGTGATAGTGAGTGTGGTGAGTGTGATAGTGAGTGTGGTGAGTGTGATAGTGGTGGTGAGTGTGATAGTGAGTGTGGTGAGTGTGATAGTGAGTGTGGTGAGTGTGATAGTGGTGGTGAGTGTGATAGTGAGTGTGGTGAGTGTGATAGTGAGTGTGGTGAGTGTGATAGTGGTGGTGAGTGTGATAGTGAGTGTGGTGAGTGTGATGAGTGTGATGAGTGTGATAGTGAGTGTGGTGAGTGTGATAGTGAGTGTGGTGAGTGTGATAGTGGTGGTGAGTGTGATAGTGGTGGTGAGTGTGATAGTGATGGTGAGTGTGATAGTGAGTGTGGTGAGTGTGATAGTGAGTGTGGTGAGTGTGATAGTGAGTGTGGTGAGTGTGATAGTGGTGGTGAGTGTGATAGTGGTGGTGAGTGTGATAGTGAGTGTGGTGAGTGTGATAGTGATGGTGAGTGTGATAGTGGTGGTGAGTGTGGTGAGTGTGATAGTGGTGGTGAGTGTGATAGTGAGTGTGATGAGTGTGATAGTGAGTGTGGTGAGTGTGATAGTGGTGGTGAGTGTGATAGTGAGTGTGGTGAGTGTGATAGTGAGTGTGGTGAGTGTGATAGTGAGTGTGATAGTGATGGTGAGTGTGATAGTGAGTGTGGTGAGTGTGATGAGTGTGGTGAGTGTGATAGTGAGTGTGGTGATAGTGATGGTGAGTGTGATAGTGGTGGTGAGTGTGGTGAGTGTGATAGTGAGTGTGATAGTGGTGGTGAGTGTGATAGTGATGGTGAGTGTGATAGTGAGTGTGGTGAGTGTGATGAGTGAGTGTGATAGTGGTGGTGAGTGTGGTGAGTGTGATAGTGAGTGTGGTGAGTGTGATAGTGAGTGTGATAGTGGTGGTGAGTGTGATAGTGAGTGTGGTGAGTGTGATAGTGAGTGTGGTGAGTGTGATAGTGGTGGTGAGTGTGATAGTGATGGTGAGTGTGATGAGTGTGGTGAGTGTGATAGTGATGGTGAGTTGTGATAGTGAGTGTGATGAGTGTGATAGTGAGTGTGGTGAGTGTGATAGTGGTGGTGAGTGTGATAGTGAGTGTGGTGAGTGTGATAGTGAGTGTGGTGAGTGTGATAGTGGTGGTGAGTGTGATAGTGAGTGTGGTGAGTGTGATAGTGAGTGTGATAGTGGTGGTGAGTGTGATAGTGATGGTGAGTGGTGAGTGTGATAGTGAGTGTGGTGAGTGTGATAGTGGTGGTGAGTGTGATAGTGAGTGGTGGGTGGTGAGTGTGATAGTGATGGTGAGTGTGATGAGTGTGATAGTGAGTGTGATGAGTGTGATAGTGAGTGTGGTGAGTGTGATAGTGGTGGTGAGTGTGATAGTGAGTGTGGTGAGTGTGATAGTGAGTGTGGTGAGTGTGATAGTGATGGTGAGTGTGATAGTGATGGTGAGTGTGATAGTGAGTGTGGTGAGTGTGATGAGTGAGTGTGATAGTGGTGGTGAGTGTGATAGTGATGGTGAGTGTGGTGAGTGTGGTGAGTGTGATAGTGAGTGTGGTGAGTGTGATAGTGGTGGTGAGTGTGATAGTGAGTGTGGTGAGTGTGAATGTGAGTGTGATAGTGGTGGTGAGTGTGATAGTGATGGTGAGTGTGATGAGTGAGGTGAGTGTGATAGTGAGTGTGATGAGTGTGATAGTGAGTGTGGTGAGTGTGATAGTGGTGGTGAGTGTGATAGTGAGTGTGGTGAGTGTGATAGTGAGTGTGGTGAGTGTGATAGTGAGTGTGATAGTGGTGGTGAGTGTGATAGTGATGGTGAGTGTGATGAGTGTGGTGAGTGTGATAGTGAGTGTGATGAGTGTGATAGTGAGTGTGGTGAGTGTGATAGTGGTGGTGAGTGTGATAGTGAGAGTGGTGAGTGTGATAGTGAGTGTGGTGAGTGTGATAGTGATGGTGAGTGTGGTGAGTGTGATAGTGAGTGTGCTGAGTGTGATAGTGAGTGTGGTGAGTGTGATAGTGGTGGTGAGTGTGATAGTGAGTGTGGTGAGTGTGATGAGTGTGGTGAGTGTGATAGTGAGTGTGGTGAGTGTGATAGTGAGTGTGGTGAGTGTGATAGTGGTGGTGAGTGTGATAGTGGTGGTGAGTGTGATAGTGATGGTGAGTGTGATAGTGAGTGTGGTGAGTGTGATAGTGGTGGTGAGTGTGATAGTGGTGGTGAGTGTGATAGTGAGTGTGGTGAGTGTGATAGTAATGGTGAGTGTGATAGTGGTGGTGAGTGTGGTGAGTGTGATAGTGGTGGTGAGTGTGATAGTGAGTGTGATGAGTGTGATAGTGAGTGTGGTGAGTGTGATAGTGGTGGTGAGTGTGATAGTGAGTGTGGTGAGTGTGATAGTGAGTGTGGTGAGTGTGATAGTGAGTGTGATAGTGTGGTGAGTGTGGTGAGTGTGATAGTGAGTGTGATAGTGGTGGTGAGTGTGATAGTGATGGTGAGTGTGATGAGTGAGTGTGATAGTGGTGGTGAGTGTGATAGTGATGGTGAGTGTGATGAGTGTGGTGAGTGTGATAGTGAGTGTGATAGTGAGTGTGGTGAGTGTGATAGTGGTGGTGAGTGTGATAGTGAGTGTGGTGAGTGTGATAGTGGTGATGAGTGTGATAGTGATGGTGAGTGTGATAGTGATGGTGAGTGTGGTGAGTGTGATGAGTGTGGTGATTGTGATAGTGAGTGTGGTGAGTGTGATAGTGAGTGTGGTGAGTGTGATAGTGGTGGTGAGTGTGATAGTGGTGGTGAGTGTGATAGTGATGGTGAGTGTGATAGTGAGTGTGGTGAGTGTGATAGTGAGTGTGGTGAGTGTGATAGTGAGTGTGGTGAGTGTGATAGTGGTGGTGAGTGTGGTGAGTGTGATAGTGGTGGTGAGTGTGATAGTGAATGTGGTGAGTGTGATAGTGGTGGTGAGTGTGATAGTGAGTGTGGTGAGTGTGATAGTGGTGGTGAGTGTGATAGTGAGTGTGGTGAGTGTGATAGTGATGGTGAGTGTGATAGTGGTGGTGAGTGTGATAGTGAGTGTGGTGAGTGTGATAGTGGTGGTGAGTGTGATAGTGAGTGTGGTAAGTGTGATAGTGATGGTGAGTGTGATAGTGGTGGTGAGTGTGATAGTGAGTGTGGTGAGTGTGATAGTGGTGGTGAGTGTGATGGTGAGTGTGATAGTGATGGTGAGTGTGATAGTGGTGGTGAGTGTGATAGTGAGTGTGGTGAGTGTGGTGAGTGTGATAGTGGTGGTGAGTGTGATAGTGAGTGTGGTGAGTGTGATAGTGATGGTGAGTGTGATAGTGGTGGTGAGTGTGATAGTGAGTGTGGTGAGTGTGATAGTGAGTGTGGTGAGTGTGATAGTTAGTGTGGTGAGTGTGATAGTGGTGGTGAGTGTGATAGTGAGTGTGGTGAGTGTGATAGTGGTGGTGAGTGTGATAGTGGTGGTGAGTGTGATAGTGGTGGTGTTAGTGACTCACCCTCCTCCTCGGTGGCGCCCCACCCAGAGATCCAGCACATGGTCCCCTCCTTAAAGTCCTCCCCAAAGTGAGGAAGGCAGATGGGCTCCACGATGCCTACAGAACACGATTATTAACGACAACTAACTACATCTCCTAGGGGTCATGGGCTAGAACAGGCATACACTGCAGTCGGATGGCCATGCTTTTAATAATATAAATGTATCGATAAAAAAGCATAGAGAGGTAGATAAATAGCATCAAAATAATCACCGCACAGAGAAAAAACATTAAAATATACTGGGGTTCAAGACGACAAACTACTCTTTAGATCTCATGTTGATGCACATGGACAGACAGACAGACAGGCAGGCAGGCAGGCAGACAGACAGACAGACAGACAGGCAGACAGCCTCCTCACCAGCGGACGGACAGACAGACAGACAGACAGGGCCTCCTGGCTCACACTCATCAGATCACCATCGTTCAGCTCACATGTTTCCTATTGGTCATTCACGGCCGTGTCGTTTATCCAACTGGGACTTTAGGTTCTAATGGTCAGCTTGAGTAGCGACTCGCAGGGATCATCTATGCGTCTATTGCAAAGTGTCATTTCTCTAGCATTTAGCATCTCACAGGATGTAAATATGCGTCTCAAACCAACAA
>CM051015.1:26299644-26319644 GCA_027704905.1 Muraenolepis orangiensis
TGATTGTATCGTGATTCACTGTTAAGTTGTTCACAAAGTCTGGACAACTTGCTCGCTCCCACTAAATGCTTTTGGGCAGAGCAAGGTACAAGGAAGTCATTTTGACAAATGATATCGGTAATGAATGTTTTAATGAAGCCAGGAGAGACAGTTATGATGGGTTGATCCCCAGACAGTTATGGTCCTTTAAAATCATCTTACCAGACATGGACACATGTAGGATTGGATCCTGACCATATAGGTATGCATACCTGTGTGTACCTGTGTGTCTAATAGAAGATCGTGCCTCTGCTTTTCAGGTGGATATCTATGGTGGATATATATTACTTCAACAAATGTACACCTTGTAAGTCGCTTTGGATAAAAGTGTCTGCCAAATGCCCTAAATGTAAATGTAAATGTAAATGTAAATGGGTATCGCCATCGTAATCTTGCAGATCTTGACCTTGCCCTTAATCATACCATCAACCTAACCTGCTAATGTCCAGCCCTACCTAGCTAACCCTAGCCCTACAGCTAACCCTAGCCCTACAGCTAACCCTAGCCCTACAGCTAACCCTCGCTCATCTCTCAGCTCCCCACCTGGGGTATCCCAGCTGTCTGCAGGCGGAGCGTCCCAGGTCGTTGTTCCAGTTCTCTGAACACACGGTCCTCCACACGCCTCCATTGAGGACCTGGAGAACCCCGCGCTTCCCACTCAGACGCACTGGGACAGAACGTTACAGCTTTAGTTAGACAAGATACGTAAAAGGGCTTTGCCTGGTTAACATGCATAACTAACCCTATGAGGTAGGGAATATACAAAATGAATCTCTTAATCCATTAAAAGTGTGTGTGTGTGTGGGCGAACTCACCACAGCTGAGTTCGTCTTCTCCGTGCTCACAGTCCAGCTCCCCATCACACTGTGCTGAGCTGCTGATGCAGCGAGATGAACCTCCACAGCGGAACTTCCCCACACAGCTCAGACCCACTGAAACACAAGTCATAGGTTCAGAACCCATCCACACAGCTCAGACCCACTGAAACACAAGTCATAGGTTCAGAACCCATCCACACGGCTCAGACCCACTGAAACACAAGTCATCGGTTCAGAACCCATCCACACAGCTCAGACCCACTGAAACACAAGTCATCGGTTCAGAACCCACCCACACGGCTCAGACCCACTGAAACACAAGTCATAGGTTCAGAACCCATCTATAGGTTTAGACCGACATCCAGATGTGTTCCGAGGGCATCTGTTGTGGTGCGTGACTTGTAGTAGTTTGTTTATGTATCGCGGGACTCGAGTCAAAGAAGCTAACATGAAGCTGAGATAGCCATCTTATCAGCAGACCCATGTAAGCTGTGTGCGTACATATCGTCAGTAAACCAACACCGTTTGACACCACCACCTCCACCTCCAGCACGGAGCCCCGTTCACCCGCGGTTCACTCAACGCTTTCAGGGGCCGAGGGGACGGGGTGTGGCCACATTGTTCAATCATCAAATATTGATGCAGGAGGAGGCGAGGGAGGCGGCGGGTACAATGGGTTTCATACCGACAAGCGGGGGTGAGGCTCTGCCCCCAGCGAGGGTGAGGCTCTGCCCCCAGCGGGGGTGAGGCTCTGCCCCCAGCGAGGGTGAGGCTCTGCCCCCAGCGGGGGTGAGGCTCTGCCCCCAGCGGGGGTGAGGCTCTGCCCCCAGCGAGGGTGAGGCTCTGCCCCCAGCGAGGGTGAGGCTCTGCCCCCAGCGGCGACTCACCTCCGAAGCCGATGCCAAGAGCGAGGCAGAGCAGCACGACCACGCCGGCGGCGATCAGGAGCTCGGTCAGGTGCGCCCACAGCCTGCCCTTCCACGTGTTATCTCCCAGGTCGTCCTCTGGAGGGCCGGACAGAGGGATGATGGAGTTCGGATGAGAGAAATGGGGGAAGGAAGGACATGACGACACAGATAAATATATAGATGGATAGATTGTTGCATATGTTCCTTGAACTCACACAATTATACCACATCACAACAATTTTAGTGAAGACTTTTTTGTCTCCATTCCACCACAAGATGTGTTTAGCATCTGGATATTACAAAACAGCACCATCTGTGGGACAACACAGGTTATTACAATCACAGTTAGTTAGCCAAGTAGGATTTGAGCCAATCACAAGCCGCTGTGGTGACCTGGACTTAGCATTTCCGTGTGGCTGCATTGTCGTGTTTGGTTACTGTTAGAAGATGGAGTGAAATTACATTCTTGCTTCCAAGCATATCCCGGCGTGGGCGGGGCTTAAGGGTGGCATTTGGAGCCTTCATTGATATTACAATGTTTTGTGAATGTTTTGTGAAGCTTTTCCTTCATGGACCGGCGTGTTATTGGTGTGTCTTGGTTGTCCTTCAGTTACGAACATGACCTCATCATCACTCATCTACACATCCATCTGCTATCCACCCATGGATGGTAAATACACTACATTTATATTGTGCTTTTATTTAAAGCACTTTACAAGTCATGCCTCATGTTCACCCGTTCATACACACATTCATAAGCCTACGGCGGAGTCATCCATGCGAGCAGTTAGGGTTAGCGTGTCTTGTTTAGAGACACCTCGACGGCTAAGAGGAGGGGATTCAACCAGCAACTTTCCGGTTGCCAGACAACCAACTGTCCCTCCTGAGCTGCTGGCGCCAGCCAGTAGCCCACCTGGCCAGGTGTGTGATGGGTGTGTCCTAGTGTCCAGTCACCCAGCTGGCCAGGTGTGTGATGAGTGTGTCCTAGTGTCCAGTCACCCAGCTGGCCAGGTGTGTGATGGGTGTGTCCTAGTGTCCAGTCACCCAGCTGGCCAGGTGTGTGATGGGTGTGTCCTAGTGTCCAGTCACCCAGCTGGCCAGGTGTGTGATGGGTGTGTCTTAGTGTCCAGTCACCCAGCTGGTTGCACCCTTACCGTTCATGTAGGGCTGCACCTTGGTGATGGGCATGGTGGGGCTGTGTGGGGCCCCTGGAGGGCCCTCCCCTGCGGGAGGCTCTGGTGTGGGTGTGGGGCTGTCGGGGGGGCTCCCCAGAGGGCTGACGTTCAGAGTGGTGGGGGTCTCGACGGTGGGGAGGTCCTCGTCGGTCACGGAGACCACCTCTATCCTGGAGTACTCGGGCTGGTCTGGGGGAGCGGACTCTGGGACCTGCGTTCATGGTGTTAACACAGCAGACCACCTGCTGAGCTCTGACACTCATAACAGCAACATCCTGCTTGAGCTCATCACACACCATCCATCCAGCTCTGCATCCATCCACTCTTCACATATCCAACGGTGTCCAACGGTGACCGTTAGCTGCTGGCATTGGGCTGAGAAGTCAGAAGGTTAGTTGTTTGAATGAGAAGTCAGGTTAGTTTGAATGAGAAGTCAGGTTAGTTTGAATGAGAAGTCAGAAGGTTAGTTTGAATGAGAAGTCAGAAGGTTAGTTTGAATGAGAAGTCAGAAGGTTAGTTTGAATGAGAAGTCAGAAGGTTAGTTTGGATGAGAAGTCAGAAGGTTAGTTTGAATGAGAAGTCAGAAGGTTAATTTAAAGGTTACTGATGCTTCCTAAGAATTAATTCCTAGTAATTCTACAATAGCAGGATCCTCAGCACCAGTCCATTTTATGAAGACTGGACCCGACACGATACCATCAGACAAAAAACACACTCAAAAGAAATAACAGTAGCCAACAGTCCTACAAGGCAGAAGAGGAGTTAGAAGAAGTTGTAGGCCACGTTGGAAGAGTGATAGAACACAACACATGAGGCCTATGGGGACATAGATCTGAGTGAGCTGTTGCATCCATCAATTAAACCAAGAATAATAATATAGTTAATATTTACATATCCCGATGTACAGGGAGAAACAAAGCGAAGAGCAAATGTGTGTTGACTCTCAGAAGTGAGCGAGGTGATGCAGGTGTCAGGTGGGTCACCTGAGAGGACCTTAAGCCCCTCCTCCAGGAAGGGAATTGACTGGCAACTCACACGTTTACCCCAGTAAACTTGTGAGTTGCCTTAGCAAAAGTGTCGAGGTGTCCCTGAGCAAGACACCCTAACCCGTACTGACAAGCTGGCTGTCTTATTGCATGGCTGACATTGGTGTATGAATTGGTGAATGTGATGCATAACTTAAAAAGGTGTGTGAGTGGCCAACTGGTTAGAAAAGCGCTATATAAGCCCATTTACATCGCTATTTCACTCCCTGACTTCTCTGTCTCTAATTGAACGTTCAGTGGTTCAGTGGTCGGGTGACATCACTGATGCTCCCTCCATATTTATACATAATTGCCTATAATCTATCCTCCCTCTTCTCTAGCAGCTTGTTCTTGATTCACTGGAGTCCAGTAGTCAGGAGGCAAGTGGAGTTTGTAAAAAGGTGTAAAGAGTTTGTAAAAAGGTGTATTGTAAGTCGCTTTGGATAAAAGCGTCTGCTAAACGACTGTAATGTAATGTGATGTAATGCAATGTAATGTAATGTAATGTAATGTAGTGTAGTGTAGTGTAGTGTGATGTGATGTGATGTGATGTGATGTGATGTGATGTGATGTGATGTAGTGTAATGTGATGTAATGTAATGTAATGTAATGTGATGTAATGTAATGTAATGTAATGTAATGTGATGTGATGTGATGTGATGTGATGTGATGTAATGTAATGTAGTGTAGTGTAATGTAATGTGATGTAATGTGATGTAATGTAATGTAATGTAATGTAATGTGATGTGATGTAATGTGATGTAATGTAATGTAATGTAATGTGATGTAATGTAGTGTGATGTGATGTGTGTGTCCCTCAGTGAACCAGTGTATAAAGTCAACAGTCTCTTGAAGACACCAGGGCAGTGGAAGCATTCATTTTGTGCAAATTATTTACTCATTTAGCATTTGTTCTTTATTAGTATTAATTTCCACCTATTAATTGTTTCAACATGTGATTTTCTTTAAACCTAAACAAATTAAAGGGCTTAGAATTATGATCCCCATCTAAGCCTCCATTTTACAATGTTTACCTCCCACCCGTCCCCTTTAGCCGTCCCCTTTAGCCGTCCCCTTTAGCCGTCCCCTAAAGTCGTTCCCTTTAGCCGTCCCCTTTAGCCGTCCCCTTTAGCCGTCCCCTAAAGCCGTTCCCTTTAGCCGTCCCCTTTAGCCGTCCCCTTTAGCCGTCCCCTAAAGCCGTTCCCTATAGCATTCCCTATAGCCGTACCCTATAGTGTTCCCTATAGCGTTCCCTATAGCCGTACCCTATAGCGTTCCCTATAGTGTTCCCTATAGCGTTCCCTATAGCCATACCCTATAGCGTTCTCTATAGCGTTCCCTATAGCCGTACCCTATAGCGTTCCCTATAGCGTTCCCTATAGCGTTCCCTATAGCGTTCCCTATAGTATTCCCTATAGCCATACCCTACAGCGTTCCCTATAGCGTTCCCTATAGCGTTCCCTATAGCCATTCCCTATAGCCATTCCCTATAGCGTTCCCTATAGCCGTACCCTATAGTGTTCCCTATAGCGTTCCCTATAGTGTTTCCTATAGCCGTACCCTATAGCGTTCCCTATAGCGTTCCCTATAGCCGTATCCTATAGCGTTCCCTATAATGTTCCCTATTGCCGTTCCCTATAGCTTTCCCTATAGCGTTCTCTATAATGTTCCCTATAGCCGTTCCCTATAGCTTTCCCTATAGCGTTCCTGATAGCTTTCCCTATAGCGTTCCCTATAATATTCCCTATAGCGTCCCCTATAGCGTTCCCTATAGCCGTTCCCTATAGCGTTCCCTATAATATTCCCTATAGCGTCCCCTATAGCGTTCCCTATAGCCGTTCCCTATAGCGTTCCCTATAGCGTTCACTATAGCCGTACCCTATAGTGTTCCCTATAGCTGTTCCCTAAAGCTTCCCTATAGCGTTCCCTATAGCGTTCCCTATAGCGTTCCCTATAATGTTCCCTATAGCCGTTCCCTATTGCGTTCCCTATAGCGTTCCCTATAATGTTCCCTATAGCCGTTCCCTATTGCGTTCCCTATAGCCGTACCCTATAGCGTTCCCTATAGCGTTCCCTATAGCCGTACCCTATAGCGTTCCTTATAGCATTCCCTATAGCGTTCCCTATAATGTTCCCTATAGCCGTACCCTATAGCGTTCCCTATAGCATCCCCTATAATGTTCCCTATAGCGTTCCCTATAGCCGTTCCCTATAGCGTTCCCTATAGCCATTCCCTAAAGCGTTCCCTATAGCGTTCCCTATAGTATTCCCTATAGCTGTACCCTATAGCGCTCCCTATAGCGTTCCCTATAGTATTCCCTATAGCCGTACCCTATAGCGTTCCCTATAGCGTTCCCTATAGCGTTCCCTATAGCCGTTCCCTAAAGCGTTCCCTATAGCGTTCCCTATAGCCGTACCCTATAGCGTTCCCTATAGCGTTCCCTATAGCCGTACCCTATAGCGTTCCCTATAGTGTTCCCTATAGCGTTCCCTATAGCCATACCCTATAGCGTTCTCTATAGCGTTCCCTATAGCCGTACCCTATAGCGTTCCCTATAGCGTTCCCTATAGCGTTCCCTATAGTATTCCCTATAGCCATACCCTACAGCGTTCCCTATAGCGTTCCCTATAGCGTTCCCTATAGCCATTCCCTATAGCCATTCCCTATAGCGTTCCCTATAGCCGTACCCTATAGTGTTCCCTATAGCGTTCCCTATAGTGTTTCCTATAGCCGTACCCTATAGCGTTCCCTATAGCGTTCCCTATAGCCGTATCCTATAGCGTTCCCTATAATGTTCCCTATTGCCGTTCCCTATAGCTTTCCCTATAGCGTTCTCTATAATGTTCCCTATAGCCGTTCCCTATAGCTTTCCCTATAGCGTTCCTGATAGCTTTCCCTATAGCGTTCCCTATAATATTCCCTATAGCGTCCCCTATAGCGTTCCCTATAGCCGTTCCCTATAGCGTTCCCTATAATATTCCCTATAGCGTCCCCTATAGCGTTCCCTATAGCCGTTCCCTATAGCGTTCCCTATAGCGTTCACTATAGCCGTACCCTATAGTGTTCCCTATAGCTGTTCCCTAAAGCTTCCCTATAGCGTTCCCTATAGCGTTCCCTATAGCGTTCCCTATAATGTTCCCTATAGCCGTTCCCTATTGCGTTCCCTATAGCGTTCCCTATAATGTTCCCTATAGCCGTTCCCTATTGCGTTCCCTATAGCCGTACCCTATAGCGTTCCCTATAGCGTTCCCTATAGCCGTACCCTATAGCGTTCCTTATAGCATTCCCTATAGCGTTCCCTATAATGTTCCCTATAGCCGTACCCTATAGCGTTCCCTATAGCATCCCCTATAATGTTCCCTATAGCGTTCCCTATAGCCGTTCCCTATAGCGTTCCCTATAGCCATTCCCTAAAGCGTTCCCTATAGCGTTCCCTATAGTATTCCCTATAGCTGTACCCTATAGCGCTCCCTATAGCGTTCCCTATAGTATTCCCTATAGCCGTACCCTATAGCGTTCCCTATAGCGTTCCCTATAGCGTTCCCTATAGCGTTCCCTATAGCCGTTCCCTAAAGCGTTCCCTATAGCGTTCCCTATAGCCGTACCCTATAGCGTTCCCTATAGCGTTCCCTATAGCCGTTCCCTAAAGCGTTCCCTATAGCGTTCCCTATAGCCGTACCCTATAGTGTTCCATATAGCGTTCCCTATAGCCATTCCCTAAAGCGTTCCCTATAGTGTTCCCTATAGTATTCCCTATAGCTGTACCCTATAGCGCTCCCTATAGCGTTCCCTATAGTATTCCCTATAGCCGTACCCTATAGCGTTCCCTATAGCGTTCCCTATAGCGTTCCCTATAGCCGTTCCCTAAAGCGTTCCCTATAGCGTTCCCTATAGCCGTACCCTATAGCGCTCCCTATAGCGTTCCCTATAGTATTCCCTATAGCCGTACCCTATAGCGTTCCCTATAGCGTTCCCTATAGCGTTCCCTATAGCCGTTCCCTAAAGCGTTCCCTATAGCGTTCCCTATAGCCGTACCCTATAGTGTTCCCTATAGCGTTCCCTATAGCCATACCCTATAGCGTTCCCTATAGCTATCCCTATAGCGTTCCCTATAGCGTTCCCTATAGCGTTCCCTATAGCGTTCCTTATAGCCGTACCCTATAGCGTTCCCTATAGCGTTCCCTATAGTGTTCCCTATAGCCGTACCCTATAGCGTTCCCTATAGTGTTCCCTATAGCCGTACCCTATAGCGTTCCCTATAGCCGTACCCTATAGCGTTCCCTATAATGTTCACTATAGCCGTACCCTATAGCGTTCCCTATAATGTTCCCTATAGCCGTACCCTATAGCGTTCCCTATAGCCGTACCCTATAGTGTTCCCTATAGCATTCCCTATAGCCATACCCTATAGCGTTCCCTATAGTGTTCCCTATAGCCGTACCCTATAGCGTTCCCTATAATGTTCCCTATAGCCGTTCCCTGTAGCATTCCCTATAGCGTTCCCTATAATGTTCCCTATAGCCGTTCCCTATAGCGTTCCCTATAATATTCCCTATAGCGTTCCCTATAGCCGTTCCCTATAGCCGTTCCCTAAAGCTTCCCTATAGCGTTCCCTATAGCCGTTCCCTATAGCCGTTCCCTATAGCGTTCCCTATAGCGTTCACTATAGCCGTACCCTATAGTGTTCCCTATAGCTGTTCCCTAAAGCTTCCCTATAGCGTTCCCTATAGCGTTCCCTATAGCGTTCCCTATAATGTTCCCTATAGCCGTTCCCTATAGCGTTCCCTATAGCCGTTCCCTATAATGTTCCCTATAGCCGTTCCCTATTGCGTTCCCTATAGCCGTACCCTATAGCGTTCCCTATAGCGTTCCCTATAGCCGTACCCTATAGCGTTCCTTATAGCATTCCCTATAGCGTTCCCTATAGTGTTCCCTATAGCCGTACCCTATAGCGTTCCCTATAGCGTCCCCTATAATGTTCCCTATAGCGTTCCCTATAGCCGTTCCCTATAGCGTTCCCTATAGCCGTTCCCTAAAGCGTTCCCTATAGCGTTCCCTATAGTATTCCCTATAGCCATACCCTATAGCGTTCCCTATAGCGTTCCCTATAGCGTTCCCTATAGCCGTTCCCTAAAGCGTTCCCTATAGCCGTACCCTATAGTGTTCCCTATAGCGTTCCCTATAGCCATACCCTATAGCGTTCCCTATAGCGTTCCCTATAGCTATCCCTATAGCGTTCCCTATAATATTCCTTATAGCGTTCCCTATAGCGTTCCCTATAGCGTTCCCTATAATGTTCCCTATAGCCGTTCCCTATAGCGTTCCCTATAGCCGGACCCTATAGCGTTCCCTATAGCATTCCCTATAGTGTTCCCTATAGCCGTACCCTATAGCGTTCCCTATAGCCGTACCCTATAGCGTTCCCTATAATGTTCCCTATAGCGTTCCCTATAGTGTTCCCTATAGCCGTACCCTATAGCGTTCCCTATATGTTCCCTATAGCCGTCCCTATAGCGTTCCCTATAATGTTCCCTATAGCCGTCCCCTATAGCGTTCCCTATAGCATTCCCTATAGCCGTACCCTATAGCGTTCCCTATAATGTTCCCTATAGCCGTTCCCTAGCGTCCTAGCGTTCCCTATAGCCATTCCCTAAAGCGTTCCCTATAGTGTTCCCTATAGCCGTACCCTATAGCGTTCCCTATAATGTTCCCTATAGCCGTTCCCTATAGCGTTCCCTATAGCGTTCCCTATAGCCGTACCCTATAGTGTTCCCTATAGCCATACCCTATAGCGTTCCCTATAGCGTTCCCTATAGCGCTCCCTATAGCGTTCCCTATAATATTCCTTATAGCGTTCCCTATAGCGTTCCCTATAGCGTTCCCTATAATGTTCCCTATAGCCGTTCCCTATAGCGTTCCTATAGCTGTACCCTATAGCGTTCCCTATAGCGTTCCCTATAGTGTTCCCTATAGCCGTACCCTATAGCGTTCCCTATAGCCGTACCCTATAGCGGTCCCTATAATGTTCCCTATAGCGTTCCCTATAGCCGTACCCTATAGCGTTCCCTATAATCGTTCCCTATAGCGTTCCCTATAGCGTTCCCTATAATGTTCCCTATAGCCGTTCCCTATAGTATTCCCTATAGCCATACCCTATAGCGTTCCCTATAGTGTTCCCTATAGCGTTCCCTATAATGTTCCCTATAGCCGTTCCCTATAGCGTTCCCTATAGTGTTCCCTATAGCCGTTCCCTATAGTGTTCCCTATAGCGTTCCCTATAATGTTCCCTATAGCGCTCCCTATAGCGTTCCTCCAGGTTCTGTCCCATATGACACGAGGTTCTGGGGGAGTCTTTCCTCAGATATTTGGAGATTCAGGGCGACGAGGACAGTCAGGGGTGCTCTCTGTGACCCTGTGACCCTGTGACCCTGTGACTCTGTGACCGCGCTAGATTAAAGGACTATAAACTAAACGGGGTTTCAGTCTTACCGCGGCAGGGGTCGGCGTGGAGGCGGCGGTTGTCACGGCGATGCTATCCGCAGACACTCTCTCGGCGGGCATGGAGTGATCGGGCTTGGCCATGGTTTGCGGTGCCGCCCGGCCTCAGTTTCCTGGGCCCGCGCCAGAACACATCGCGCCCCCCAAACCGTGAGCCAGCAGGTGGTCCTACCTTGGGGTATTCCTCCCAGAGACGTTAGATGGTCCGGTTAGGAGTCCAGAAGGTCCACAATGAGACTGTCTTCATCACCTTGCCACTCTCTCTCTCTCTCTCTCTCTCTCTGTTGCTGTCACTCTTCCTGTCTCCGTTTCTCTCTCTCTCTCTCTCTCTCTCTCTCTCTCTCTCTCTCTCCTCTCTCTCTCTCTCTCTCTCTCTCTCTCTCACAGGGACACCTGAGCAGGTGAGTGCTGACACTTGGGGAGAGGGAGAGGGAGGTGGAGGGCGGGGGGTGATGGAGGGTGTATATCGAGTGACCCGGTGCCTCTCCATCTCCCGAGGCTAGGGTTACATTCTGATAAGTGTCCAGGAGGGATGCAGAGACTTTGGGGTGTGCAGAGGGGGAGGGGGAGGAGGGGGGAGGAGGGGGAGGAGGGGGGAGGGGGTCGACGGGGGTGACCGCTCACTGTGCCCGGGCTACAGGTTGACCAGCTGCTTAGCGGCTTGGGCCCCGGTTGGCCGTAGAGCTAGGGGAGCAGCTGTTAAGAGGTCACACCAGAACTCCATGGTGTGGAATGGAAACACAAACAGAAGGTTGTATAGTTCAGTATTATATTAATATAAATATAGTTTGCATTTTCACATCATAACACATGAATCCAGCGGGTTTTAGACTATCAGTGGACTCAAGTGTTCCATAAGGTGGTTATGATCTAATTTTAATCTAATGTAATTAGGAAGCTCAATGCTTCTCATGTGGCTGATGCCAGGAGAGACATCAGCCAATCAGCATTCTGTTCATTGAGCATTGCTGTAGATTATGTTTATTCAAACAAAGTGGACACGTTTGAAATAGCTTACAATTAACATCAAACCTATGTCACACACACAAAGACAGACACACACACACACACATGTACATTCAACACATATAAATATAATTTATCAGTCACTTTGCCGTTCTTTTTTTGTTTATTTTCATTGTATATATTATTTTTATTGTTATTAGTGTTGTTTTGGAGATGTTTACTGTGGGACGGAATGGGTAGAAATTCCAATGCACCTGTTGCAATTGGCCAATAAAAATATCACACACACACACACACACACACACACACACACACACACACACACACACACACACACACACACACACACACACACACACACACACACACACACACACACACACACACACACACACACACACACACACACACACACACACACACGGTTACTGCAGCAAGGCTGGTGTTTGGAACAGAACAGCGACATTATAATGTTATTTAATAAGGAAAATATATTATTGAAAAAATAAATAAATAAATAATTTGGGACATTCTCATTAAAAAACTAATAAATACATTCTCTTTCTTTTTTAAGTGCATTGTGTGCCAGTTTTGCATGCATTTTCTTCGTTGTACACTAGATGTCAGTAGTGAGATGTTTCAGTGCTGCCTCGACACCTGATCTGGACTAATGGATGTTCACACTCTTGTAGGAACACACAGGAAGACTCAGATTAGACCGTCGATGAAGACTGTCTAAATCCAAGCAGCCAACGCACGATGAGCTTTCAGCACTGCCGCTGCTGCCCATGTTTTCCTATGGAGTCGAGCGTTGAAGCCCAACCTAGCGTTGACCTAATACGATCTATGAACCAATAGCCAATGTAGTCCTGTAGTTCCATGTCCGTCCTGTGAGACTGTGAGTTCTAGGGTCCAGTTTAGATCAGCTCCTCTACATCCTGCCCCCAGCAGAGCAGAGAACACCCATATAGTCCAACCCAAGCAGTGTTCCAGTTCAAGGGGGACTTTAAGGTAGCCAGTAAGTCGCTGGTTTGAATCCATCCGTGGATAACTTCAATTGTTCCTGTGCCCTTGGGGAAGGCTTGGTGCAGCCCGAACAAAGACTACAACTCCCAGCGACTATAAAGAATGTAGTCCTCCCTCTACAGCCTTCTCCTGCATGAACCAACATCCTGACATACGTCCAGGGGGGGTCCCTGTCATCCAGGCCACGCCCACAATGCATCGCCGAGCTCTTCCCAACCCCTGGTTTAGGATCCAAGGTACGGCTGGCTTCTAGTTCCAGTTGTAGCAAATCAGGAAGCCAAACGGGGTCCAAAATGGCGCCCAGATCCTTGTTTGGGGGTCTCCCCCCCGCCCCACTGCCCCCCCTCCCCTAGACGCGGTCGGCGCCCCGCGGAGCTCAGGACGCTCGGCGGGGCAGGAAGTGCGTGCAGGCTTGGTGGCGGGACGCGCTGGTCCCCCTCTTGACCTCGCCCTTGTGGGACAGGGCGAGGTAGAGGCCACGGTGGGACAGGGAGGAGTAGGTGTTGTAGTAGTTGTCCTCCAGGTTCTCCTTGAAGAGGCAGTCATCCGAGAAGCTCTCCTGGAGGAGAGAGAGGAGGAGGTGAGGAATATACCGCTAGCTCCAAGCTGGATTGGTTTGAGGAGGGAGGAAGACAGACAGACAGACAGACAGACAGACAGACAGACAGACAGACAACCACCTGCCCACTCACTATTGAATACTATTAATTTTGCAGAATCGTTCATCGTTCTTACAGTGGATTTCAAATACATGACCTTTAAGAGCAGGTAGGGGTAACGGCAACCTAACGCAAGGATACTTACAGGTAGGTTTCTCACACACGCACGCACACACGCACGCACGCACGCACGCACGCACGCACGCACGCACGCACGCACGCACGCACGCACGCACGCACGCACACAGTTGACTTACAGCGCTGTAGACCAGCCCGTCGGCCTTCATGCAGAGGTACAAGCTGGCGGTCAATCCTCTGATGCCGACCACACCCTGCTTCATGGCGAACACCCTCAGGTAACCTACACACACACACACACACACACACACACACACACACACACACACACACACACACACACACACACACACACACACACCACACACACATTATAAGATATACCAAAGACAACCCCATGAATGCATACGATCTTAGCATGGGTGGTCCCAGTGGGAATTGAACCCCTGACCCTGGCACCAGTTGGGTTGTGGACCACATTGTAACATTACACATTCTATTACATTAACATCTGTAAAGTTTGAGATGCGGTTAAGTAGAGCCATCCCTGAGGGGGTACAGAAGGTAGCATTAAGGACCATAACTCACTGTGTTGGGTGGGGATGTGGACCCCCCTCACCGAGCCGCCGGGGAGGATCTGCAGGTGATAGCCAATCCCCACGCGGCAGTACAGGAACTGCTTTTTGACGGCTCCTCTGATTGGATGAGCCGGGGCCGCTGTGTCCCCGGACAGACGCATGTGTGTTATTATTATTATTATTATTATTATGAACACAACAATACAATGAAGTGACCGTGGTTTGTGTTCTTTAGCAGAAAGGCATTCCAGACACATTACGTTGGCCTTGCTAACATTACAGAGTGTTTTGCTTTCTCCAAGGGTAGGCATTACATACATACAGCTGTTATCTCCCTGTGTGTGTGTGTGTGTGTGTGTGTGTGTGTGTGTGTGTGTGTGTGTGTGTGTGTGTGTGTGTGTGTGTGTGTGTGTGTGTGTGTGTGTGTGTGTGTGTGTGTGTGTGTGTGTGTGTGTGTGTGTTGTGGTGCTGAGCCACACATTAAGAGGTACAGGTCAGGTCTGGTTTTAGTGGTCCTATCTGGGTGACATTTACAGGATTTAAAACCGCATTGTTGTGAAATCATCGTGACCTCCCGGCCACAGAGAAGCCTCTTCTCAACACTACGATAACAATAGTTTAGTTCAATCCATGTACAGAAAGCTGGGGATGTTTTAATACCACCTTTATTGATTGGACCTTTGCAATTTGCAGTTACATTTTGCAACTATGCGATTACAGAATGCAAATACAAATTGTAAAGGTAAGAATATTCCTTAATAATCAACTACCTCAAACATTTGATCCGTGGGTCTCTGCCTTAAAAGCGTACACTTTCAGAACTTTCCAACTTCCACTTTGTAGTTGAATATCCCCAAAACATTGGTCAATTCTAACAACATTAGGGCCAACTTTATCTCTTTTTTAAGAACTTTTACTTTTCATAGTTAAATTGATTTTATACTATTATATAGTTGGATGATGGAAATCGGTTGAGATTGCCTGCGGTTCCGGTTCCGGTCCGACCCAAACCAAAAGGAGCCGTGGTTCCTCTCCTCTCACCTTCCCCCCGGGCCTGGACGTCCTTCATGTGTAACCTCCACAGGCCTCTGATGCGACTGCCGTGGTCCTCGGCCCCGCCTCCCGGCCCGAAGGCCTCCATCCTCTGCAGCAGCTCGCACACGCACACCGCCAGCAGAAGGACCAGCTTGGAGAAGCTACAGTCCTCCATGGTACCACCACCCCCCCCCCACTGCCCTCTTCAAAACCCCATCCCAGGTTTGTATTCCCAGAGGTCTGTGCCCGATCCCAGCAGGCCTTCCCCAGCTCCCGGGATCAGATGTGCTGTCAGCACTGGGGCCACAAAAGGCTATAACTACACTCTTATGCCTTCATAGTGACAGACAAACGTTCCTGCTTTTATCTCCTCCCTCCGTCTCCCTCCCTCCCTCCCTCCCTCCCTCCCTCCCTCTCTCACTTACTGGCAGTGACAGGCAGACACGACACAGTTAGATACTAGAAAGGCTAACAAGCGCGCGCGCCCACCACCACCACACACACACACCCACACACACACACACACACCACACACACACACACACACACACACCCACACACACACACACCACTCAGAGTGGCGAGGATGGTTGAATATGTGTGCACACAAGTCCCTGGCACCTGCATCCCATCCTCCTTATCTGTATAACCTATAGAAGACCAATAAGGTTAGCCTGTATCCACACCTAGCAACACTTAGCAGGGGGTGGGGGGTCCATCCAGGGGGGCTTTATTGGGGGGGGGGGGGGTTTCATGAGCGTCCGTTACACTGACCCGTTTCACAGGGCTGAGGGTTATCGCTGATGTGATAAGAGAACGCTATCGCAGAACAGCTCACCAGAGGAGACCTGGGTTTGGTGGGTGGTAATCGCAGGGCCATATCTCCCTGCTCTGACGGGGAAGAGACACCCGTAACACACTGTCCAGCTCATCCCCTCCGCGGGGGCCCTATCACAGGGAGATTGGACCCCTGAGGAACACAACTCTAGATTCAAATAAACACAAATGTATTGTATTTAGCGTCACGTGCGTGGGGGTGACGTCTGATTGCGCCTGTATTGTGTAATCGGTTAAAACATGATGTTTTGTAGCTTGGACTGATGAGGACTTGATTTAAAAAATAAAAATAAAGACAAAAATAAACAAAGCCAAAACTGTTGGGTCCTTACAGTTAGCAGACATCCTTATCTGGGCTTTGGAAGTTTGTAGTTGTTCCCATACTGACCGTGTTCACCAGCGTTGGCCCGATGGAGACTGTATTCTTTATACTGTGTGAAGCAGAAAGCTACCGGTTAACACAGATCCATCATATTGGCCTCATAGAACATTTTAATTTGGGTGGGTATGATTTGATCAAAAGATGTTTGATCTCGTAGTGCCTCTTCACATTAACGCTTTTAATAGTCGCCACGGAACAAATGAGACCTACTGGGTTTGAACTGCCTGGGGAAGGACCAACAACGTGTGTGTAAAATAAGAGAATTTAAGCAGATACTTAAAAGTAACGCAAGTTACCTTTAAGTTAATATGCAGTAACTGTAAAGTAATTAAGTTACTTTTGAGAGAACTAGTAACTGTAACTAATCACAGAGCTGCCAAGTCTCACCCTTTGAGAGTGAGAGTCACGCAATTTAACCTCTTCACACGCCTCGCGCCACACTTCCCATTTCACACGCTTTTACCCCCTTTCACTACTTTATAATTATTTTTTTATTTAATTATATATTTCCATTACTTGTTGCTTGAGGCTTGCCGTAGTTCGATTCAGGGACAGGGTGACCCCGCCCTATTCTGCCCCCGATTGGCTGACCGAGATATGTGATAACCAATCATCAGCCCTCGAGGCTAAATCTAACCAACCCAACGAAAGGCACCACGTATACAAACCAATCAGAGGCAGCTTAGGGCGGGTCATTGCGTCTCTATCCTATGAAGAACAACCTGAACCTATGAGAACAACACTTATGGTGGAGAAATCGAAAGTAAACGTGAAACGTCTGTCAGCGCCTCAATAATGCCGCGACTGAAATTATTACAAACACATTTTTTTTACAAATATTTTTATTTAGATGAAGTCCACGGTGGGTCTGACTACGTGAGACTTAACGTTCCACAAGCTGCTGGTGAGCCGTGTGGCAGGTTGCTGCGGTGGGTTTAACAACAAACCACCGTGACTAATAGCAGTGTTAGTTAAGTCATCACGGTGTGGGCTCGGTAGGAGCAGATTTGGGAGGCTCTCTCGTATTGCCAAGTTGGTGTTGGTACTTCCACATTCAAATGCTGATGCTGAACGAGTGTTCTCTGTGGTGGGACTGAACTAAACCAAACCCCGAAACAGTTTGGCTCTTGATGGAACTCCATCATCCATCATGACTGTGGAGATGGCAAACCTTGAGCCACAGTGTTTCAAATGGGAGCCGCCCCCCCCCCCCCCTCTGTCATCAAGGCATCACCATCTGCCACAAACACCTCAACATGAGACATGTCATGTACACCAAAACACATGCACTTTATTTATTATATATATATATATTATTCTGGTTCTAATTTTGTTACACTTAAAAAAAATGTAGCACTAAAGGAAAAGGCTGCTATTGTTTCTTAAAAGGCTGCTATGTTTTCTTTATATTGACATTTTATAAATAAATGTATTTTATTTGTCAAACTTTCTTGTTACAATTGTTTTCATTTCTACTTGTGCTGGTCAATTATTAACACGATATAAGCATGAGGAGGCGGACAGCGCAGGGAGAGCAGCTGGCATGGGGCATGGCATGGGGCATGGCATGGGGCATGGCATGGGGCATGGCATGGGGCATGGCATGGGGCATGGCATGGCATGGGGCATGGCATGGGGCATGGCATGGGGCATGGGGCATGGGCATGGCATGGGGCATGGCATGGGGCATGGCATGGGGCATGGGGCATGGGGCATGGCATGGGGCATGGGCATGGCATGGGGCATGGCATGGGGCATGGCATGGGCATGGGCATGGCATGGGGCATGGGGCATGGCATGGGGCATGGCATGGGGGTGAAGACATCACCGCCGGCCGAACGCATCTTCCCCCGAAAGTCACACTCCTACTTTTTCCTAAAACTTGGCAGCCCTGTAATCACAAACGTTCAGTAACTTGCCCAACACTGATGGAGACAGACCAGGAGATGTTGATTGGATAGGGTTTAATTAGGTGTTCATTGGAGGACGGCGTCTGACGAAGCTGATCACATTAACACCGTTGAAATCAAGGTTTGAAGCGGTTCTGCTCACATGTAAAAAAGCACGACAAGCCGACATGCGTTTAAGATTGAATGAACCTAAAACCATAGATACAAACATAGATTCCTGTGAATGTTATGGTATAAAGTTATTATGAGTAAAGCAAGACACAGCTCCTTAAAAGGAGGCGACGGCGGTCCTTCTCCCATGGGAATCCAATCCACGGGTGGGTTTTAGAAGCTTCTAGAAGGAGGGACCCTGAGCTCATCAGTGATGGAGCAGAGCTGGAGAGCAACACGTCGTGGCAGGGAGAGTGAAAGGACCGACGCCATGAGTAAAAACACATTTGATATATATCTATATATCTATCTATATAGATATATCTATCTATCTATAGATATATCTATCTATATATATATCTATATATATATAGATATATATCTATCTATATAGATATCTATATCTATATAGATATAGATATATCTATATATATATATATACACACACACACTTACACATTGGCGTGTCTACGCGCCTTTGAACAAACGTACGAATTTTGAACGCGTTTCTTGTTGGCGTTTCTTTGCTTTTCTTCATCATATCATCACAGGGTCTCACTGAAGGTCTAGTGGAATGTAGAGTGGAGCTGGCGGGTGGAGGGTTAAGGCGGAGGGTCTAGAGGGAGAAGCAGTGTACCAGGGGGGTCTAGGAGGTCCCTGGACCAGGAGAGGTGGGTCTAGGAGGTCCCTGGACCAGGAGAGGTGGGTCTAGGAGGTCCCTGGACCAGGAGAGGTGGGTCTAGGGGGTTCCTGGACCAGGAGAGGTGGGGTCTAGGAGGTCCCTGGACCAGGAGAGGTGGGTCTAGGGGGTTCCTGGACCAGGAGAGGTGGGGTCTAGGAGGTCCCTGGGCCAGGAGAGGTGGGTCTAGGGGGTTCCTGGACCAGGAGAGGTGGGGTCTAGGAGGTTCCTGGACCAGGAGAGGTGGGTCTAGGAGGTCCCTGGACCAGGAGAGGTGGGGTCTAGGAGGTTGCTGGACCAGGAGAGGTGGGTCTAGGAGGTCCCTGGACCAGGAGAGGTGGGGTCTAGGAGGTCCCTGGACCAGGAGAGGTGGGTCTAGGAGGTCTAGGAGGTCCCTGAAGCCCTCATCTTGGACAGCAGCATCTCGTTCTTACGACACTCCTGTGGAAAGACAACTGAATTAAGCTCCAGAGATCACGACAAAACCACGAGGAGGAGTTGGCTTTAAGTGAGGCAGTGGAGGGGGGGAGGGGGTGTTAGTGGGTGTGGGTCCAGTCCATTAGTATGTCCCTTAGTCTCAAAGGGCTGTGTGTGTGTGTATGTGTATGTGTGTGTGTATGTGTATGTGTGTGTGACCTCCTTGAAGTCCTTGACGGTCTTGAAGTACAGCCTCTGTTTGTCCAGGAGCTCCAGGTAGTCGTCGTTCAGCTGGTCCCTCCGCATCTTGTTCTCCTGCTTCTTCTTCTCCATCTGAGGACCACACACACACACACACACACACACACACACACACACACACACACACACACACACACACACACACACACACACACACACACACACACACACACACACACACACACACACACACACACACACACACACACACACACACACACACACACACACACGAGTCGGGTGAGTCCATTGAAAAGAAGTCTAAAAAGTGATATATATCTATAGATATATATTTGGTTTACATCTAGACTGATTTTATTCATATATCGAACAGTGGGAAACAAAACAAAACACTACAGCTGTCCCCCGGCCGGCCAATCAGCGGTTGGGAGGAAACTACGAGTCTGTCCTTGATTTGGCGTCGGGCCTTAAGGAGTCAGAGAGAGGGGGGGGGGGGGGGGGGGTTCTTTGTGGGCCTTAAGGAGTCAGAGAGAGAGGGGGGGGGGGGGGGGGGGTTCTTTGTGGGTACGGACCTTGATTCGGTTTTGCTTGATTCCC
>CM051015.1:26324644-26339644 GCA_027704905.1 Muraenolepis orangiensis
CAACACACACACACACACACACACACACACACACACACACACACACACACACACACACACACACACACACACACACACACACACACACACACACACACACACACACACACACCACACACACACACACACACACACACACACACACACACACACACACACACATCTGAAAAGACTTGAAATGGGCCTCTATGGCCTTCAGGGTTGGATCCATGGAGTCAGTCTTACCTCTGCCAGTTTTTTCTTGGCTTCTTCACCGCCTGCTTTCAGCTCATCGTGTTTGGCTTGAAGCTAGAAAACACACACACACAGATAACATGTTTTAAATCATACAAATGTGTTCCCAAGAGACGTCTGTGCAGTGTAAGACCTGAAGGGTTCTGACCTCCTCCAGCTGCCTGCTCTTCTGTTGGATCTGTTTGTTGAGTGACATCACCAGCCTGCGGTGCTGCTGCAGCGGGCCGAACCGCTCGGACCGCTCCTCGGACCACAGCTCAGACTGCTGCTGGGGAGGACTTACATCATGAGGCCTCACCAAACCCCCTGTTCCATCACTGAGCAGGTCACGGGCTACCTGTTCACCCCCTTAGCCACTTCAACATTCAAGAGGTTTATTTGCCATTTGCAACAATTACAACGGAATCCTTACTCCCCATTCCCTCCCGTAGTATGAATTCCCTACAACAAGACTATACTTAACTATAAACAACACTACATACATATCCTATGTTCTATAACTTATACAACACTGTACACAATAAAAATAACAATAAAGTGACTGATGATATACATATGGTGAATATTGTGCAAAAAGCATTTAAAAAGCATTTTAAAGTGGCAGTAGTGCAGCCGCATCATGAATACAGTGCAGTCACTGTAATGACTCCAGAAAGTCCAGCAAAGTATGACAGTGTTATGTTATAACATCACAAAGAAACAAACTGAATGAACACAAAGGGAACATGTTTGGATAGAGCCCCGAGGTTCTACTAACATGGAGGAATAACTTTCTCAGAACAGAGCAGCAGCAGTGGGAGAAATAACAGTATCTCAGGAGGTAGAGCAGGTCGTCTAACAACCGGAAGGTTGCTGGTTCCATCCCCCGCTCCTCCTTGCAAAGGTGTGGAGGTGTCCCTGAGCAAGACCCCCTAACCCTAACGGCTCCCGACCTGCTGGCTGTCTCCCTGCATGGCTGACTCCGCCGTGGGTGGGGTATGAATGGGTGAATGTGAGGCATGACTTAATAAAGCGCTTTGAGTTGCCTCACTGGTTTGAAAAGTGCTCTATAAATGCAGTGCATTTAGATGTGATAGTGTGGCGGTGTGGCGCAGTGAGCAGAAGTCTCTCTCTCTCGTACCTTCTCGGCGTACTCGGAAGCGATCTGTTTGATCTCCTCGGACTGCAGGCCCACAATCTGCCCCACCGCACTCGCCGTTAGCCTGCCCTAAGGGAACATGCCGTGAGAACAGCAGCTGAGACACACGTACACAAACACACTTCTTTATGAATGTTCATGTTTTTTATTATTTGTGGACCGAAGTCTCACCGCAGAAGTCTTACCTCCTCTGTCGCCATGGCAGCCATGTTGGTCATCAAGGTTTTGATGCGAAGCTGATAAACAAATAAATAAATAATCATTCATTCAAGTTTTGACCTTCTTAAACAAAACTCATGTATGCACAATGGTTGGATTTAATAGCTGATTTCCAATGATCTTTTGGGTCTCCATTCCCCATTCTATATCCCACTTGACACCTAGTAGACTGTCTTTTAACAACTGTAAATTATATATTACCATGCACTTTACTGCAACATTTGCTAAATTATTTTCGCTGTACTTTGGCTGTAATTTGAATCTAATCTAATCTAATCTATATCTCTGTAATGTCCGTATCACGTTGAGTTCAAATGTCTTAATATCCATAGGGTACTTTCTGTCACAACCTTCTAGTCAAGTCTGTACCGGTTGAAGTGGCGGATTAGACTGGCTGCTGTGCGGTTGCCTTGTTCTCCCCTTATCAGTTGTGTTGATGAGCTGCACTGAGCCTGTGATAACTCCTGGGACTGATTGGGTGTCCACTTCACCTCTTCTGCAGCCTCCAGGTCGTCCTCCTCCGAGGTCTCCGTCATCCCAGGGGGCGTGGCCTGCGCACCCACAGCCAATGAGGCCTTCCGGTCCTCGGCCTGGGGGGCGGGGACCGAGGAAGAGTGGGAAAATGGCCGTTAAGCCTGAAAACAGTCTAAAGCCGACATGCGTTTTTGGGTCATTATACTTACTTTGTCTTGTTTTGAATGCTTACTGAATCCATATCGTCTGAGGAAAGAAGAAACCACGGGGAAAAAGGTAGAAAAAATAAAAACCAAAGCTGACAAGACAAATGAGACAAGCAACAGTGGATTTATGACAGAAACAATACACAAACAAACCATGCTACAGAACAACCGCCACAGGAAACGCCGTCAACACCACTCAATGTCTTTTTGTTAATGTCTTTTGGGAACTGGCCTCAGAATAAAAACTCTTTCTAAAAACAGTCCGTGCAGTGCAACAGCTAAGAGATGAATTCTCAACCAAAGTGGAGGACACTCAGTCACACTCAAGACTACAGGAAGGCATCATGCAAGGCTCCTGACAAAGAACAAACTCCCAAAACAAAAGCCTCCAAATCAACCTTGTCAGGCCTTCATACTTACAGCAGCTTCTCTGACATTCTAGCACAGGGGTAGGGGTGGAGGAGAAGGAGAGGTAGAGGTGAGAAGAGGTAAGGTGGAGGTAAGGTAGGTAAGGTGGGCGTCAGAACCCCAGGGGGGGATAGACCATTTGAACTGCATGTGGGAGCCCAAGGCTTTCAATTACATCCAACATGCTTTTATTTTGACATACTCAGGCGGGGATTTCACAGAAGAAAAGGTTCGCCCTGATTGCTGTGGGAAAATATGAGGAATATTTCAGATGGCTCTCAAGCTGAGGAAGAGGATGTCAAATAAATGGTCAGTGATGACAGGATATGAGACAGAACCAACCGGTCGAGAGGTTGAATGAGAGCCAATGGGAGGGAATGAGAGAACCAGAACACACACACTCACTCTCTCTCTCTCTCTCACCTGCCGTACTCCAGTAGGGTCGAGTGAACGCGTGACTCTTCATCCTGCAGCACTCCAGCCTCCACCTGTCTCTTGTACTTCCTCCTGGGTTTGTACACTTCCTGTTCCCCACACGCAGACCAGGAAGTGAAAACAGGCATTTTTTTTATCATAAATGAATGATAAAAAGAGCTCCACCACTCACAGATATGTCCAGGACAGCTTTCACTGCTCTGTCCTTCTTCTGGAGGAAGTCTTCATCCTACAGCACATACAGACGGGAGAACAGAAAGAGACAGAGAGAGAGAGAGAGAGAGAGAGAGACCGAGAGAGACACAGAGACAGACACAGAGAAAGACAGACAGACAGACAGACAGACAGACAGACAGACAGACAGACAGACAGACAGACAGACAGACAGACAGACAGACAGACAGAGAGAGAGAGAGAGAGAGAGAGAGAGCTTCAGGATGACACTGTCACAGAGATTATCTTCTGAAATAGATGGTTATCTGTGGCTGAATCATATTGTGATTATTTTGACAAATACTGCAATTGTGTTTTGATTTACTATTAGTGGGAATGGTCCATTTTGCGTCACAATTGAAATTTTCATTGAAAGCAACGATCATATCCATCATACTATCATAACAATTAACTATCATAATAATAATTTGTTTGGGTCTGTACCAAACAAACGTTTTCTTACACCTGGAGGAAATAATGCATATGCCAGAGCATCTCAGCACTACAGCCCTCATTTTAACGAATACATTATGAAACATTTTACCCTTACATTTTGATTTATTAATCCCCGTTTCTGCAATTTCGATATTGCACGATATTACCATTTCCGTAACATTCCGATGAATTGTTGAGCCGTACCTCTGGGAAGCCGTGGGACTTGTGGAACTGGGCGATGGAGAAGGCTCGGACATAGTCCCCCATCTCCTCCCGGGTCTCGATGGCCCTCTTCACCAACCACTGATCCCAGGGAACAGGGTGGCCCAGCACAAGATAGAGAGTTCATCGCTCATCTTTTCTTGTATAATCATATTACACTTTTTAAGAAAGGTATCAAAGTTAAATACCTTTCTATATATACATGCATAACATACATTTATAATAAATTAATCAAAACACACTAGTCCATACCTGAATCACCGGGAAAATGTGGATGAAATCCAAGCCCTGGATTTGATGGGGCTCTAGCCGGTGTGGACACTTCATCTTGGGCAGAACAGAAACGATCTTCTCTGTGAGAGCACTTCAGACAAGAGATGGAGAGGGAAGGAGATACAGCGATAGGAAAGAGAAGAGCGATAGAGGACAGAGAGAGATTGAAACATAATTATTAATAAGGTATCTTATCAAAGCTGCATACAGGTAGGCTGTGTGGACACTAGTTGATCTGATTATATAGTATTCAAGCACATGTTACCCATCTTATATGTATACAATTTCTTTGGTGAAAAAACACTCACATTTTCTGGCCAATGGTGGAGTTCTCCTGGAACAGTAGATCTACATCAATGTCAATGTTACATGTTGTGATACACCAGGTCATCCCTCCAACCACCTGGGAATCACAACATTCAGGACAACATTTAGATACCACATATGAATTACTATATTTAACATATTAATATACAAGTACAGATGTCAACATGATCTCAGTCTCCTTTCTGTTGATTGTGTAACAGGCAGGTGATCTGGGTCATGTATTCACTGTACATTCACTTGAATAGTTTAGTTACATTAGTTGAATTTTATAATTCATTAATACAATAATAATACCAATAATGTACCTATACCAACCCATCTATAGCTTGATATAGACAGTCTGACTGTATTTGTGCTGCACACCGTGAGTTCTAGAAAAACCCAGTAGCTAAGTCTAAAGTTTTCATTATGTTTCAGTATGTGTCCAAACTTTGGACACTTTCACGCACAAAAAGGTTTTGTGTGTGAGAACAGGTGCTCTTGGGAGATCCTAACCTCATTAAACCGTACAAATAAACACTTTTACAAACAACAGCAGTGAGGTTGTGTTATACCCTGGTAGGACATCATACCGTCCAAGCCAGGAGAACCGCCGTGCTTTCCAATTAAGTATTCGTCGCTGAACTCAATTGGTATGGAAACGTGACCCTAGGCTCCAGGGTTTGTGTAGAACTACGCTATAGAGCGACTGTATGTATGTAACATGGAGCCGTGCTTTAACAACAGAGTACGACAACCTTGTCAAACGGCGACAGCCCTTTGATCCGGGCCCTGAAGTATCCAGCTGCCAGCAGGAGCTCCAGGATCTCAGACAGCTTGACATTCTGCTCTTCGTCCTCTCTCGTCTCCACCTGGACTCAGCCGAGAGGATTCAAGAGGTTCAATTCGCCATTACACAAGAAGTACAAAGGAACGCTTGCTCCCCGTTCCCTCTCGCAGTATGAATTTTCTGAAACACTATACTATAAAATAAAAATACTGTACACAATAAAAAGAACAATAAAAGTGTGCAGAATGCATTAAAAAACATTTTTAAAAGCATTTAAAAGCATTCTAAAGTTCCAGTAGCATCATGAATACAGTGCAGTACAGTGCAGTTACTATAATGAGTCCAGAAAGTCCAGCATAGTATGATAGTGTAATGTACTATTAACAAAACTATATCAACAGCATCATGAATGCAGTACAGTACAGTGCAGTACGATACAGTGCAGTACAGAACAGTGCAGAGCAGTACAGTACAGACAGTGCAGTACAGAACAGAGCAGTGCAGTACAGAGCAGTAAGTACAGTGCAGTACAGAACAGAGCAGTGCAGTACAGAACAGTGCAGTACAGAACAGAGCAGTGCAGTACAGAGCAGTGCAGTACAGTGCAGTACAGAACAGAGCAGTGCAGTACAGTACAGAGCAGTACAGTACAGAGCAGTGCAGTGCAGTGCAGTACAGAGCAGTGCAGTGCAGTACAGAGCAGTGCAGTGCAGTACAGAGCAGTGCAGTGCAGTACAGAGCAGTGCAGTGCAGTACAGAACAGTACAGAACAGTGCAGTACAGAGCAGTGCAGTACAGTACAGAGCAGTACAGTACAGTACAGTACAGAGCAGTGCAGTACAGTACAGTACAGAGCAGTGCAGTACAGTACAGAGCAGTACAGTACAGTACAGAGCAGTACAGTACAGAGCAGTGCAGTACAGTACAGAGCAGAGCAGTACAGTACAGTACAGTAATTGTGCAGTGGCAGTATTGATATCGAGCAGCCCTGTCATCCGTCTGTCCACAGCATCCAAACTCAACTTCTAACTGTGTTTATCGATGATGTGTGTATCGATGATGTGTGTATCGATGATGTGTGTATCGATGATGTGTCATGTGACTTCGGTCTGTTGTTGCCTTGACCCCGCGCCTCGGGGAGCGGTCACGCAGAGAGAGGGTTAGGGTTAGGGTTAGGCGGGGGTTTACCTGGATGAGGTTTCCTTCCTGGTCGTACTGGGCGCCTATCTTAGAGCCAGGTCTCACTCTCTGGAACACAGACGTGGCCGCCATGTTGGGGGGTGGGGGGGTGGGTGGGTGTCACGTGACGATGATCAGCGCGTGACTGACAGACAGGAACATGGCGTCTTCACTTTTCGTCGTTTTAGATCGATTGTTTTTGTATTTATTTTTTTGTTATTATGCAACAGTAGGACACAAAAAAAAGCTGAATCGCTATTTCGTTTAAACGGGATATTATGTACGTGCTATTTATGACAACAAACTAACCAAAGTGTTATCATATGACCACAAGATGGCGCTCACACATACCGGCGAGAAAATTGGGGTTGGAAGAAGAAGAAGAAGAAGAAGAAGAAGAAGAAGAAGAAGAAGAAGAAGAAGAAGAAGAAGAAGAAGAAGAAGAAGAAGAGGTAATATTATACATTAAAATACCAAAACGTTAAATAAAGCTAAAACAACCAAACAAACCGTCCAGCAACCGTCGTTTTTTTTCCCTTGACAGAAAACCTACAAAAACTAAAGAAATGCTTCAGAAATCCACGACAAAATACAACAACTGAAGAATCTTTATTTTGTGTTATTGTATTTGTACTGTATTTATTTTATAAAAAAAAAAATAAGATTATTTTATTATAAGAATATTATTATATGTATATATTATTATATAAAATAAATATTATTATTTATTTGATATAATAATAATATTCTTATATTATAAGAATATTCTTATTTTATATATATTATTATATAAAATAAATAATAGTATTTATTTTATATAATAATAATATTGTTATATTATAAGAATGTTATTATTATATATATATATCATCTTTTAAATAAATATTATTATTTATTTGATTCGTGACGGTAGGTGTGATGTGTCCAGAGGATGGCGCTCAAACATCGGGAAAAGTCAAGAAGGACTTTTCTTTTGCAGCAGTCCGACTCGGAATGTGGCATAGTTAGTTTCGCGACACCGGATCGAGCACCGGCACACGTGTGTACGTTGTACGCTGCTGTATGCTGCTGGCGTTGAGTCGTCCCTCTGTGGTTTAGTGAGCATGGCTAAGCTAATAAGGAATAATAAAGTGGGTAAAACGGGTGCTAAGAAGAAACCGGATAAAAAGACCAGAACCGAGAAGACGCCGGACACAAAGACGGCTGTTAAAAAGAGGAAATCTGGCGGAAAACGCAAAAGCAGCCAAAAGATCACACAGAAACCTACGGTAGAGAAACTAGAGTTGGATTATGTCGACGATGACGGATTGGTCCACGAAGGAGACGAGAACATCCCGAGTGAAGACGAAGAAGATGTCGGCGATGAAAGAAAGCATCAGAAGTTGCTGGAAGCCATCAGTGCTCTGGGAGGTAAGAACAAGAGAAAACTGGCCGAGAGATCCGAAGCGACGCTCCAGATCTCTGAGTTCACCGTCGACGCAAAAGGCGAGGGGGACAGAATTAACATGTCGGACCTGATCCAGACCATCTCCAAGACCCCCGCTGTCTCTTCCCAGACGAAGTCGCACCTTAAAAAACTAAAATTAAACGAAAAAACGGTCGATTCCCCTCTTAGCAAGCCGGAGACCCAGCGTATTCAGAGAAACGTCGCCTTTCAGAAAACCTCCGAGCAGGTGTCCCGCTGGCAGAGCATCGTCAAACAGAACCTGAAGGCAGAGCAGCTTGTGTTCCCTCTGAACCAGGAGGCCCCGGGTCCCAAACCCCTGGAGCACGTGGTGTGTGGATGGACAGCCAGAACCCCGCTGGAGCAGGAGATCTTCGCCTTGCTGTTCGCCAACAAGCAGCCCATCCACAACACCACCAGGACCCCCATGGAGGAAGAGTCCCTCAAAGCCATGAGCCTGGAGGACGCCAAGATCCGCCGTGCGGAGCTGCAGAAGGCCAGGGCTCTGCAGTCGTACTACGAGGCCAAAGCCCGGCGGGAGAAGAGCATTAAGAGCAAGAAGTACCACAAGGTGCAGAACAAAGCCAAGTGTAAAGACTTTGTCAAACAGTTCGACGAGATGGTGAAATCGGATCCGGTGGCCGCCCTGGAGGAGCTGCAGAAGCTGGAGTTGGGCCGAATGAAGGAGAGGATGTCCCTCAAGCACCAGAACAGCGGCAAGTGGGCCAAGTCCAAGGCCATCATGGCCAAGTACGACCTGGGCGCCCGCAAGGCCATGCAGCAGCAGCTGGAGGTCAACAAAGACCTGACCCAGAAGCTGGCGGCCACGCTGGAGGACGAGCAGGAGGAGCGGGAAGAAGAGGCAGACCCCGACATGCTTCCCGACTTCGTCAACGACGTGGAGCCGCCCCTCAACCCCGACAATCCCTGGATGAGAGGCAAGCTCTCTAGGGAGGCTGGGGCAGAGACCGGGGACTCCGCCGAGCCCGCTGCCCGGGACATCCTCATAGAGGAGGAGGAGGAGGAGGAGGAGGAAGAGACGGAGGAGACTGAGGAGGAAGTGCTCCTCAGAGGGTTCGCGGCGAGGCGTAGTCAGCGCCGGGCGATGGAGACGGTGAATGAACCAGTGACCAGCGGAGACATGGAGACGGTGAATGAACCAGTGACCAGCGGAGACATGGAGACGGTGAATGAACCAGTGACCAGCGGAGACATGGAGACGGAGGCCACGACGGAGGAGAACAAAGCTGAGGCTGAGAAGGTGGCGGTGTCTGATGATGATGACGACGACGACCAGGAGGAAGAGTTGTCCAAGTTCACAAACCTGTTCCAGGAGCTCGCGGAGAGCCGCAAGGAAGCCGACGCGGCAGCCGTTGAGGCTGAGGTGTGTGACCCCGAGGCCGAGCAGCTGCAGCAGGCCTTGTTCAGAATCCAGAACCTGGAGGACATGGACCTTCTGGACCGGGATGAACAAGGGCCACCGGCCGAGCCCGGCTCCGCGGAGCCTCCGCCTGCGGCTCAGGAGAGCGAGGGAGGAAACACCGGGAGGAAGAGGAAGCGCGGGATCGACCTCAACGAGGTCCTCACCAAGGAGGCCAAGGTCATCCAGGTCCCGTTGGCCCCGAGGGCGGTGGAGGACGCCGAGGGGGCGGCGGCCAGCGTGGAGGAGGAGCAGAGGGACATCATCAAGGAGGCGTTCGCCGGGGACGACGTCGTCTCCGACTTCCTGAGGGACAAGCGGCGGGACGAGGACGCGGGGAAGCCCAAGGTGTTGGACCTGACCCTGCCGGGCTGGGGCGACTGGGGGGGTCTGGGGGTCCAGCCCCCCCGCCGGAAGCGCAGACGGTTCCGGGTGAGGACGGCACCGCCGCCGCCCCGGAAGGACCGCGCCCTGGCGAGCGTCATCATCTCGGAGAAGCGGGACCGCTCGGTCAGCATGCACCAGGTGGGCGCCCTGCCGCACCCCTTCGTGCAGCCGGAGCATTTCGAGGTGACCATGCGGACCCCCGTGGGCGCCACCTGGAACACCAGGCAGACGGTGAGGAAGATCACCATGCCCAAGGTCGTCACCAAGATGGGCGCCATCATCCAGCCCATGAGCCGTGATGACCTGCTGAAGCACACCAAGAGGCGCGAGGCGGACGGGACGAGCGCCGCCGCTCAGAAGCAGAAGGACGCGTCGCAGAACAAACGCCCCAACAGACGCCCCAGGAATAACAAGAAGAAGCACAAGAAGAACTAAGCCCCTCCCCTTTTAGTTGAACCTAGCTTCTTATTCTAAAGGAGTGTTCACTTTCTCGGTATTTAACTCTACAAGTTTTATGGGGTAATATTTGATTCCAGTATGTTCCCTTCAGTCCACCGTTAGGAGATGTGCATCCTTGATGTGTGTGGCGTGTTTATCGTTTATGAAACCATGTACCGCATATCATTCAGTTTATGATTATTCCGTTTGGGTTACTGATGCTAAACTTTCATCCACATGCAAAACAAAAAAAATTTCAACAAATGTCAACACATTTTCAATAAATTCCTTTGCTGGAATTAAAGTACAGTTGTGGTCTGTTTTGTTTAACAGACAAACACATTATATGAACATATGACCAAATGATTAACCAAATGATTATTGAGTAAATTTGAACAGCAAAGTACATTAATACAGCCGTGACCTGGGAAATGTACTCAAATGATGATTCACTATCCTCGTTATGATGCGTTAGCGCCATGTCCTCTCCTCCCTCCCCCAGGAGGATAAGGGTTGTGCAATATATAAAATATCTATAAATATAGAGATATGAGAGTAGTAAACTGCTTGTTATTTATAAGGAGGAAAAATATATGGAACGGCATCTGTTCAATATAATTTATATGTTGTCAATTGTACATACTTATAATCCAATCATTAAGAATATCCAGTATTTTTTCCCATTTGTACATATAGTTCAATGACGACGGACCTGTTTATAATACAATTCTAATGTTTCCAATATTTGCGTGACACAAAACAAGGTGAGCTTGCTATGTCTCTAGAGGTGTGCAGACAGCCGCCCTGCAACGCATTAAAGTCAAGAGAAATGCGTCCTGTCGCCACCAGGGGCGCTGGTGTTCAGCTGCTCTGGAGACAAGGAGGGTCGCTGCTGCGGGCCTGAAGGTGCGATGAGAACGCCTGGGTAACAATAGGATAACAATAACGTGTCAAACGAATTATAATCATAAAAAGTGATAATATTCTTAGATTAGGTATACATGAATAAATCAAAAGTTATAAAAAAATTAAGTTATTTTATATAATACTTTTAATTTCCGGCCTGAAATTAAGTTAAACTGCAAAGTGGTGATCTTACTGTCTTTTTACATGTTAGACTACACCTTTTGTCAACGTGATAGTAGATGACTCCTAACCCCCTATCCAGTGTTAGTGTGTTATTAATATAACATTTGATGATTAGATTAGATTCAAATTTATTGTAAATTTGGTATCTAACTAGAGTGCAAATGTTGCCGTAAAGTGCATGGTAATATTGTAATATAATATTCCATATAGTGGAGTAATATTCCACTATCGTGCCGTATGTCTCTAGAGATGATGGGTGAGCTCCACCCACACAGAGGACAGGAGCTGAGGCAGCAGCAGCAGCAGCTCTTCCAGGCTTGCAGTGAGACTCAGTGCTATTTCATAACGGTTACATACCTACTCAGAATCCATAACAAGGCGAGCGTAGATAGAGCGCTTCGAGCCGTGCCTAGTCGCCATTGAATGAGCACGAATCTCACACTCTGCGGTGCTGAGGAGAGAGAGAGAGTTGTTTTTGACACACTATCTAACAGTGCCATTTTTTTTTTTGAAGTTTTGGTCCACTTCTTTTCCTTCCGGCTCTTTCCCCCCCCTCAAGTGTTGATTTCCAATACATGTGTAAAGGCTGGTTGCGGCCTCGTCTGAGAGGAAAGCCATTAGAGTTGGGTTAAACCTTCACACATGGGTGAGAGTGCATTGCGTTGGCACCTGACGTCTCTGTATTTCACCTGATGGACACTCTATTACGCCGCCTGTGCCCATAATGGACTACGCATCAGTGCAGGTAATGGTTGTCAGCTTGAGCGCCCATGAGACAGCGGAGAATTCCATTAGAAAACCTATAGTTAATAAATCATTCACTCTCTCTGTCTCTCTTTCTCTCACACTCTCTCTCACCCTCTTGTCTCTCTCCTTGTTCTCCCCATCTCTCTCTACCTTCTCTCTTTCTCTCCCCTCCCCTCCGCTCTCTCTCTCTCTCTCTACCTTCTCTCTTTCTCTCCCCTCCGCTCTCTCTCTCTCTCTCTCTCTCTCTCTCTCTCTCTCTCTCTCTCTCTCTCTCTCTCTCTCTCTCTCTCTCTCTCTCTACCTTCTCTCTTTCTCTCCCCTCCGCTCTCTCCTCTCTCTCTACCTTCTCTCTTTCTCTCCCTCCCCTCCGCTCTCTCTCTCTCTCTCTCTCTCTCTCTCTCTCTCTCTACCTTCTCTCTTTCTCTCCCCTCCGCTCTCTCCTCTCTCTCTACCTCTCTCTTTCTCTCCCCTCCGCTCTCTCTCTCTCTCTTTCTCTTTCTCTCTCCTCCTCCGCTCTCTCTCTCTCTCTCTCTCTCTCCCTCTCCTCGTTCTCCCCGTCTCTCTCTCTACCTCTCTCTTCTCTCCCTCCGCTCTCCTCCTCTCTCTCTCTCTCTCTCTCTCTCTCTCTCTCTCCTCTCTCTCTCTCTCTCTCTCTCCTCGTTCTCCCCATCTCTCTCTCTACCTTCTCTCTTTCTCTCCCCTCCGCTCTCTCCTCCATCTCTGTGTTGTATCTCATTTCTCTCTCTCTCACTCTCCCCCCCCCCCCCTCACTCTCTCCCTTCTCCCTCTCCTCTCTCCCCCGCTCTGTAACTCTATCTCTAACTCTATCGGTAATTACTACAGCTCCATGTACAGCTTTCAACAAGAAAAGAGAACCTAGTCCTTTAAACCCTCCCCCCCCCCCCCTGTGGCCATTATCTCCTCCCCCACTCCTCCCCTCCTGAGGAATGAAGGCCCGGTACAGCCTCAGAAGGCTAAATGGACAAGCCATCCCTCAAGACGGAGCGTGGATTTGTGTGCATGGCTGGCGCCCATTTAGCGGGAGACGGTCAAATATTAGTTCTAGAGTGAAGGAAGGGGCTAAAATAGGCTGGGGGAGAGGGAGAGGGGGGAGGAGAGAGAGAGAGAGAGAGAGAGGGAGGGAGGGGGGGGGGAGAGAGAGAGAGGGGGGGGAAATAGAGAGAGAGGGGGGAGAGAGAGGGAGGGAGAGAGAGAGGGAGGGGGAGAGGGGGAAAGAGAGAGAGGGAGGGAGGGAAGAGGGGGAGAGAGAGAGAGGAGGGGAGGAGAGAGAGAGAGAAGAGAGGGGGGGGGGGGGGGGAGAGAGGCGGGGGGGGAGAGAGAGAGAGAGAGGAGGGGGGGGGGAGAGAGAGAGAGAGGAGGGGGGAGAGAGAGAGAGTAGGCAGAGGTGTAAACAGCATGTCTAATGTACCGTACACTGAGGCAGAGAGGAGTGGCAGGGGCTGTAATAACCCTAATGAGGTTAGAGTTATGCACTAGATTCCCAATAAGGCGTTGATTTTGATGCTGATTAATACATTATATATCTATTTGTTTATATTTAGATATATATATATATTGCTGCAGGAAGCCCTTAATAAACGTTATATGTGTCTGGTGTGGACGTACGTCCTTCTGTATACAAAACTGTATACAAAAGATGAAACATTTACGAACTAGATTAAGAGTCGACCTAATTAGGCGCTTAATAAAATAGTTGTTACTTATTTTTTAAACACAATACGGAATGTTCCTCTTCCTCTTGGTGGTTCATTTACTGTGTGTGTCTCTGTGGTTCTCCTCTGTGGTTCTCCTCTGTGGTTCTCCTCTGTGGTTCTCCTCTGTGGTTCTCCTCTGTGGTTCTCCTCTGTGGTTCTCCTCTGGAGCCCACCATCCCTCAGCCTTTAGCGCCAGAAACAATGTGGGAAGAGAAGTCTCTCTCTCTCTCTCTCCCCTCATCTCTCTCTCTCTCTCTCTCTCTCTCTCTCATCTCTGTCTCTCTCTCTCTCTCCCCCTCATCTCTCTCTCTCTCTCTCTCTCTCTCTCTCTCTCTCTCCCCTCATCTCTCTCTCTCTCTCTCTCTCTCTCTCTCTCTCATCTCTGTCTCTCTCTCTCTCTCCCTCATCTCTCTCTCTCTCTCTCTCTCCCCTCATCTCTCTCTCTCTCTCTCTCATCTCTGTCTCTCTCTCTCTCCCCCCTCATCTCTCTCTCTCTCTCTCTCTCTCTCTCTCTCCCCCTCATCTCTCTCTCTCTCCCGTTCCTCCCTTTAGTACAAGCCCCCCCCATCACCCCCCCCCCATGCCTGACAGGTGTAAGATTAACTTAGTTAGGTGCTAACCTGCTCATGCGCGGCAAATTAAATTAATGGAACAAATTTCCCCGCTAATTAAGATGAAAATACGTGTCAGTTGTAACCTTGCAGCGCGCTAATTGTGCACAAATGATTTATCATCTGTTTCGTTGTGAATAGCAAATGGCTCACCTCTCCGCTAGCCGCGGCTCGGCTGTTAAGAGATGGCCGCTGATTAACACTGACAGCTCGGCGCTGCGGACCAGGGCCGCGCGCCGACGGCAGCCAATGGCTGAGCGGCTGGCCGGCGGTGGCCCCGCCCCCCCATTAACCCACATCCAGGGTGCAGCTGAGCGGCGCTGCAGCTCCGCCGCGCGCCGTCTTGTTCCGCTCTCCGCAATGAGAATAAAGTGTACACAGCCCAGAGAGAGAGAGAGAGAGAGAGAGAGAGAGAGAGAGAGAGAGAGAGAGAGAGAGAGAGAGACCCAGTGACAAGAGAGAGAGAGAGAGAGAGAGAGAGAGAGAGAGAGAGAGAGAGAGAGAGAGAGAGAGAGAGAGAGAGACCCAGTGAACAAGAGAGAGAGAGAGAGGGAGAGAGAGATGAGGGGGGGAGAGAGAGAGAGAGACCCAGTGAACAAGAGAGAGAGAGATGAGGG
>CM051015.1:26344644-26354644 GCA_027704905.1 Muraenolepis orangiensis
GCAGACCCCCACCATCTGATAATGAACAGAGGCTCAGCGCCCGGCGCTGGCTGGCTGGATGATAAATGGTATCTGTGGCTCTCCTCAGCCGGCGTCTGGGGGCCTCCCAATAGGGCCCCCTGACGACTAATTGAAAGACCCCTAGATCCTCCCTTCACCCAAAAGGGGCTTCCTTTATCACTCTAATTATGGAGGTTAAGGGCCTGTCCCAGGGGGGATTGTGGGTAATACCACATGTAGGATCTGTGGAGTCGGCCTTTCATTCACAACAACGTGTAATAAGGGAGGGAAATGATGGGCTTGTCTGCAAATTACACCTGTTTTAATTATGCCCCGTAACGTATATCACAATATCTAACAGGATGTTCTCTGGATGGAGATCTATTGGAGTTAAATTGTTGTTATTTGAAAGACATTTTGGTTCTTGTTATTGTGGGGTTGCTTCCCTTTTTGGTTTGCCATTTTGCACCAAAAGCGCTGCATTAATAAAGTTTGATGGATTGAAGTGGTTCCTTCAGCCTTCCCACGATGCTCAGGATGGAAGCAGGTGTCATGGCCGCTGTTGCCGTGGGGACCCATGCGGTCCTCTCCTCAGCCGCTTCCTCTTCTAGTGCATCGGCTACTGTGTGTGTAGAGGCCTGCAGGTAAGGCCATGTGGGGGGACATACAGGGCTCGTCTGTGTGTGTAGAGGCCTGCAGGTAAGGCCATGTGGGGGGACATACAGGGCTCGTCTGTGCGTGCGTGTGTGCGTGCGTGCGTGCGTGCGTGTGTGTGTGTGTGCCACAGTCATATGCAATTAAAAAAAAAAAAAAAACAATGACTTTTAAACCATAATATAAACTTAGATACATACATATACATATAATATAGCACATTTCAAAACATATATTATAATTTTGTAATTTATTTGTAATCAACAAAGGAATAAAACGCGTTAAGAACAAAAACATGAAGATAAACAGGTCTTAATAAGTGTGATAGGAAGAAGAAACACTTTATAAATTATACGTTTGTCTCTTTGTCTGCAGGCCTTCCTATCAAACTGCCTCTGGGGCTGTGTCAGTTTGCTCGGAGCATTTCTCTCCATCCCACGAGTTCCCGCTCTCTCTCTCTCTCTCTCTCTCTCTCTCTCTCTCTCTCTCTCTCTCTCTCTCTCTCTCTCTCTCTCTCTCTCTCTCTCTCTCCCTTCTGCCATCCTTCATTCACCGCCCTCTCTCTCCCCCCCCCCTCATCTTTCACAGTTAGTCTCACCCCCCTCCTCCCCCACCCTCCCTGTTCCATCTCCACCTATTTGATTTGCTGCTGTGGACTAATAGGCTTATGGCGGTACGGAGGTGAGGAGTGGATCACAGCTAATCCTGGCTTCCATTGACACTAGCGTGGGTGTGACCCAGCATCCTCGTGCCTCGTGCCTCGTGCCTGCTGCCTGGTGCGCGCTGCTTGTGATGCGGTTCTGGGGATTACGTTTGGTCGGTACAATAGTGTGTTGGTATATAAAACGCAGGCTACAGCACCCACAGCTCATCCGTTCCAATGCACAGGAATAGATGAGCACAAAGTTATTCATGGAGTTTTTACGGTATTCACTGAATTACATCACTAAAGAAAAGGCCCCACTGTGTGTGTGTGTGTGTGTGTGTGTGTGTGTGTGTGTGTGTAACAAAAAACATATTCCATATATTATTCACTTTGACTTACTTTTTTACTGGTTGATGCATACATATAATAGAGAAAGCCGGGTATAGATAGATAGAGAGAGAGAGAGAGAGAGAGAGAGAGAGAGAGAGAGAGAGAGAGAGAGAGAGAGAGAGAGAGAGAGAGAGAGAGAGAGAGGGATGGATGGATGGATGGATATACGGATAGATAGGTCGATAGATAGATAGATAGATAGATAGATAGATAAGATAGATAGATAGATTTAAGATGTTTTTTTTACAGTACAATGGAATGCTTACTCCCCATTCCCTCATGCATTTCCTCCATAGATAGTTAGAAAGATAAGATTCCCTAAAAATAGTGATTATGTTGAGCTTTACATCTAGAATCGGAACAATCCAGATGACGATGAATGCAAGTAAAAACCAAACTGCTTTCATCTCTCGGTGGCGGTGACGCGTCTCTCCAGTGACGCGCTGACGTCATGGACCTCGACGCAGCTGATTGGCTGGCCGGTCGGAAGTGTCCTAGGTGTTGCTTGAAGGCTAATGTACTGCCCTTGTTTTTCTAAAAGAAAACTAACAGATATAGACCACTAATGGTTTTATGCATTATTCCACTTTATTTGCCAAGAGACTCTTCGTCGTAAGGTAGGCTTCACTGTGTCCCTTTAGCCAGCGTAACGTGTTACTGATAACAATAACACATATTAGCCTTGTTTTTCAAGCTAATACCAGGCAACTGGTTAGATAACTTAGAGAGGTACTTCTTACTTCTCTTTATTCGTCTTATTATACAAACACAACGATGAACACTAACTTAGAATACTAATAAACGATGCAATAAACGTCGTTAAGCTCAGCCCCTCATAGGCCGACCATGACAGTGTGCTGGTGGTATTAGTGGATCGAAGCACATGGATCCCATACGTCATGTTATCGATAGTCACAGAGTCCCGATATAACGATCTGTTCTGTTCTAGGTGCTTTTCGGTAGTCCCACCATCTGGGATGACGTACCGCTCCTCCAACCGGCTGTTCGTGTTCTGATGTCCCGCACGCTGACCGCCATGGCCGCCGGCGGTGGCCCGCAGCCGGCCGGCTCCGAGCCGCCGACCGAGCGACGACCCCCCGCTCCGGGGCCCTACGTCTCGGCCATCACCAACAGGTGGCTACGGCTCTTCAGTGGGCTGCGATCATGCATGCATACACTTGTATGCAAGATGTATCCGTCAATACGCGACGAGAGACTGGTGCGACACCCGTCTCTCGTCTCGTATTGACAGATACATCTTGCATGCAAGCAAGCATGCACGCAAGTATGCATGCAAATTGTATCTGTAAATACGCGACGACTTACTTATTAACAGATACATCTTGCATACTTGTATGCAAGATGTATCTGTTAATAAGTAAGTCTTGCATACATCTCGCATACATGTCTTGCATACAAGTCATACACGTAAGTCGTCGCCTACTTGTATGCAAGATCTCTCTTGTATGCAAGATCTCCCTTGTGGTGTATTTACAGACACATCTTTATTGATGGTTTGATTGGTATGTACCCGACTACCCGCCCACTTGGACCTGATGACAATTAACAAAACACGTCTGCTAAAGTGATTCGATTTGAATATAACATGAAAAGTTGTCAGTCATTGACATTTCATTCGCTTTCTTTAAAACTGATGCCATGTCTGCGCCATACCTCCACTGTGTTACTATGCAGTTGAATGCAGGCATGTGTTGTACTGTGCAGTTATATGATATGTTTTATTATGTTATGTGCATTAAGTTGAATTTCATTTGATGTGGGCGGCAGGTCCGCCAACCTGGTGATCCGGGGGGCCATGCTGTTCTCGGTGGGGGTCTTCCTGTCCCTGGTGCTCAACCTCCTGCAGGTCCAGAGGAACGTCACCCTCTTCCCCCCCGACGTCATCAGCAGCATCTTCTCCTCCGCCTGGTGGGTGCCCCCCTGCTGTGGCACCGCCTCCGGTCAGTTCAACACACACACACACACACATAGAGAGAGGGGGGTGGGCCTCTAGCTGGTTGTCCGTATTATATTAATTGATCTCTCTCTCTCTCTCTCTCTCTCTCTCTCTCTCTCTCTCTCTCTCTCTCTCTCTCTCTCTCTCTCTCTCTCTCTCTCTCTCTCTCAGCTGTGATAGGCCTCCTGTACCCCTGCATCGACAGCCGATTGGGCGAACCCCACAGGTTCAAGCGGGAGTGGTCGAGCGTGATGCGCTGTGTGGCGGTCTTCGTGGGCATCAACCACGCCAGTGCTGTATCCTCAGAGGCCTTTGAACCGGGTTCTGTTTAGTCAGCACCGGGCTGACTGCCAACAAGTGACTAAGTGCTAAAAACCCTTGATAGCAGACCCTGCTGCCACAAGCCATCGGAAGGGCTACTTCAGGGTGATGAGGAGGTTTATTGCAGAGTTTGTAGGTGATAGATGAACAGAGCAGATGGTACATGTTCGTGCTCCTCTGAGTGTGTGTGTGGCGATGGCTGCTTTCACCTGTGGGTCTTTAGATTACCAAGACCCACAGGTGTACAGCCTCACCAGACTCTAATCAGTCTGACTGGGGCCAGGTGAGGCTGCTTCAACCAGACTCTAATCAGTCTGACTGGGGCCAGGTGAGGCTGCTTCAACCAGACTCTAATCAGTCGGACTGGGGACAGGTGAGGCTGCTTCAACCAGACTCTAATCAGTCTGACTGGGGCCAGGTGAGGCTGCTTCAACACGCCACACCCTTCATTTCCAAACAGGTGGTGGTGTGTGTGTGTGTGTGTGTGTGTGTGTGTGTGTGTGTGTGTGTGTGTGTGTGTGTGTGTGTGTGTGTGTGTGTGTGTGTGTGTGTGTGTGTGTGTGTGTGTGTGTGTGTGTGTGTGTGTGTGTGTGTGTGTGTGTGTGTGTGTGTGTGTGTGTGTGTGTGTGTGTGTGTGTGTTTGAGAGTGTCTGTGTCCATGTTGACAGTCAGACCCTTGACCCCCAATGCGTCTCTCAGAAAGTGGACTTTGCCAACAACGTCCAGCTGTCTCTGACCCTGGCAGCCCTGTCGGTGGGCCTGTGGTGGAGCTTCGACCGCTCCCGCAGCGGCTTCGGCCTGGGCGTGGCCATCGGCCTGCTGGCCACGCTGGCCACCCAGCTGCTGGTCTACAATGGGGTCTTCCAGTGAGTACACCTCGGTACACCTCGGGACAGCTACTGTTTAGAAAAGGCATTAAGAAATAACCACAGAGAAAGGGGTAGGATCGTCTAGTGCATTGGTCTTCAACCAGGGGGTCCGTGACCCCCAGAGGGTCTGGGCAGGTACTGCAGGTGGTCCGCAAACGATTAATGCAGAAACCTCATCATTTTTATCCTGCAACCCCCCCAGGGTCAGCAGGGTCAGCAGGGGTCAGCGGGGTCAGCGGGGTCAGTCATGGTTCAATGGAAAAGTTAGAGCCTGATGCATCCATCAGAATGATGTTGAAGTAGCTGATAGCTAATAGCTGATAGCTGATAGCTGATAGCTGATAGCTAAGCATCAAAGCTGGATTTAGTGAATAAGGCATTTTTAATATATTATTAGGCCTGGGATAAGATGAAAAAAAATATCTATATAGATATAGATATATATATAGATAAATATATATAGATATAGATATAGATATATATCTATAGATATAGGGGAAATATATAGGAAAAATCTACATCCCTGTGCTGTTTCCCGGCTGAAGACCTCTGGACTAGGGGATAAATAATGTCACTTGCCAACATTTTTTCCTCAGGATAAGCACAATTAGCAATGATTGATGGACAATCAATTGTCACTACAACGACGCTAATCACCATGCCAACAAGCCCAGATCAAGCTATCAGTGTGTACACCAACCAGTATGAAGTATCATATTTATGTCCTATTTAAAATGTAAGACTCATCAAAATGAAAGAACATCATTTAAAATGAAAAGCCCTTCAGCCTGAAGTTAACACACACACACACACACACACACACACACACACACACACACACACACACACACACACACACACACACACACACACACACACACACACACACACACACACACACACACACACACACACACACACACACACACACACACACACACGCACAACACACACAGGTCTAGGTGTTGGTAGCTGGTATTGATACTGGTGTGGTTAATGTATGGGTGAGTGGGTACCAGTGTCTGTACCGGAGCGTGAGAGAGGTTGCGTGTTGTTGCCGTGGTGACGTGGTGTGTTCTCCTGCAGGTACACCTCACCTGACTTCCTGTACATCCGCTCCTGGTTGCCCTGCATCTTCTTCGCTGGTGTCATCACCATGGGCAACATCGGGAGGCAGTTGGCCCTGGTGAGCCTTTGTGTTGTGTGGTCAGACGTGTGTCAGAACGCCTCTCTAGGAGGATGGGGTTCTGATTCAGTGTGGCGGTCGGTAAGGCTTATCATTCATGTCGCAATTAATGGGAATAAAACAAATTAATAAAACTATGCTATTCTAATAATAATACATTTAATTTAATATAGCGCTTTTCTGGACACCCAAGGCTCTTTACAGACATGGGCAAATTAAAAGTACAGTAAAATAATTCAATAGTTATATAGATAGATAGTTCTAAAGATAATATAATAATAATAATATATATATATATATAATTATAAATGTAAAGTCAGGGGATGGAGGGGGTGTTTAGCAGGAGAAAGCCAGCCTAGAGGTGGGTCTTGAGAGCCTGTTGGGTGGGGTGGTTGCCTCATAACTAGAGGTCCATCCCTACCCCTAATAACCCTTAACGTTCCTAACCGGTTTACTACTCTGCGTATCCGTCTCTGTATTTGTATTATCTCCACTCGCTGTCCCTTTGGATACGAGCCTATAGTAAATAGTTTAATTATAATGAGGTTGTTGTGAGCTGGCAGCTCTTTGTCCAGAAGACATTAAGGGATAGTACCTTCTGAACGGCCCATGATGAATGATGCATCCATGTTAATTCAGCTGTCGGCCTGACAAATGTGTTTTCCAACCCTGTGTGTGTGTGTCTCTCTCTCTATCTCTGGACCAGTATGAACACAAAGTGGCCCAGGAGAAGACTCACCAGGACTAGAGAGCTTCGCCGGCGCCATCACAACCACGGCTCCACAATGACTTCTCTCTCCCGCCTTTGAGTGTGTGTGTGTGTGTGTGTGTGTGTGTGTGTGTGTGCCGTCGCGTCATAAAAGAACATCTGGATGCATCATTGATGGGGATTGGTTGACCGTGGCGCGGAGGGGGCGGGGTTAGGGGGTCGGGAGCGGTGACTGGCTGCTCGGTGCCGTCCATCAACAGACAGTGTTTTGATTGGCTCTCTCGTGAGCTCCGTCGAGCCTCTCACTCCGGCCACTCGGGGGCTCCGAGGTGAACCTTTCCGCAGCTCATCCGGGTTCGATGACGGAAAGCAAAGGCTGTTATTTAGAAGAAAATAAACTTGGTCTTGGTGCGTTTTAATGGCGTAGAGCTGAGCTCTTGAGTTCTACGATCACACGCCTCGACCCCAAACGCCGTCAAGTGTCCTGGGCGGAGTTCTGGTGGGCAGCAGATGGAGCTGTGGCTGCATTGTGCCAAACACACTCAAAACGGGACCTTTCCAACCCTGTTCCTGGGGTGGTGTGTACACGTTGAGACCCTGGTTCTGGAGGGAATGTATTCTGTAACTGACTGTACCCCACTTAGTATCTTAAGAAGACATCTGTGTATATCCCACCTTTCTATCGTCTCACAATGTAAGCATACGGAAGCACACTTCCACACACACACCTATGGTTTGAGTGTTGAGCGATCACTGCCTGTGTTTCTGTGTCTCAGATGTCTAGGGTTCAATGGTTGGGCATTCTGCACATTTTTACAATTATGTTAACACTTTGCATTTGTTCATTGGAATACCCAGAAATACCCCTGGAAACGACCCAGAGAATAATAAATATCAGGACAACTATATAATCCTTACCTTGATGATACAACATGTATCAGCTATCATCTTCTAAACACCCACTTTCACATTTACACTGTTTGAATTTGATGAGTGAAATGCTTTCCAGTGCAGTTGTGTGGACCAACCCTGATGCATATCTGATCTGTGTTATGTGGACAAACACTCACACACACACGTGTGTGTATTCCTTTCTGTATGCCTCATATGACTCGGTATAGGTACAGTGTTATAAGGCTGTCTTTGGTTCCTATTGTTGACATTTCAGCCATTGAGAATCATTCCAAATGTGGACATACATTTAGTATTTAAGTTACAGTCCTTAAGATGATCGTAAAATGTATTTATGTAAAATAACACCAAACCAAAATGAATACCTCACTGCTGGATCTTAAAATAACAAACAACCTTTTGAATAGAACATCAACCTAATCCCATTTATTTATAGCCTGGGTTTCATATACATTTTGATTTGGTCAAAGCGGCATGACGGACAATTCTACAAACATTGTTTTTTCTGATTTGAAACAGTTCAACATTCACGAAGAACTAATGTTTTAACTCACAAACTCCACTGAATATTTCCAGCGGTCAAAAATGAGCGGATTATCAGAATATGTCAACCTGCCTTAACTCTCCCTCAGAACTCTGGGTTTCGCAGTTTGGAGAAAAATAACTTCGATGTACAGGATGACCCATTGGTTTTGTATAATTAGTAACATTTAATTAAAGTGTGTGTGTATGAAGCCGCTGGTGTCATGGAGCCGTGTTTTGAAGACTTTTCAGGCCGTTTGCGAATCTCAATGAACTCACTTGTGTTTCCTGGAACAAGCTTATCAGATATCACAATAAAAAGCGAAACCGTTCTCTCTGTTGTGTTGAGTTCTCCGAGGCTGAGAGCCCGTGGTGCCGACTAGTGAACTGAGCTGTTCAGCCTCCTGCCGAGGGCTCGTCCCATGAGAGCTGTCTGCTTGTTAATCAGTGCACACTTACTGTAAGTCAGCTAAATAAAGATGGATGGTGAGCCATCCAGGTCTTCTCCAACTATCTCCTACACCTTCCATTTGTGCTTTTAATTGATTGTACTTGATGTACATAGGCTGTTCTGTTCTGTCAAAATGGGGAATAATCTGAAAGATGTTCATTTGAAAATGTTTGCGACCCCCACTTTTCTGAATCTCTGCTTCCACACAAATAGTTTTTTACCCAATCAACTGCCGGTAATATCAATATCCCGGTGAATGGAATCACATCACTGCTACACTATAGTGATTAGTAGTAGTTTGTTATCACATGGCTCTACTACACACTAGTGATTAGTAGTAGTTTGTAATCACATGACTCTACTACACTATAGTAATTAGTAGTAGTTTGTTATCACATGGCTCTACTACACTATAGTGATTAGTAGTAGTTTGTTATCACATGGCTCTACTACACACTAGTGATTAGTAGTAGTTTGTAATCACATGACTCTACTACACACTAGTGATTGGTAGCTTGTAATCACATGGGACCTGCATGTGGGGTCGCTGACTAAAGCTTCCTCCTGCGACCCCACATCCTGCGGTGCCCACTTGAGGTCCCGACCCCAAGGTTGGAAACCACTGCATTAGGGTGATTCTATTATCATTTGCACACAAACAAAACACAAGCAGACAAATTTAATAAATACTGTAAATATTAACAATACAACCAATAGCGATGGACATGGTTTTTTGTTATCAGGCCTTTATTTGAAAAACGACTATCTAGCGTCATCCAGTCTGGAGAAAAGTCCTGAGTGTGTGAACTCCTGAGGGGTTCGGTGGAGGTGTGTTTGCCGCTAAACAAACCCGCGGTTAGCTCCCCAGCAGCTAATGTGGATTAATGTGCGCTGTCTCGTAGCGTAGCTTGAGACCAGCTCTTATAGACTAAAGTAATTAAGATGAATAATCAGGACTTTAAAGAGCCTTTGTTTTGCATTATTGCTAAATTTCCCGGGGATAAGGACATAGCCAGTTTTTCCCGCCAGTTGGTTTACGCCAACCGCACGACGAGGCAATTTGCTGTGCGAATGTTATCGCTGAAGGCTAACTAGCTAGTATAACAATAGGCGTGATGTGTCATAGCGGCACGTGCTGCTGGGGAGAGCCTCGCTAATGGAGTCATTAATCTCTCTATTTAATTCCTGACAAGCAATTATCTCCTCTCTGGCCCACTCAGGGTCAGGAAGGCGAGGCTGAGCGCTCCCTGATACCCAGAAGGCTGGGGAGGAGGAGGTCTGGAGACGCACAGCCGGGCTTCTGACCCTCCCCTGGTGCCCTGAGCATGGATTCATTCAGAGGTAGAGCAGGTCTGGGTCTGCAGGTATGGGTCTCCGCTCTCT
>CM051015.1:26364644-26369644 GCA_027704905.1 Muraenolepis orangiensis
GATAGCCGCCAGCTTAGCCACGCTCTGAGATCATACGTGTTCATGTTCAGACCCCGGGGGGGTGAGGGGGTGAGGGGGTGAGGGGGGGGGTGAGGAGGTGAGAGGGGGGGGTGAGGGGGTATTCAGAAACACTTAAAAAGGGTTTAACACTGCTCTTAATCCCCCACCCCCACCACCACCACCACTCAGGGAAAAACAATTTAGTGCCTATGAAAAGAGCGGCTTCCTCTCCTCCTGCTCCCTAGCCAGCCAGCTAGCTAGCTGGATAGCAGGCTAGCTGGCGAGCTAGCGAAGGAGCGCTGCCTTTCCGCCGCTAGCCTGATGACGTAGATTAGTCCTATTAGGAGGGGGGGGGGGGGGGGGGGCTCATTGTCTGGTGCTGCCGTGGATACCCAGTGATTACACACACACTCCGCGGTGGCTCCGCCCCCCTCCCCTCCCCCTGCCCCCCCCCCACTCAAACCTCACTGGGGGGGGGGGGACCGGCTGCCTCCAAAGTCAAATCAATTATTTTTTCCCTCTCTTCTTTCTCCCTCTCCCTCCCTCCTCTCCCCCCTCCCCTGTATTCACGGTGTAGCAGATAGGGGTAGCAGGCAGACAGACAGGCAGACAGACAGGCAGGCAGGCAGGCAGACAGACGGCGAGGGCCGGGTCGTCGTCAACAAGCAGATAGAGATGGGGAGATAGCCATGGAGGCCAGCGGTGAAAGGGAGAGAGAGTGTTTTGGATGGCGATAGTGAGGAGGAGCGAGGGGGAGGAGACCGAGGTGACTCGGGAACCATGTCTCTACCCCCCCCCCCCCCCCAAAGAGAGAGAGAGAGAGAGAGAGAGAGAGAGAGAGAGAGGGGGAGAGAGAGAGAGAGAGAGAGAGAGAGAGAGAGAGAGAGAGAGAGAGAGAGAGAGAGAGAGAGAGAGAGGAGAGAGAGAGAGAGAGAGAGGGGGAGAGGGATGTCTCCTCTCTTATCACCTACACCTTCCTGCAGGCTAAGTCTCCCCAGGCTGCTGATATGGATTTGTATATGGAAAGGAATGCCCTGTGTTCTACAACCACACACACACACACACACACACACACACACACACACACACAACACACACACACACACACACACACACACACACACACATACACTACACTCTCACACCACACACACACACACACACACACACACACACACCACACACACACACACACACACACACACACACACACGCGCACACACATTCAATAATCTCATACAATCACTTTCCTTCAGGTTATGAATGGGATTGTGATTATACTCTCTCTCTCTCCCTCTCTCATTGTCTCCCTCTTTCTGTCTGTCTGTCTGTCTGTCTGTCTGTCTGTCTGTCTGTCTGTCTCTCTCTCTCTCTCTCTCTCTTCTCTCTCTCTCTCTCTCTCTCTCTCTCTCTCTCTCTCTCTCTCTCTCTCTCTCTCTCTCTCTCTCTCTCTCTCTCTGATGTTTGCCATTGTAGCCGCATATAGCAAAAGAGGAACTGGCATCAAACTCCACTTCCTGAATGGAGAGTGATTTGACCCCTGACCCCCAGGGTTCCAACGGTGTTATGAGGCAGTGATTTGTGTTGGCCGTGACCTCTACCCTGAGGGGACCGGCTGCCTGTGTGTGTGTGTGTGTGCGTGAGTATGTGTGTGTGTGTGTGTGTAGGTGTGTAGGTGTGTGTGTGTGTGTGTGTGTGTGTGTGTGTGTGTGTGTGTGTATGTGTGTGTGTGTGTGTGTGTGATTTCCACGTGTGGTTGAAGCCTCTCCTCTCGACCCCCTGGCTGACTCTGCTTCATCACCTTCCTGGCTGTCATCGTCTTCCTCACCCGGCTCCGGACCCAACCGGTCGGTCCCGGGGAACCGGGTCAGTCCCCCGTCAGAAGACCCCCCCCCCCCCTCCCCCTCCCCCTCCCCCTCCCCCGCAGGGTCACACAGATCCCAGCAGAGCTTTAGTACTTCTGGGATGGAAATAGGCTCCTGTACCTTCAGACCGGGGGCTTAGAGAGGGCGCCTAGAGGTCCCTCTGACTCACCCCTCAGCCCCCCCCCCCCGCCCCACCGGGACCCCCCCTAATCCCCCCTCCCCCTCAACGCTCCATCACAGGCCTGTGTCATCATCATCATCATCTTCAGCCCATGTGTCGTGTCACTTTGACCTTGAACCCAGGAACACAAGAGGAGGTGATCCTCACCTACCGAGGCACACACACACACACACACACACACACACACACACACACACATGGACACACACACATGGACACACACACACACACACACATGGACACACACACACACACACACACACACATGGACACACACACACACACACATAGACACATACACACACACACACACGCACACACACACACACACATGGACACACACATAGACACACACACACACACACGCACACGCACACACACACACACATGGACAGACACAGACAAACACACACATGGACACACACACACACACACATAGACACACACACATACACATACACACACACACATACACACACACACACACACACATAGACACACATAGACACATAGACATGGACACATGGAAATGCACGCCCACACACACACACACACACACACACACATGGACATACACAAACACACACACACACACACACACACATAGACATGGACACACACACACACACACATTGACATGCACGCCCACACACGCACCCACATACACACACATAGACAGGGAAATACACTGGGAGGACACACAAGTATTATATATAACAGGTCCTCTGAGCAAGGGGACAAGGGAAAGAGAAAAGAGAGAGAGAGAGAGAGAGAGAGAGAGAGAGAGAGAGAGAGAGAGAGAGGGAGGAGGGGGGTGGGGGGGAGAGAGAGAGAGAGAGAGAGAGAGAGAGAGAGAGAGAGAGAGAGAGAGAGAGAGAGAGAGAGAGAGAGAGAGAGAGACGAGAGAGAGAGAGAGAGAGAGAGAGAGAGAGCCACAACAACAGTATCTGTATAATTGCGCTTGGCTCTGGGTGTGTTATCTCTCACCAATAGACCCCCAACACAAAGGTCCTGCTTTTTGTTTGAGGAAACACAGCCAGGGTTAGGCATGGGGGACTGTGTGTGTGTGTGTGTGTGTGTGTGTGTGTGTGTGTGTGTGTGTGTGTGTGGTGTGTGTGTGTGTGTGTGTGTGTGTGTGTGTGTGTGTGTGTGTGTGTGGTGTGGGTGTGGGTGTGGGTGTGTGTGGGTGTGTGTGTGTGTGTGAGACCAGACAGGAGAGAGAGTGAGGGGGACACCGGGGGCGAGAGACCTCAGCCCCTGATAGCAGCCCCTCTCTCTCTCTCTCTCTCTCTCTCTCTCTCTCGGAGCCTCTTCAGCAGGTTAGGAAACGCGACATAATTAAAAAGATAAAACTTGTGAGCGGGGCCACGGAGATAAGAGCTGTAATGAGAGCGAGGGGCCGGAGATCAGCCAATGGGAGAAGAACAGGGAGGGTTAAGAGGCGGTCCCTTGGGAAATAAAAAACACCCCGACCTGTCAATCAACCCGCCGGAGATAAGTGCTCGTATGCGTGGAGCCCGGAGCGGGTCTGACGTCACGCGTAACGCGGTCACGACCTCCGCCTCGGAACACTGGAAACACCTTTACCGGTGACACGATATACACACTCACACACCGCGTTACACAGGTACACGATATACACACTCACACACCGCGTTACACAGGTACACGATATACACACTCACACACCGCGTTACACAGGTACACGATATACACACTCACACACCGCGTTACACAGGTACACGATATACACACTCACACACCGCGTTACACAGGTACACGATATACACACTCACACACCGCGTTACACAGGTACACGATATACACACTCACACACAGGCCTCCACGATATACACACTCACACACCGCGTTACACAGGCCTCCACGATATACACACTCACACACCGCGTTACACAGGCCTACACGATATACACACTCACACACCGCGTTACACAGGCCTACACGATATACACACTCACACACCGCGTTACACAGGCCTACACGATATACACACTCACACACCGCGTTACACAGGTACACGATATACACACTCACACACCGCGTTACACAGGCCTACACGATATACACACTCACACACCGCGTTACACAGGGCTACACGATATACACACTCACACACCGCGTTACACAGGTACACGATATACACACTCACACACCGCGTTACACAGGTACACGATATACACCCTCACACACCGCGTTACACAGGTACACGATATACACACTCACACACCGCGTTACACAGGTACACGATATACACACTCACACACCGCGTTACACAGGTACACGATATACACACTCACACACCGCGTTACACAGGTACACGATATACACCCTCACACACCGCGTTACACAGGTACACGATATACACACTCACACACTCACAACATTGTTACAATAAAATAAACAAAATGGATTACAAAAAATAGAATCTAAATCGGAACAAATTGAATCCGAATTCCCGACAGTCTGTCGTGATAACAGCATGCATATCGCCACCTGACTGCATAGAGAGCAACAATAATATTAATATTAATATTAATAATAGGCCTACTTACAAATAATAATAGGCATATGATTAAGACTTAATAGCATCATTAACAATAACACGAATAATAATACAAATATTATTTAGAATTATGTTAATAATGATATTAATATTATTTATAATACAAATAACAACATTATAAAATAAGGATGGATAATAATTATAATTATAATTATAATAATAATAATATATTTGTATTATTATTTATATTTATCCTTATTTTATATCTGTTATATATTATATATCTATAATAATAATAATAATGATTAGTTGACCTATTAAATAGAATATGTGTTTTCATGTCTCTCGGACCGGACACATTACGGGGGGTCCCGGGCCGAGAGCGGACCTCGCTCTACGGGTCACGGTGGTCCTACATCACACACACACA
>CM051015.1:26372144-26374644 GCA_027704905.1 Muraenolepis orangiensis
ATTTTACATTTTATTTGAATACCATCTAAATCCCAAAATAGTCTTCTATATATTCTTGAAAACTAATCTTTGCACATATCGGCTATAAAGACAAATCATGAGAATCACATCCGCATATCTGTGTTCCTAATCCTATTACTGTAACATTCAATCAACAGATAACGAACATGAATGAGTGTTTGTGGGTCAATATTAACAAAGAGATCACCAGAGCGATCCAGAGATCTATGTTCATTAAGACCGTGCTAATGAGATTGACCTATAGGCCTATTATAGCTGATATATCTTTGATCGGTCATAATAATCCTCTATCAACTAAATCTATTTGAAAAAGATGTGCCTAAAACTCCAAACCAATGTTTAATGTTTCGATAGGCTTCTGTTTGTGGGGGGGGGGGACCTGAGAACCATCTGATCAATAGCCCAAATCATCTAATTAAATCAAATCAATCAGGTTTTGAGATATAGACCTAATTGTATCGTGTCTAATTATAGTGTCTAAAAGCTATGGCCTTGGTTTTGTATCTCATTACCTTTTATTTCACAAGTTGCCAGAACGATACTGCAGAATAAATACAAACAGATGTTTTTATATATTTATACCACGACCCAAACCCTGCGCTGATGTGTATAGGATCTACATGTGTTATAACAGCTCAATCCGCGCATGGAGGCTCAGGATAGCAGACCGTGGAGAGGGGCCCCCAACCGGTCTGACCCACACAGGGGCCCTGAGTCGTGGAGAGGGGCCCCCAGCCGGTCTGACCCACACAGGGGCCCTGATTCATGGAGAGGGGCCCCCAGCCGGTCTGACCCACACAGGGGCCCTGCGTCATGGAGAGGGGCCCCCAGCCGGTCTGACCCACACAGGGGCCCTGCGTAATGGAGAGGGGCCCCCAGCCCTGGACTGGAGAAGCACAATAGAACCGGTGGGAGGACGGTCCATCTTGTAGACTCAATGGAGCAGAGAGGAGAGCCACAGAGTCGTGTCATTGTGTGCTACTGGCTTCACATCTCCGTCCTTTAAGAGTTCCTATAGTGAATGTCTAATGTGATATTAAATTGAGGGAATGGAGGCAATAACGTACAGATTAGGAATATTTCGGTTATTGTATTACAGGGGTGTGAGTATATACGTGTCCGTATAACCGTTGTACGTTTCATGTTCTATGTTCTTATTGAAGCAGAACTATAGAACAGAATTATAGGCTGTGCCTATGTGTTTATGTAAAGGGAGTTACACAATTGTAGGCCGTATATACGATAAAACGATATATATAAAAGCTAGATGACTAAATAGACTAGACAGGATATAGTTAGGTTGCAAGGCAGCCACAGTAGTAGACAGTTGAGGGTTCTCTTTAAGGCTGAATGATGCCGTATAGGAATGTAAAGGGTTAAGGAGACCTTCACTATACCAAATGTGTTTTTTTTAATACATTTTTTAATCTTTTAAATATTTAAAATGTTTTATTTTATTTTAAGTGTCTTCCCAAAAGCCGCATTATTAGTGCACAAATGAAGCCATGTTCGCTGTGTTACTGACGGGTTGTTCGTAACCATTTCCTCAAATATTGCTAATTTTCTTCCGATATTAAGTATTTACTTCAAATAATGTTCGGGTTTTTTTGTAATTTAAAAAAAAAATATGTGCAAAAATATCCAACTTTCTCCGGCGGGCCCCCTGCACACTGCTGGCTGCTAGAGAGCCTCCCCTTCTCCTCACATCCTCCCTCTCTCCCCCCCGTCTGCCTCTCTACCCCAGCTGCTGTCTCCCCCTCGCTGCTCCTCCTTCTCCTTCCCTCCTCCCTTTCCTCCTCCCTTTCCTCCTCCCTTCCCTCCTCCCTTTCCTCCCTTTCCTGCTCACCTGCTTTTACACCACAGTTCTGTTTCTGGTTTGGGTTTGAAGGCGCGGAGAGAATGCGATTTACTGCCGTGACGCGCGGCTCTGACCTCCCTGCAGGTTGGAACACGTCTCCTCCGCGGCGTGGGGTCCTCCTCCTCCTCCTCCTCCTCCTCCTCCTCCTCCTCCTCCTCCTCCTCCTCCTCCTCCTCCTCCTCCTCCTCCTCCTCCTCCTCCTCCTCCTCCTCCTCCTCCTCCTCCTCCTCCAGAGCAGCCGACTACACCCTGACAGACCTTTTGAGAAAAACAACAACAACACCCCAAAGATCTCATTTCAAGACCTTCTGCCCCTTTTTAAAATAATTAAAATGTCCTCCTATTCCCTGGTGTTTACCTGAGGAGGATCAGACTGAGGTTACGGATCACCGTGACGGCCTGATTCAATCTCTCCCCTTTCAGCCTATGGCCCAACAGCTCTAAACAAGGGGGTGATGGAGCGTCCGTCTGGGGCCCTCTGGACGGCCCTCTGGACGGCCCACTGGATGGCTCTCTGGATGGCTCTCTGGACGTCCCTCTGGACGGCCCTCTGGATGGCCCTCTGGATGGCTCTCTGGACGTACCCTTTGGACGTCCCTCTGGACGTCCCTCTGGACGGCC
>CM051015.1:26382144-26384644 GCA_027704905.1 Muraenolepis orangiensis
GGAGGAGAGGAGAGGAGAGGAGAGGAGAGATGTGGAAACTGGAGCCCAGCTCACATCTCGGACCCAGCAGGACCAGTTGACCTTTAACCAGACCTAGATCCAGACACACACACACACACACACACACACACACACCAAACTCAGTGGCACAGGTACCACCGTATCAAGTCATTGTGAATTGTAGCACCCTTACATTTCAGAGAATGTACAGAAACCAAATAACAGCCAAACAACACATTAGAACTCTTAACACTTTACTTAAATAGGACGCCCCCTTTCTTCATCTCTCTCTCTCTTTATCTCTCTCCTTTTCTCTCTCTATCTCTCTCCCTTTCTCATTCTCCCTCTCTCTCTCTCTCTCTCTCTCTCTCTCTCTCTCTCTCTCTCTCTCTCTCTCTCTCTCTCTCTCTCTCTCTCTCTCTCTCTCTCTCTCTCTCTCTCTCTCTCTCTCTCTATTAACAATAACATTACCAGGGTACCAGAGGAGGGGCTCCTCACACTCTTTAAAAACTAAAACTTTAACTTTTAATGGTCCTGAACCCAGAGTGAAGTTCACAACCTTTGCGTTTGGGCGCATAACTAAAAAGGTTGAGTGGTCCGGTTCCATCAGGTCGATTCCCGCTGTAGTTCAATCCCATTGGCATTCTGGAGGATTTGGATAAATTATTCCAATGATACTGGAGCACAGAGAGAGGGAGAGGGACCCCCTGCCAGGCCTGTGATTCTGATAACCAGGGAGAGGAGAAAGAGCCAATTACCCTCTCACCAGCCGCCCCCTGCTCCCCCGAACCACACCGCACGCTGGCTTACCGGAGGAGACCTTCACAGGCGAGAAGAGAGAGAACTTTCATTTTTAAATTGAAGAACATTAAGGGTGGATTTACATTAGAAGAGTGATATTATAATGGGGTTTTGATATGTAAATGGAATCTTGTTAGCGACAGCGTTGCACTATATTAGCTAACAGTTAAATGATCTCAATGGGAACAGACTGTCTGCAGGGTTGACTGTGTGTTCCTGTTTGTGTGTATGTGTGTGTGTGTGTTTGTGTGTGCGTACATGCGTGTGTGTGCATGCATACATGTGTGTGTGTGTGTGTGTGTGTGTGCATGCGTGCGTGCGTTTGTGTGTGTGTGCGTGCATGTGTGTGTATGTGTGTATGTAACCGTGTGCATGTGTGTGTGTGTGTGTTTGTGTGTGTTTGCGTGCATGTGTGTGTGCTTTTGTGCACATGTGTGTGTGCATGCGTGCATGTGGTGTGTGTGTGTGTGTGTGTGTGTGTACTGTCCTTATATGTGTGTCTGTCTGATTGTGTGTCTCCTTCTATGATGATGGCAGTTATTGTATTTGCACGTGCGAGTGTGTGTGTGTGTGTGTGTGTTTGTTTCTTTGTTTGTTTGTTTGCATGTGTGTGTCTGCATGTCTCTAATTGTGTGTGTGCGCCTCTATCCGTGTAGGCGTGTGTGTGTGTGTGTGTGTGTGTGTGTGTGTGTGAGACGTCTCTGCAGCTGAGGAGCTGTAATTCCCTCCGATTCGTTCCCAGTCACACACCCCGTGGTCCTGAAGAGGATCCCAGTGGGGAGGAAGGAGGGTTGAATGCGAGCCCTTTATGAATTGTAGATATGAGGAGTCCCTTCTCCGGGTGCAATATGAACCAAAGACAGGGAGGGGAATCAGGGCATTGGTTACGCTGTCACACCGTCTGTCTGAGGAGAGAGAGAGAGAGAGTGTGTGTGTGTGTGTGTGTGTGTGTGTATGTGTCGGTGTCTTTACAGAAGACAATCCTTGTTCTGTGACCTTGAGTCTCTATCTTTCTATCTATCTATCTATCTATCTATCTATCTATCTATCTATCTATCTATCTATCTATCTATCTATCTATCTATCTATCTATCTATCTATCTATCTATCTATCTATCATCTATCTATCTATCTATCTATCTATCTATCTATCTATCTATCTATCTATCTATCTATCCGTATATCCATCTGTCTATCTATCTGTGGAGTGTCGAGTGGAGGAGAAATTCAAGAGCCACGACACGAGGGGTATGTGGCAGGGGCCACAGACGATAACGAACTTCAGATAACGAACCGCCGAAGCCAGCGCCGCCTGAGGAGACCAGCCTGCTGAACATCTCGGAGGCGGATGTGCGCCGCACCTTCAAGCGGTTGAACATCCGTAAGGCGGCAGGCCCCGACGACATCCCGGGCCGCGTCCTCAGAGCATGCGCAGACCAGTTGGCAGGAGTCTTTGCAGACATCTTCAACCTCTCCCTGTCCCAGGCTGTTGTTCCCGCGGTCTTCAAGATGTCCACCATCGTGCCTGTCCCTAAACAACCCAAGGTAACATGCCTGAATGACTATAGACCTGTAGCCCTCACCTCGATTGTCAGCAAATGCTTCGAGAGGTTGGTCAAGGACTGTATTTGCTCCGTGTTACCTGCCACGCTAGACCCATGGCAACTTGCATATTGTCAATGCCATGGCCCTCCACACT
>CM051015.1:26394644-26397144 GCA_027704905.1 Muraenolepis orangiensis
TATATTATATTCTCTCTGTTTTATTGTATTCTATACTATTATATTAAATGATATGCAATTCTATGCAATTCTATGCTCTTCAATGATATTATATTCTATTTTATTCTATTCTATTCTATTCTATGCTATTCTATGCTATGCTATGCTATTTTATGCTATTCCATTCAATTCTGTTATATTCTATTTGATTCTATGCTTTTCTATTCTATTATATGGTATTGTATTATATTCTATGCTGTTCTATTCTATTCTATTCTATTCTTTGCGTATGTATTCTATTCTATGCTATTGTATTGTATTCTGTGTTGCTGTATTTAGTTCTATTGGGTTCTATTGGGTTCTATTGGGCTCCCTGCTGGTAGAGGGCAGCGGGGCCCCGTGGACGGCTCTCCCAGCTCCGGGGCTGATGGGCTCTCCCAGCTCCGGGGCTGATGGGCTCTCCCAGCTCCGGGGCTGATGGGCTCTCCCAGCTCCGGGGCTGATGGGCTCTCCCAGCTCCGGGGCTGATGGGCTCTCTCAGCTCCGGGGCTGATGGGCTCTCTGGCAGCTCCGAGGCTGATGGGCTCTCTCAGCTCCGGGGCTGATGGGCTCTGGCAGCTCCGGGGCTGATGGGCTCTGGCAGCTCCGGGGCTGATGGGCTCTCGCAGCTCCGGGGCTGATGGGCTCTGGCAGCTCCGGGGCTGATGGGCTCTCTCAGCTCCGGGGCTGATGGGCTCTCTCAGCTCCGGGGCTGATGGGCTCTCTCAGCTCCGGGGCTGATGGGCTCTGGCAGCTTGTTGCAGGAGCTGTTTGTTTTGAACCCACTGCACATGTTTCTGAGGCTCTCCAACGCAGGCATGAGTGTGTGTTGTCTATGTGTGTTCTAATGATTAGGGGGAGAGTGTCTGCACATTACTGTGTGTGTGTATGTATGTATGTGTGTGTGTGTGTGTGTGTGTGTGTCTGTGTGCTTTTTTGCATGCTGTTTTGACTTCTGCGGCCTACTGTGTGTGTGCAAATGTTTGTGATTGTGTGCATTTAAGTGTGTGTGTGCGTCTGTATATATTGATGCATTACACACATTTTTTTCACTGGGTTGTTTTAGTGTGTGTGCATGAATAAATGTGTGTGTGTGAGTGAGTGTGTGCGTGTGTGTGTGAGTGTGTGTGTGTGTGTGTATGTGTGTGTGTGTGTGTGAGTGAGTGTGTGCGTGTGTGAGTGAGTGTGTGCGTGTGTGTGTGTGTGTGCGTGCGTGCGTGTGTGTGTGTGAGTGTGTGCGTGTGTGTGTGTTTTAGCTTCTACCCCCTCTCTGTTAGAGCAGGTGGGGGGTTGGAAGAGAGCGAGGGAGAGAGAGAGAGAGAGAGAGAGAGAGAGAGAGGGGGGGGGGGGGGTCAGGGCTCTATTTTGAACGACTACTTACTGGTTCTTTAATAAACCTTTTGACCCTCCCCATGGGGTCGTATATCCTCACACAACTGTCGCTTGCCACCCACAGTGACTAGCTGTCAGGGGAAGTGTGTGTGTGTGTGTGTGTGTGTGTGTGTATGTGTGTGTGTGTGTGTGTGTGTGACGGAGGGCTGTTTTCTCAGCAACTGTACTGAATCCTTTACCCTTCCGTCATGGACACACACACACACACCACACACACCCACACACACACACACACACACACACACACCACACACACACACACACACACACCACACCACACACACACACACACACACACACCACATAATATCAGACGCTCCTCCCCACATCCCGACCGTCTGAACGCATCCTGGTTTTTCATTGACTAATCCAATTATTCATATTTATAGAGCAGGGCGTCCCTGGTGGAGTGCCACAGGGCTCTGTGCTGGGCTCATTACTATTCTGTGCCATGACTTGATGGTGATGTCTTTTTAAGAGGTAGGCCTATTGTGTTCATAAGAGGTACAGTGTTTTTAAAGAGGTTGGCCAAATGTGTATTTTTAAAATTCTTTTAAAAGAGATGTAGAGAGTCAATTCCAAACCCTGTTCCTCCTGTGGTTGAAGGAGTATAATGAGGAACAAGGCTAACAAGGGTAACAGCAGGTCAGGAGGTCATTGGAAGGAAGCGTCTCATGGCTGAAGTACATCACAGTACCCCCACAGTAAATCACACAACATCACACTTCATATTCATTAAGTACAAGTTGGATGTTCCTTGTTGAGTTGTTTGTTTGCCTGTTTTTGCTCTTTCTCCGTGACAGCGAACTAGCAGTGTGTGTGTGTGTGTGTGTGTGTGTGTGTGTGTGTTTGTGTGTTAATTAATAACCATATGTGTGCTTACGTGTGTGTCATTGTATTCATGTGTGTGTGTGTGTGTGTGTGTGTCGAGGGAGGGACCCTGTGTGTGAACAAGCGTTGGTGTCCTCGTATTCATGAATGTGTGTTCACATGCGTGTGTGTGTGTGTGTGTGTGTGTGTGTGTGTGTGTGTGTGTGTGCACGTGTCATTGTGTTTGTGCGCACCAGGGCTCGCGCTCCCATTGGCCGAC
>CM051015.1:26402144-26407144 GCA_027704905.1 Muraenolepis orangiensis
TCTGGTAGCAGTGTTCTCTCTCTCTCTCTCTCTCTCTCTCTCTCTCTCTCTCTCTCCTCTCTCTCTCTCTCTCTCTCTCTCTCTCTCTCTCTCTCTCTCTCTCTCTCTCTCTCTTTCTCGTTCCCTCGTTCTCTCCTTCATTAACTACCCCTGTATCCCTTCTCTCTCAACCTCTACACCCCCCTGACCCTCCCTCCCTCTCTCCCCTCCCTCCCTCCCCCTCCCTCCTCCCTCCCTCCTCCCTCCCTCCCTCCCTCCCTCCCTCCCTCCCTCTCCCTCCTCCCTCTCCCCTCCCTCCCTCTCTCCCCTCCCTCCCTGTGTCCGGGGCTAGTAGTCATTAAGTCTAGACCAGACAGCGGTTGTGTGGGAGATGAATCCTGTGGATGTGACAGCTCTGCTTGTACTGCCTGCCGATAGCATCTCTCCCCCCCATCCATCCCCGCCCCTAGCCTGTAGCCTGTAGCCCTCCCACCCCTTAGCCTACAGCCTAACACCAACCCCCACCCCCCCACCCACCACTCCCCCCGCCTGGTCCCCAGCCTCCCGGCCGCCCCAGCCTCCAGCCTGAAGCAGGTATCCTCCAGCTAGAAGCCTCCGGTCCTCAGGTCTCCGGGTCCCTGGGCTAGTGGGACACAGAGACCCCAGACTGGGGGGTTCTGCTGGTCCAGCCACAGATCACTTGGTCCTTAAGGCCTCGTTGGTCCATCAGCTGTCGTGTGTGGTCCCCTAAGCCCCGAACACCCAATGTCCACATGGGCCCTGGACGCTCAGAGCTATCGTTTGGCTATTAGTGAATACCATAGGAGACAATAAGAAGGGAAATAGAAGAATAGAAGATTCAAGATTCAAAGATTCAAGTACAATGGAATGTTTACTCCCCATTCACTCCCTCAGAAGACAATTCTAGGACACAATACTATACTATACACAATAAAATGAACATAAAAGAAAAAATTAAGTGACTGATGGATGATATATGCAGACGATGTGTTTAATTGTGCCAAAAGCATTAAAAAACGAGTTAAAAGTGCCAGCACTCATGAATCCAGTGCAGTCCAGTGTCACGGTGGTGGCAGCACTCATGAATCCAGTGCAGTCCAGTGTCACGGTGGTGGCAGCACTCATGAATCCAGTGCAGTCCAGTGTCACGGTGGTGGCAGCACTCATGAATCCAGTGCAGTCCAGTGTCACGGTGGTGGCAGCACTCATGAATCCAGTGCAGTCCAGTGTCACGGTGGTGGCAGCACTCATGAATCCAGTGCAGTCCAGTGTCACGGTGGTGGCAGCACTCATGAATCCAGTGCAGTCCAGTGTCACGGTGGTGGCAGCACTCATGAATCCAGTGCAGTCCAGTGTCATGGTGGTGGCAGCACTCATGAATCCAGTGCAGTCCAGTGTCACGGTGGTGGCAGCACTCATGAATCCAGTGCAGTCCAGTGTCATGGTGGTGGCAGCACTCATGAATCCAGTGCAGTCCAGTGTCATGGTGGTGGCAGCACTCATGAATCCAGTGCAGTCCAGTGTCATGGTGGTGGCAGCACTCATGAATCCAGTGCAGTCCAGTGTCATGGTAGTGGCAGCACTCATGAATCCAGTGCAGTCCAGTGTCATGGTGGTGGCAGCACTCATGAATCCAGTGCAGTCCAGTGTCATGGTGGTGGCAGCACTCATGAATCCAGTGCAGTCCAGTGTCATGGTGGTGGCAGCACTCATGAATCCAGTGCAGTCCAGTGTCATGGTAGTGGCAGCACTCATGAATCCAGTGCAGTCCAGTGTCATGGTGGTGGCAGCACTCATGAATCCAGTGCAGTCCAGTGTCATGGTAGTGGCAGCACTCATGAATCCAGTGCAGTCCAGTGTCATGGTGGTGGCAGCACTCCTCTGTGTTTTCCCAATGATTGTAAGAGATTTCCTCCTAACTCCTAATAATATCCTAATAATAAATAGTGTCGTGTTTTGCAGAATTGCAAACAAAGATGAAAGCAGAACATGTGTTTGTTCCGTTGGTTCCTGGGTTTGAGGAATGGGGTTAAGGTTCTGATGCTTTGGTCCAAGCATTCACTTTAGGTGTGTAAGGAATTGTTAAAAAACGTAATTAGATGAGTTGAATTGTGTCATATGTATGAGTCTTGTATAGTCTTGTTTACTGCGGGAGGGAGTAAGCATTCCAATGTACTTCAACTAACTCTTGGTCTTCTGTTGTGCTCTGATCATTTGGGTTTTCCCAGAATGCATCATGGGGTTCATCCAAAAACAAATGGCTCTACAAAGTACCGGACTTGACTTGAAATATAAATATACAAATAAAACCTGCAGTGTGTAATTAAACTAATACATTAAATATATGTAAGTACTATCGAAATATACTATATCTAAACATAAAGGTAAAAAATAAATACACATATATATATATTTATATATATATATATACAAAATATATATCCGTATATATAGTGTCAGTGAGAGTGTGATGCAGGTGTTTCCACACCACTGAGGTGAATCCAGAGCACCAATTAAACCCCTGGCGATCTGACAAGATGGCGGAGTGAGAGGAGGCTGGACGTCCGAATTAGTCCAGTGGGCATCGTTCACGAGGACGCTTCCCAGCGCTCACCTCCACCTGGACCACGGGGGAGGGGTTTGAAGGGGAAGCTTCCCAGCGCTCACCTCCACCTGGACCACGGGGGAGGGGTTTGAAGGGGAAGCTCCCCAGCACTCACCTCCACCTGGACCACGGGGGAGGGGTTTGAAGCTCCCCACAGCCACACTCAAACTACAGAGAGCTAACGACAGCTAGCTCCTGGTTAGCTCCTCCTTCTGATGACCAGAATAACATGACAAATCAGAAACGTTAAGTTATGTTACTATATTAATATATAATAATTAATTACTTGAGTAATTAATAATCATTCATCATTCATCATTCATCATTCATCATTTATCATTTATCATTTATAATTTATAATTTAGAATAATAATAATAATAATGAGTAAGTAATTATTGAATCACTTAAGTTAATTATAATATAGGTTAGGCTTAGGGTTATCAAATTCCTATCAATTTTGGGTTAAAACCATTAGGTAGGTATGACCCTTTGTGCGTAGGTTGGTCCCCAGACCGCCGTAGTGAAGCTCAGTCACAGCATGACTCTCATCATCACATAGCACCACCGTGCCTGGTGGTGCTATGTGATGAGAGTCATCACATAGCACCACCGTGCCTGGTGGACCACCAGGCACGGTGGTGCTATGTGATGATGAGAGTCATCACATAGCACCACCGTGCCTGGTGGTGCTATGGAGCTCTCATCACATAGCCCACGTGCCTGGTGGACCACCAGGCACGGTGGTGCTATGTGATGATGAGAGTCATCACATAGCACCACCGTGCCTGGTGGACCACCAGGCACCACCAGGACCTGTTTGGCTTGGGAACCGGAATGTTGCAGGTTCAAGACCCTGAAACCGCTGGGCACTGCCGTGGGTTCCCTTGAGCAAGGCACCAGACCCCTACACTGCTCCCCCCCGGGCAGCTGTAGATACAATAGCTGCCCACTGCTCCTCATACTAGGATGGGTTAAATGCAGAGGAACTCATTTCACTGTGTGTGTGTACATGTATGAGACCAATAAAGAGGATTCAATCCTCCAGATTTAGATTTAGATCCTTAGTGAAGCCTTCAGCTGGTCTTTCTGTCCATAGTGTAACTGGTCATATCTCTCTACGGGGGGGGAGTTGATTCTGGATGTTGATTCAGGTGCTGGGTGATGGTGTCCTGGGCACCTCAGGAGTTGGTGTTTCATTATGAGGCGTTCACGCCACGCCCCCCCGCTGCAGGCACCTAACACGCTCCGCAGGGACTTGATGTGACATCTGTGAAGGCAGGCTGCACAGCTGTGGAGGTGGGTGCTGATGCAGACCATCAACCTTGGTGTGTATATGGAGGTTCTTGCTGAAAAAAGTCACACTTAAGGTGGCTGATGCTTGCTTGATCCCGTTTGGGATTCTTGGATGCTGCAGTCCTCAGAGAGGATACTGCCCAGATGTTTGAGTGATGGAACGATGGTGAGTTGTTTGTGGTCCATGGTAAAGGAAAGACAGTGTGTGTGTGGGATTGTGGAACTCCATTGATACACCGCCTCTGTGTTGGTGCTGTTGATAGACGGCCCCCTCCTGTACAACCACAGCAAGGATGGACACAGCTTAAGGACCTGCTCTCTGTGGTTACTTGGAGCCTACGGATGTTGAAGAGGTTTCCATCCAACACCGCTGCTGTCCTCCAGCTCCTGGTAGTAAAGCTGAGTGACACACAGAAAGGAAGATGTTAAAGTGGATAAAGAGGACAGGTGGCAGCGTCACTGGTGCCTGCCTCCCACCATCACCATACCCATCATGGAACGGGCAGATGACGTCGCCTGGGCGGCCAATCCTCAGAAACACATCCCATATAGCAAGTGTGATTAGCTTCTGAAGCAGCAGCTTAGCCAGGAGGAGTGAGAGGTTTATCCATACTGTTACCACAGACGGTCATCCTTCTTTTTAAATATTGTAACATGGGGTTTGCTCTCATCCGCCCAGGTCTTAGCGATGAGTTGATGGAGAGTACTGGTATAGAGGCATCCTCCCTGCTTCAGTTGTTCTGCAGGGATGCCTTCAGTGCCAGGAGAATTGTTCTTTCTATGGTTGGTGGTTGTCTGAGGTTGTGAATCGGGGGACGTTCTGGAAGGTGAATGGGGCTTTAAACTGCTCAGCTCACCTCAGCAGGATCCGGTTTTGGACGTTTAGCAGTAAAGACTATAGAGGCTGTTTTTACCTGTGGGCCTGTGGGCCATCACTGTAACTCAGGCCAGGGGAGGCTGCTCCAACCTGCCACCAACCACCCACACTCCACACTGACCATCTGCTGTTTTCAGGGGGGGAGGGTAGAGCTTATTTTTGAGCCTTAGATGGTTTTCAGAGTTGAATAAATTGTACATGTGGTTTTTATCTGCATGCATCTG
>CM051015.1:26414644-26419644 GCA_027704905.1 Muraenolepis orangiensis
GAAAGCGGAGGTCCCCTATTGCCTGGGCACACCAGCGATCGCTGTACTGGTGGGACTCCATTGTTCGGGATTTCTGTTCACAAGAATTTATGCAGAATTTCCGTGTGTCCCTGGAGTCGTTCGAGTATATCTGCGATCGGGTCAAGGATATCATGGGGAGAAGGAACACAAATTTCCGCTTGAGTGTCCCACTACGAAAGCGGGTGGCAATTGCCATCTGGAAGCTGGTCACCGGCAGCGAATACAGGACCATCAGCCATCTTTTTGGTGTAGGCCTGTTTACAATTGTGTTAGGGAATTTTGCGATGCAGTTGTCATGGTGCTGCTTCCTGTGCACATTACTATGCCTGATGCTGGTAAGTTGGAAGAACTGGCAACTTTCTTCAACAACCGTTGGAGAGCACCACAGTGTGTTGGTGCAATAGATGGAAGCCACATTCCAATAATTGCACCAGAGGAGTGTGCCCCAGACTACTACAACCGGAAAGGACGGCATTCAATTGTTCTGCAAGCAGTGGTGGATGGAAAAGGAATGTTCTGGGATGTATGTGTTGGCTATCCAGGAAGTATGCACGATGCCAGAGTACTGCGTCAGTCACATTTGTGGGAAGAAAAAAAAGGTGAACATCTCTGGCTGTGATGTTGGATATTACCTGATCGGTGACCCGGCTTACCCCTTGCAGAATTGGCTGATGAAGCCCTTTCAGACACTGGAAGACTGACATGTGAACAACACACCTACAAGTACAGGCTGAGCAGTGCACCATCAGTTGTGGAAATGTGTTTTGGGAGGCTAAAAGGACGATGGAGGTGCCTGGAACATGGTGACAATTTCACTGAGGAGCACCCAGACAGGCATGTGAACATTCAGCCTCATATCCAGGCATTACCTGAACAAGTTCATATTGAAGGAGCTGACATTAGCATTAATGGAGTACATCAGTACAGGAGACGTTTGACTTTTTGCTTAATAACTGTCATTTTGTATTATGGGCAATGTCAATAAACAAGGTCTTGATGAAACAAGTGATTTATTATTAGTTATTTGGGTTAACATCAATGTAATCCACCATGCGCTGCATGAGGGCAACCAACGCCGTTGTTTCTGTGCCAATTTTCTCCAATGCGGCGCTGTTCCTCTCCTCGGTTACAATGGAGCGTCTTCTGCTCGTTGCATCACTGCAGCATCTGGTCTGCATCACGGTCTGCCTTCCTTTCTCCTGTGTACAAGAACAATAACACCGTCATGGCATTGATCAAATATTGTTTTGCTGCAGGGAATGAAGAGAATGCTCCCGCCTCTATTCGGCAGCTGCTTAGCAAAAGTTATTGAATGTCGAGCAGACTAATATGATAAAGTTACGGTACTCAGCGTTTGTATTAATACAATATAACATAACATTGATGTGAGAAATGAGTAGCTCGCTAAATTCCTAGAAATAAATATCTGTGACAATACGGCGAAAGATTTATAAAGTAAAACTTACCAGGCTCATTGGAACTCCGCAGCAGGGTATCATTGGCTACAACGACCATGGCTGTTGCAGAGTTTAAGGCCCCTGTGATTTGGCACGGCGGTCGGTCGCCGAGGACAGTTCGAAGTACGGATTTGTCCGTGACGGCCGACCATTTCCACTTCTCCCGAGCTCCATCTTTTGGTCCCTGAAATCCATCTTCAACTTCTTTAGCTTGTTGTTAATTTGGATGATGGTTCGGTGGAACCCCGCTGAAGCCATGTCGCTCTGTAGTTTCTCAAATACAGGCTTAGTCCTTGTGGCTCCATCCAGTTTATTCTGAACTTCTTCAGAGGACCACAACGCAAGGAAGAAGTTTGTCTCGTCCACGGACCACTGCTGCTTCGCCTTCACGTCCATCATAGCGAATTTTAGAGGTTTAAACTTTTTAACTGAGTTTCTCCGATAAGCCACGCCCCCAGCCCCTGACGTAGTGGAGCCTGCTGGCTAGCCCAGCTTCGAAGTGGAGCCACAAACTAACCACTTAACCTGGCCAGAAAGTGGCTCCATCGCGGTGGAAACGCAAAGAACTGTTTCGAGATGACGCGCAAGCTCCGAACCAGCCCTCAAAACAGCTTGGTGGAAACGAGGCATGAGTGTCTCTCCCCTCACGGTGTTGGAGCTCTCCGTCTCTCTGAGTGTCTCTCCCCTCACGGTGTTGGAGCTCTCCGTCTCTCTGAGTGTCTCTCCCCTCACGGTGTTGGAGCTCTCTGTCTCTCTGAGTGTATCTCTTTTTTGCTGTGTTCGCACTACAGGAACCACTCGAACCACTCAGAACCACTAGGAACCACTCGGAACCACTAGGAACCACTCGGAACCACTCGGAACCACTAGGAACCACTTGGAACCACTAGGAACTACCAGGAACCACTAGGAACCACTCGGAACCACTAGGAACCACTAGGAACCACTCGGAACCACTAGGAACCACTCGGAACCACTAGGAACTACCAGGAACCACTAGGAACCACTCTGAACCACTAGGAACCACTAGGAACCACTCGGAACCACTAGGAACCACTCGGAACCACTAGGAACCACTAGGAACCACTCAGAACCACTAGGAACCACTAGGAACCACTCGGAACCACAGTAGTTCCAGAACGCTGTGATTAGCTCCTACTCCAGAGCAGGTCCTCTCACAGCAGAGAGGAACCTTAGGTGTCGTAGGTGTCTGGTGATTGGTCGATACTCCACCGACCGGACCGCCGTTTCTGAGTTTATATGAGGAAATTCAACGTAAAATACATGGCTCCCACGCTACGTCAATTGACATTGACGTAGCGTTCCTATTGGCGGTGCCAATGCAAACTGAAAAAGCCATTAAAGGAACCATTCTCCCCAGGTCTATAGTCCCTAGTCCATAGTCCCTAGTCCCTAGTCCTAGTCCCTAGTTCCTAGTCCCTAGTCCCTAGTCCTTAGTCCCTAGTCCCTAGTTCCTAGTTCCTAGTCCCTAGTCCCTAGTCCCTAGTTTCTAGTCCCTAGTCCCTAGTCCTTAGTCCCTAGTCCCTAGTTCCTTGTTTCTAGTTCCTAGTTCCTAGTCCCTAGTCCCTAATTCCAAGTCCTTAGTCCCTAGTTCCTAGTCCCTAGTTCCTAGTTCCCCAGGTCCCCAGAACAGTTTGGTCCGAGAGCACCTAATCTACTAACCCTAACCTTAACCCCTAACCCTAACCCCAACCCTTACCCTAACCATAACCATAACCATAACCATAACCATAACCATAACCATAACCCTAACCCTAACCCCAACCCTAACACTAACCCTAACCCTAACCCTAACCCTTACCCTAACCATAACCCTAACCCTAACCCCAACCCTAACACTAACCCTAACCCTAACCCTTACCCTAACCATAACCCTAACCCTAACCCTAACCCTAACCCTAACCTAACCCTAACCCTAACCCTAACCCTAACCCTAACCCTAACCCTAACACTAACCCTAACCCTAACCCCAACCCTAGGCCTTGTGTTAAGTCCCAGCCTGGTGACATCTCTCCATCGTCACGTCGCAGCATCAGCACCACCCGTACAGCACCAGCACCACCTGTCTGTAACCTAATTACAGCGGCAGGTGGAAGTGATGCAAAGCAAACCCCCCCCCCCCCTCCCCCCTCCCCTAATCCCCCAACACCAGGAGGAGGAGGGCGGAGGGGGAGGGGAGAGGAGGGGGAGGGGGAGGGGGAGGGGGAGGGAGAGGGAGAGAGAGAGAGGAGAGAGAGACAGACACTAACCTTCTGTCTCTCTCTCCTCTCTCTCTCTGTATGAACGCTCCGTCACTCGGCCGCGGATCGCCCCACCATTTTGCTCCCTGTGGATAATCATTCATTACTGCAGGTGGATGAGAGAGAGAGAGCGAGAGAGAGAGAGAGAGAGAGAGAGAGAGAGAGAGAGAGAGAGAGAGAGAGAGAGAGAGAGAGAGAGAGAGAGAGAGAGAGAGAGAGAGAGAGAGAGAGAGAGAGAGAGAGAGGGGGGGAGAGAGGGAGATGAGTTATGGATAATGAGACAGAGAGCTCGTTAGAGCCTCTGTGGTAACGAAGCAGCAGAGCTTGTGTTTCATTCCTCTCTTCAGCCCTCAGAATAACACCCTGTCTCTCCTCCACTCACAGTGTCTACAGGTACAGGTACCTTTGTTTTGGTGTGTATTCACGCTGGTCTAACACACACACACACACACACACACACACACACACACACACACACACACACACACACACACCTGTTTCTCTCCTCCACTCCTTTCCTATCTCTCCCAGTGCACATTGTTGTGCACAGTGAACGTTCTCAAGCTGGTTTTCATAAATGTATATGTGTGTGTGTGTGTGTGTGTGTGTGTGTGTGTGTGTGCATGTGTGTGTGTGTGTGTTTGTGTGTTTGTGTGTGTGTGTGGCAGGCCCCGACGACATCCCGGGCCGCGTCCTCAGAGCATGCGCAGACCAGTTGGCAGGAGTCTTTGCAGACATCTTCAACCTCTCCCTGTCCCAGGCTGTTGTTACCACGGTCTTCAAGATGTCCACCATCGTGCCTGTCCCTAAACAACCCAAGGTAACATGCCTGAATGACTATAGACCTGTAGCCCTCACCTCGATTGTAAGACTTTATTTTCTCCGTGTTACCTGCCACGCTGGACCCATGGCAATTTGCATATCGTCAAAACAGATCCACCGACGACGCAATTGCCATGGCCCTCCACACTGCCCTTTCCCACCTGGAGGGAAAGAACTGTTATGTGCGAATGCTGTTTGTGGACTACAGCTCAGCATTCAACACGATAGTTCCTTCCAAGCTCGACACCAAGCTTAGAGGTCTAGGCGTGCCCCCATCCACGTGCAGCTGGATACTGGACCTCCTGTCGGACCGCCGCCAGGTGGTGAGGATGGGCAGCACCACCTCAGAGCCATTGACCCTCAACACGGGAGCCCCCCAGGGATGCGTGCTGAGCCCTCTCCTCTACTCCCTCTACACCCACGACTGCATGGCTATGCA
>CM051015.1:26442144-26447144 GCA_027704905.1 Muraenolepis orangiensis
GTGTGTGTGTGTGTGTGTGTGTGGGCGGGTTGTGTGTGTGTGTGTCACGTGTTCTCTATTACTGAGGAACCATTGGGGATGTGTGTTACGTTGCGAACGAACTCACCAAATAAACAAACAGACAAATCAAATATTAAAATAGATTAAAATAGGGTTTAGTAATAAGTAAGTAAGGGTCCCGGTCAGTCATGGAGCCGTCACGAGCACACAGTCGTCGAATTAATAATAATATAATAATAATAATAATAATTATTATAATTCATGGAATGAACACGTCACTGCATCGTGTAACATCATGTAATAACATGAGAGGAACATCCACTAAAAAGGTTTACACGAATTATATTTGAACGAGCGTTTCAAGTGTTACAAAATGTACTAATTCACAAATTCACTCATTCACCCTGCAGTCACCACAACAACACACGCGGAGGAAACCGCACACACACACACACACACACACACACACACACACACACACACACCACACACACACACACACACACACACACACACACACACACACACACACACACACACACACACACACACACACACACACACACACACACACACACACACACACACACACATGCAAGCTGGACAAAAGGTTCAGCTATGATTTTTATGATTGGCCTAAATGAATAATTTTAAGCATGGACTAAAGATAAAAGATGTTATATTATAATCTATAACTGAATCAGGAGCAGAGAGATGGACACGTGTTAATAAACGCGACGTCCCTTCCGTTGTTTTAACCATCATATCCACAACACAGGTTTACTTTGTGTGTTGTTGTTGTTTACAATATTCTAAAATAATATTTCGATTTTAAGATCAGCTTCATAAAATGCAGTAATTGCAATAGTGAACCAAAGAAAACCTTACAATAATATCATATTGTAGCCTCCCAAAAAAAATATCTCTAATTTGTTTTTTGATAAAGATAAAGATAAAGATAACGATAAAGATAACGATAAAGATAAAGATAAAGATAAAGCATTTATTGAAAGGGGTTTCATTCTATTGATGATACATGTTGACCTTGAAGAACAGCGGGGGCGCGCTTGACCGGTCAAACGCGCGCGACCGGGAGGAGAGCGGAGGAAGAGGAGGAGGAGGAGGAGGAGGAGGAGGAGGAGGAGGAGGAGGAGGAGGAGGAGGAAGAGGATCCGTTATACCGTCATTATGGCCTCCATATGTCTCCACATATTCTGTACTTCCAGAAGAAGTCATGGAGAAATGAGGAGTGCCGAGGACACTATATGAGAGGCTCATTTCCCGCTCTGCCAGGTTTCCAACATGAATATGAATATGAATATGAATATGGATTATGGATGATGGACTATAGATGATGGATGATGGATTATGGATTATGGATTATAGTTGTCCCACTCACTCGAACCAACGAGCTGCGAACCAGAAGACAATAACAACACACCGACGTGTTTCCCTTATTCTTTGTGTTTCAATATAAAAGTGTTTTATTTGGAAACAGGATTTAAAATGTACATCATATATTCTCCCCCCCCCCGCCGAACCCCCAAATGATCAGACGACTGTGAGAGCTACTGGGTTCGAGTCCCGTCAGAACGGGCCTGTTGTATCGTCACCTGTAAACATAAACCGGTGGTCAGAATCAAATGAGAAATGACGCGATATTGAGTGAGACCAGGTCCCGGGTGGGGGGGGGTCAGGGGGTCAGGGGGTCAGGGAGGATGTATTCTCCTCTAACTGTTCCAGCACCACTTCTAACCGTGAAGGCACCGGGGGGTGGATTGTTCCACCAGAGGGGATCAGGACCTTTGCAGGAGACTCGAGCCTCTATATACCGAATGGGGTTTTTTCCTTTCGGAACCGGTTGAGTTGGGTCAACTCACATGGAGCTCTCTCGCTGGTCCACATCGTCCTCCGGTCCCCCGGTCCCCGGTCCCCCGGTCCCCCGGTCCCCGGTCCCCGGTCCCCGGTCCCCCGGTCCCCCGGTCCCCCGGTCCCCCGGTCCCCCGGTCCCCCGGTCCCCCGGTCCCCCGGTCCCCCGGTCCTCTGCGGGGTTTCTCCCGCGTATTGAACGCGTGATCTCTCGTGTTTAGTCTTCGCTACACCACGCCGCCAAACACCCGCGGGTTGCGGGATGCCATCGCTCAAGAGTCCGATGATGTCCTCGATACCCTAGCGGGCCGGGCCGGGCCGGGGGCCCGGGGTGGTGTTGGTTCGGCCCGGCGGTGCTGGATGCTCGCATATAGCATCAAACGGAAAAGCCATGATTATGGATTATGGACTGGAGAGCAGCTATATGAGTTCATGGGTGGTGCGGTGTGTGTGTGTGTGTGTGTGTGTGTGTGTGTGTGTGTGTGTGTGTGTGTGTGTGTGTGTGTGTGTGTGTGTGTGTGTGTGTGTGTGTGTGTGTGTGTGTGTGTGTGTGTGTGTGTGTGTGTGTGTGTGTGGTAAGCGTGTGTGTGTGGTAAGTGTGTGTGTGTGTGTGTGTGTGTGTGTGTGTGTGTGTGTGTGTGTGTGTCTCTTCAGTGCTTTGTTACGCCAGCTGATAACTCGAGGAGGAGGCTGACGGAGATCATCAACTCTTTCCATTGTGTTTTCTCAGGCTTTGTTTTCCGATAAAATCTTTGGTTTGTGGCGTCGGGTCGGTCACACACGTCACTATTAAGCAGTTCATTAGTTCATTACTGAGACGAGTTCACAAAAACAGCAGAACCAACACAAGTATAAGATATTCAACCCTCTCCTCTTCAAAGCTAGTATGACGTCTCTCGTCCCCCGTACCGTTTAATTAAATAAGATATATACAATCAACACACATAGTCAATCAATGGCTATATATGTGTGTGTGTGTGTGTGTGTGTGTGTGTGTGTGTGTGTGTGTGTGTGTGTGTGCGTGTGTGGATGCGGGTTCTGCAATCCACACTTCGGATGCCGTCGGTCGGTCGGCGGGTGGAGAGGCCCCCCGCAGCGGGCTGAGACCTCTCCATCGTATCAGCCCTGCGGGACAACCCGCAGTAAACCCGCCATACTGTTGGGTTAAAGGCCATTTCAAGGGTCCGGATGGTGGTGCCGTTGTCCCGTCACCCCCCCCCCGCTATCAGTCGCTCTCCTCCTTGTCCTCCTGGATGGTGGTGGTGGAGTGGTTGTACAATCCCTGCGCCATCAGCTGGAGGGCCAGGCCGTTCTTGAAGCCGCTGGCCTTCTTGATCTTGGCCCTCTTGTTCTGGAACCAGATCTTGATCTGCGACTCGTTGAGGCTGAGCTCCTGGGCCAGGGCCTGCCTCCTCTGCTCCGTGATGTAGCGGTTGGTGGTGAACTCGGTCTTCAGCCTCTGCAGCTGCTCGGCCGTGAAGGCGGTGCGCGGCCGCTTGTCCTCCTTCTCGTTCTTCGTCTTTTTCAATTTCCGTGTCCTTGGACCTACAGTAGGAGCGAGAGTCCAAACGACAACATGAATATACAAGGAGAGCGTATATATATAATATATATAATATATATATTATATACAAGGACATGGGACCTCGATCTATAGGAAAACACCATCACATCTATAGTAAAACACCATCACATCTATAGGAAAACACCATCACATCTATAGTAAAACACCATCACATCTATAGGAAAACACCATCACATCTATAGGAAAACACCATTACATCTATAGTAAACACCATCACACTCATAACCTATCACATTAACATAACGACAATAACACCAATAACAACAATATGCAATAACACAACGCAATAACAACGAATTACAACTATTAACAGTAACGACGTGTATATAGGCCTTATAATAATAATAATAATTATTATTATTATTATTATTATTATTATTAAAATGAGTATAACTACATAATATGACTATTAACAATACAAACAACATAGGCCTTATAAGTATAATTATGAAAAGTATGATTGTTATTTTTATTTTTCATATTATTATGAAGACAATGGTTCGTATGATTCGTATGAGTATTATTATTATTATTATTATTATTATTATTATTATTATTATAATAATAATTATAATAATTATAATAATTATTATTATTATGTTATTTATAGGTTTTTACCTATTTGTAGTAGGGCTATATTTAACCTAATAAAAACACTAAAGATGGCCTATTTTGCGATACAAGCAGGACCCACGTGTAGGCCTGTTACCCCTCACGAGATCACTAGGAAGATCTGATGTGTGTGTGTGCGTGTATGCGTGTGCGTGTGTGTGTGTGTGTGTGCGTGTGTGTGTGTGTGTGTGTGTGCGCGCGCGTATGTGTGTAAGTGTGTGTGAATGTGTGCGCGTTTGAGTGTACGTGTGTGAATGTGCGCGCGTATGTGTGTGTGTACGCGCGTGTGTGTGTGTGTGTGTGTGTGTGTGTGTGTGTGTGTGTGTGTGTGTGTGTGTGTGTGTGTGTGTGTGTGTGTGTGTGTGTGTGTGTGTGTGTGTGTGTGTGTGTGTGTGTGTGTGTGTGTGTGTGTGTGTGTTATTGGGCCGCGATGCTGACCCGCAGTCAAGCAAAACGCGCGAGGGGTGATGCTTGTTTTAATTAGCGCGAGAGAGAGTCACCGCACACACACACACACACACACACACACACACACACACACACACACACACACACACACACACACACACACACACACACTCACACACGCACACGCACACGCACACGCACACGCACACGCACACGCACACGCACACGCACACGCGCGCACACACACACGCACACACACGCCGCAAACTACACGTCACGTGTTCAGAAGGCGCTCGCGGGCGGTGAGGTCAAAGCGAGATCTATTCAGCCTCGCGTTGTCATAGTAACGAGTTGTTATTTATTGTCTGTGTTGCGTTGTTATAAATAATTGTTATAAATAGTATAGTATTGTTATAAATAGTATAGTGTTGTTATAAATAGTATAGTATTGTTATAAATAGTATAGTATTTTTTATAAATAGTATAGTATTGTTATAAATAGTATAGTATTGTTATAAATAGTATA
>CM051015.1:26457144-26574644 GCA_027704905.1 Muraenolepis orangiensis
AATGCATCATACCAGGAGGAGTACACCCGTTTCCTCAGTGATGTCATTGAACAAGGATACGCCGAGGCAGTGCCACAGGGGCAGCTGAAGCAAAAGGATGGGACGGTTTGGTACATACCTCATCATGGGGTGTACCACCTTAAAAAAGGAAAGCTCAGAGTGGTTTTTGACTGTGGAGCATCTTTCAAGGGTACCTCGCTCAACTCAGAGCTACTCCAGGGTCCTGATCTAATCAAACCTCTCATAGGAGTGCTCACCAGGTTCCGACAGGAGCCTATTGCAATAATGGGAGACATTCAGGCAATGTTTCATCAAGTGAAAGTTGAAAAACAAGATGTTGATTATCTGAGATTCCTGTGGTGGCCAGGGGGTGATATAGGTGTTGACCCTCTTGAATATCGTATGGTTGTGCACCTTTTTGGTGCTGTGTCATCACCCAGCTGCGCAAACTATGCGCTCCGAAGGACAGCTGAGGATAACAGGAATCAATTCAGACCTGAAGTAATTGACACCATCCTAAACAATATCTATGTGGATGATTGCTTAAAATCTGTAGCCACGGAGGAGGAAGCAATACTTCTTATCAAAGAGCTCACAGCTGCCTGTCTTAGGGGAGGTTTCCACTTCTCCAAATGGATAACTAACAGCCGCAGAGTATTGTACTCAGTTCCTGAAGCAGACAGAGCTAAAGAGGTGAAAGAGCTCAATCTAGACAGAGATCGACTCCCAACAGAAAGAGCACTTGGTGTGCAGTGGTGCGTGGAGGATGACAATTTTACATTCAATGTCACCACCAAGACACAGCCACACACAAGGAGAGGGATCCTGTCTGAAGTTAGCTCCATTTATGACCCTTTAGGATTTCTTGCACCTTTCACTCTGCCTGCCAAACTGCTATTGCAAGAGCTATGTAGCTTAAACCTTGGCTGGGATAAGGAAATACCCAAGATGTTCTCTGATCGGTGGGTGAAATGGAAATTAGATCTCCAGAAGATCACTGACTTCAAGGTTAGAAGATGCCTCAAACCCAATGACTTTGGCAAACCCATACAAGCACAACTTCATCATTTTGCAGACGCAAGTGAACAAGGGTATGGTACAGTGAGCTATTTGAGACTGATGAATGACAAAAACACCATCCATGTTTCGTTCATGATGGGGAAGGCAAGAGTTGCTCCCCTTAAAAAGATTACAATCCCCAGGATGGAGCTTGCTGCTGCAGTGCTGGCCACTAAAGTGGATCAAGTTCTCAGGAGAGAGTTGCAGCTGCAGCTTGAAAGCTCAATGTTTTGGACTGATAGCCAATCAGTGCTAAAGTATATAGCAAACCAACACACAAGATTCCACACGTTTGTGGCTAACAGAGTTTCCACCATTAGGGAAGCCACAAAAATGACCCAGTGGAGATATGTCAACACAAAGGTGAACCCTGCTGATGTTGCCACCAGGGGACAAAAAGCAGACAAATTCATGGAGAATCAGAGTTGGATACAGGGTCCAGACATACTCTGGAAGTCAGAAAGGGACTGGCCACAGTTTCCGTTGGAATTGGTCTCACACTCCTTTGATGACCCAGAGGCCAAGAGAAATCCTGCTGTGAGTACAATCATTGTAAAGGACAATGGAAATCCAACTGACAAATTTCTCACACACTTTTCCAGCTGGAGAAAGCTGAAAGTTGCAGTAGCATGGATTTTGAAACTCAAAGAAACTTTGAAAGTACTGGTTAACAGGAAAAAGGAACTTCATTCCACTGTAAGTGCCTCAAACACAACCACTCGAAGCACTAGGAAAGTGGTGGACCAGAAGATGACGAATGTCAAAACCACATTGGGTGGACAGACAGTTACTCTGGAGGATCTAGAGAAGGCAGAAAATGCAATCATCTGTCAAATGCAAAAGCAATACTTTCCAGAAGAAATGACAACCTTGCAAATGGGGACATCTGGTGTCAAAAAGGCAAGTAACATCTACAAGCTTGACCCAGTGTTCAAGGATGGTGTGCTCAGAGTGGGAGGACGTCTGAGTAGGGCAGCTATGCCAGAAGAGAGTAAATTCCCTGTCATACTCCCAAAACATTCTCACGTATCCACACTCATTCTCAGGCACATACATGACAAAACTGGACATGGAGGAAGAAACCACATCCTCTCTGAACTGAGGAAGAAATATTGGATAATCAGCAAGAAAAATAATAGGGGAATGTGTTGTATGCAGACGGCAAAGAGCCAGAATTGGAGAGCAAAAGATGGCCGATTTGCCACAGGAAAGGCTCGAGCCAGACTTGCCTCCATTTTCCAATGTTGGCGTGGATTATTTTGGCCCTATTGAAAGTAAAAGAGGACGAACCATCTTGAAGAGGTATGGAGTGCTATTCACTTGCATGACTAGTAGAGCTGTGCACATTGAAGTGGCCAACTCCCTCGACACAGACTCATGTCTTAATGCCTTGAGACGTTTCATTTGTAGAAGAGGACAAGTGAAACACATCAGATCCGACAATGGAACTAATTTTGTTGGGGCTCAGAGAGAATTGAAAGAAGCCCTTGCTACACTGAACCAGCAACGGATTCAAGGAGCTTTGCTTCAAAAAGGAATACAGTGGAGTTTCAACCCCCCAGGAGCATCCCACCATGGAGGAGTGTGGGAGCGACTCATAAAGTCTGTAAGGCAAGTGCTCCATTCTGTTTTAAAACAGCAGACACTAGATGATGAGGGACTACAGAATCACTACTGTCTCTAATGATCCACAAGACCTAGAGCCTCTTACCCCCAACCACATCTTACTCCTGGAGTCTTTGACAAGAATGACCTGTACGTGAGACGCCGATGGAAACAGGTGCAGTACATGTCCGATTTATTTTGGAAGCGCTGGTGCCAGGAATACTTGCCCCTCCTGCAAGAAAGGCAGAAATGGTGCAAACAGAGGAGAAGCTTTACACCTGGAGATGTGGTTATGGTAGTGGACCCCTGTGCTCCACGTGGCTCTTGGATCTTGGGAAGAGTGCTTGAAGTTATGGCGGATTCTAAAGGATTGGTGCGAGCTGTAAAGGTCAAAACACAGACCAATGTCCTAGTGAGGCCCATAACCAAGATCTGCCTGCTGCTAGAATGTGAGGAGTGAAGGCTCCTTGCTTCAGCTGGTGAATGATGGCATGATGATATCGCCAATCTTTGGTGAGTACCACACCACACCTAAGTTAATGAAATGTTTATAGGCTCCTTTAAGAGACAGTGTATATTGTAATTGTTTTTGTTGCCCCAAAATACAATTAGGGGCCGGTTATGTAGGAGCCAATTCTTTATATTCTATTTATTTATTTATTTATTTATTGGCCTTACCAGGTGGTGTGTGCTACTCAACCCCCTGCAGGTCTCTATATAAGGAGAGGTGCGTCACGCTAGGGGGCGTGACAGACTGAGAAGCATACAGTCTTTAGACCTTGCTTGCGTACGGGAGTGTTATTTTGTCTATTTAATTACATTGCAAGTTTTCTGAATCTCTGTAAAGAAGGAAATAAATCATCTTTAATTTCAAACCCAAACAAACTGGAGTGGACATTATATTCTTCCATCTGCAACAAGCGTCAAGAACGTTTCAGTCTGTCTAAGAGTGACACACACATTAGGGAAACTTCGTGTTTAAAGAAAAGGACAAGTGGTCACTACACCAAGTGTAGTCAAATGTAATTTTACAAGCCAAGTACAACAACCCATAATGATGAAACTGTTTAAATGTGACCGGCTTCTGCAGTTTTTTCACAGATCCATGGGAAACGTTTGTCACAGGATATGTCGTTCCACTGACCACTGGAGTGAGATACGTGGACACAGTTCTCTTCCCCGTTAGCTGCTATGCTGTTGCCATTATTAGGCTCGGATTTGTGCCAGTAGCTAACAGAGAAACACATTGGGGAAACTTCATTAAATCATTCAAATACTATTCCAATGATTTTAAAAAGTTTGTTTTTCCCTGAGATTCATGTCTTCTGAAAGCTTACCCGTGACCACAGAGGTTTTTCACGCATCACACAAGTCAAAGTGTTCATTGAGTAATCTATTCTAGTAATCTCAGATCCAGAAGTCTGGCAGTACTATAGCCGAACGTTAAGGGGGAGACTACACATCTGCAGCGCTGGAAACCAGAAAGTGCGATGGGCGTAGTCACGCCACGTATTCGTCAGGTCTCTGAGAGAAACTCATTAGAGAGTGGCAAGATGGAGGTTTTAAAGATGATTTGAACACATGTATTCCTACAGTGGCCAGTCTACTACACAGGTTCGATGCTAAGCCTTAACAGACACTTTGTCTAAGGACGTTGGGGTCTAAACGGGATGTCTCTTCCCACCAGCTGTGGTTTACCAGTGCTGGTTGTGTTTGTGTTCGCTGGGAAGACGATGCGATCGTTTTAGTTATCAGTCCTTTGTTAGCAGCTATAGAAGAACAAGTGCAATTCCTTAAAGGTGAGGGCATATGAGCTGCATATGCAGGACATGAGGACGAAACTGACCGTAATCAACGGATCTATAACCCTTTGACAGTGTTTCCAGTGCCTTCCAATGGACGGTCAGCCATATCATGTTTGTAGAGGCTCAGGTTGTTTCCAGTCGAGTCCCAGTCCCCAGGAACATGATTGGCATGAAACGCCCCATTCACATAGATTTAAGCTTGTCATCAGATCTTAGATGTTCATTTAAAGGCAAGTAAATGTGATTTGACCTACTTCCTGGGGTCACAAGATGGCCATCACACCAACTCAGTTTTTTATAGATTGACACTAACTCATCTGACCACATCACCCCTGTTCTCATTCAACTACACTGGCATCCTGTGCACTACCGGATTGACTATAAAAACCTTTTACTCACCTACAAAGCTCTCCACAATCTAACCCCCATCTCCATCACTGACCTCCTCCAGGAGAACACCCCCTCCCGCACCCTCTTCCTCCGTTGGACTTCTCACCGTCCCCAGCTCACGCCTCAGCACCATGGCTGCTCCAGCTCTCAGTCGCTGGGCTCCCAGACTCTGGAACTCCCTGCCACTACACATCCCACAGTCTGATTCTATAACAACTTACAAAACCCAACTAAAAACCCATCTGTTTAACCTGGCATATCCCTTATAAACTGTACCATCTTTCTTTTACTTCCTGTTGTTTGTCTTGTTTTAAACCCTGCGGACACTTCGTGAAGTCCACTGTTTTTAATTTTAATTTTACTGTAACATATATGCTCTGTAAGGTGACATTGGGTGTCTTGAAAGGCGCCCCACAAATAAAATGTATTATTATTATTATCAACACATACTCCAAAATGTCTTTAAAAATGATGCAGGGCCAGAAGGGATCTTTAAATATTGACATATTGTACTTAAGTCTCTCTCTCTCTCTCTCTCTCTCTCTCTCTCTCTCTCTCTCTCTCTCTCTCTCTCTCTCTCTCTCTCTCTCTCTCTCTCTCTCTCTCTCTCTCTCTCTCTCTCTCTCTCTCACCTTAGTGTCAGTGGGGCTTCATCCACCCATTTCCAGGTCCCTCCTGCTGCAAGTCACTCAGACCAATCCAAAACCTGAACTGGATCTGCGAGAGGAACTTCTGTTGGAGAAACAGAAGAAACAACAATTGAGCAGTTGGTTCTGGTCTGACTGGCATGGATACCTGTTTCAGGACCTGCTGTGCTGCCTGGTTAAACAGCCTGAGACTGCCGTTTGAAAATATAGGTTTCACTTAGGTCTTCTGGGGTCATTGGGTGACTTTGTCCATATACAAATGGCGCATGGATAAACCCAGTGTAAAGCAGTGACTTTTGGGGTCAGTAAGAATAAAATAGAACATCTATCGGTTGACACTTGGGTTGGGCTTCTAGCTGGGCTGGGCCACGGCTGTGGAACGGCCTTCCTCATCCTTTAAGGGAACCACAGACCCTGGACTCTTTTGAGACAGGCTTAAAAACCTGACAAGAACAAGGTGGAGACCCACTGAACTAAATGAAGAGTCTTTACTATACCTGTTCCTGGGAGCTGTCTATGACCACCAGATGACCTTCTCTCTTAATGCAGTCCTTCCTGCCGTGTTCCCAGGAATTAGCCTCGTCCGAGTGGCGATAACAGGCATTCTCAAACTTGTTCCATCCCTCTGGACAGGTTGTGTCTGTGAGGTGGAGTAGGGACTCAATTAACCCCCTGAACCAGCCTGAGATACAGCCCTCCCCTCTGGCTCCTTGGGCACGGCAAATATTTTTATAAAAACGTTTTACATGTATATAAACATATAATATTTGAAATATTTTCACATTCTCCAATCTTAAAAATTACACAGAAAATAATCAAAGAAAAGATATACAAGCCTATTGTGAAAGATTAATACAAATATTATGTGTATCACGTTCAAATGTATCGAACGCTATGGTTGTAAGGTTTAGTTTAGTTTAGTAACAAACTGACATCTTCTGGTGAAACATAAGGGAAATGCAAGGCATTACACATACATATCCTGATGGGGACGTTAGGAAGAAAGACACCGCAGAAGGACACTGAGAAGCACAGCCAGAGCAAGGGTCTTTGGATGCAATACATCTTTAAGTCTAGTTCTGCCCACACAGATAGCTAGCGTAGCCACAGGAGCCGAAGCTCACTTCTCTTGACGGACTCCATCAGCAGCTTGTCACACTTGTGTGTCAGGGAGAAGAGGCTGGAATTCAGCTGCTCTCTCTCCTCCACCAGGGAAGAGAGTTCCTTCAGTCGCTCTGTCACTTCAGACTGGATCGCAGAAATATCCTGTACCGCGCCTGAAACTGAAATAATAGTAGAGACATAAATACTCATTCTGAACAGCAGAACAGAAACTAGAATAGCGCATCACCACTACAAGCTGTGTCTGAGCAATAGCGATGCTATATAGAAGACAACCCCCACACACACACACACACACACACACACACACACACACACACCACACACACACACACACACACCCACACACACACACATGCAAGCTGGACAAAAAGTTCAACTATGGTTTTTAGAGAAATGTTTTAAAAAACGTTTTTGAATTGTTATCCAAAACGTCTGAATAGATGGGTTTAAACATGTCCTCAGTGATCCAGAGAACCACACTCACATTTCAAACCCAGGACCAGGAGTCCAATCAGCAGAAGAACACACAGAAGCCCCAGACCCAGTAAGGCAGGTCTGGACCAGCTCCTCCCTGGTCCCAACACTCCAGGACCTGGGTCTATGAACACACAGAGAGATAAAGACACTACACCTTTCTGCTGCTGGCGTTTCACACCAATAACCATCACAGCAATAACCATCACACCAATAACCATCACACCAATAACCATCACACCAATAACCATCACCCCAATAACCATCACACCAATAACCATCACACCAATAACCATCACATTAATAACCATCACACCAATAACCATCACACCAATAACCATCACACCAATAACCATCACACTAATAACCATCACACCAATAACCATCACACCAATAACCATCACACTAATAACCATCACACCAATAACCATCACACCAATAACCATCACACTAATAACCATCACACCAATAACCATCACACCAATAACCATCACACTAATAACCATCACACCAATAACCATCACACCAATAACCATCACACTAATAACCATCACACCAATAACCATCACACCAATAACCATCACACTAATAACCATCACACCAATAACCATCACACCAATAACCATCACCCCAATAACCAGCACACCAATAACCATCACATTAATAACCATCACAGCAATAACCATCACAGCAATAACCATCACATTAATAACCATCACACCAATAACCATCACATTAATAACCATCACACCAATAACCATCACACCAATAACCATCACATTAATAACCATCACACCAATAACCATCACCCCAATAACCATCACACCAATAACCAGCACACCAATAACCATCACATTAATAACCATCACAGCAATAACCATCACAGCAATAACCATCACATTAATAACCATCACACCAATAACCATCACACCAATAACCATCACATTAATAACCATCACACCAATAACCATCACACCAATAACCATCACATTAATAACCATCACACCAATAACCATCACACCAATAACCATCACATTAATAACCATCACACCAATAACCATCACACCAATAACCATCACATTAATAACCATCACACCAATAACCATCACACCAATAACCATCACATTAATAACCATCACACCAATAACCATCACACCAATAACCATCACATTAATAACCATCACACCAATAACCATCACCCCAATAACCATCACACCAATAACCAGCACACCAATAACCATCACATTAATAACCATCACAGCAATAACCATCAGAGCAATAACCATCACATTAATAACCATCACACCAATAACCATCACACCAATAACCATCACATTAATAACCATCACACCAATACCATCACACCATACCACATTAACCATCACACCATCACACCATAACCATCACATTAATAACCATCACACCAATAACCATCACACCAATACCACACATAACATCACACCAATAACCATCACACCAATAACCATCACACCAATAACCATCACACTTGAGGAAAAATGATGTCCTTCTGGTTGTATTTCACTCAGACAGGTGAGTGGAGAGACATGAGAGTGGAGAGATCCGGACTAGGTTTACCTGGGTGCTTTGGTGAAGCTGGTGAAGGTTTCAGCATGGCAGCGTTGATGTAGATGTCCTCCATCGCCCAAACTGATTTGTCCGTTCCGCCACAAGGAGAGAGAGACATCTGGGGGGTGATGTGGTGGAAGTGGGTTGAAGAGGAAGTTCTCCGAAACACTAATCAGGGGCCCAGAAAAGAATACAAAGAAGAAGTTCAAGAGACAAAAATATGAAGAAGAAGTTTGCGCGAGGCATATAGCATGCCGGAACTAAAAGGCTAATGAGCTAATGTCACGGCCTTTCTAAGGTTTCCAAGTTTTCTACTTCTGCAGGCCGTCGGCCTAGTGAGCTGGTCTGAATTTTTACGCACTTCCGACAATCCAGTAAAGGTAAAGTGATGTTTATTTCCAAGTTGAAGAATGATGATTGCAATGTTCCAAAATCTTACTGTATTCCAAGATGAATTGTCACAAAAAAGCATGAAAGTAAAAATGAAGTGAAGTGGTCAAAAAAGTGTATCGCGACCGTCACTAGCCCAGACATTTCTAACCCCGCATTCCCACATACTAACAGGCATTAATAGGCACTAATAGGCAACACCCGCGACATACAAATGATGAGTGGCCAATCCAAATCAAACGCAGCCAATCTACGTAATTGACACCCAATTTACCAATTGCCAAAGCGTGCAAGACAGAAAAGGAAAGAAATGTGCAGATACTACTACAAGACCAGATAACTCAAAATAGAAATTCCAATATAAAACTAATACTTTGAGACATAACAAAACAAAAATCACAATCATACGAAAACTATAGGATTTACCAAAATGGCTGCAACATTCCGGCCCCTAATTCTTGATTATCAAGCAATTAAATGATACATTAGCAGCCATACCAATACAAAACTCTTTATGCGAGATCAAATCTTTTAAATCAATTCATTCAAAGCATTACTAATTGCATGACGATAAACTGTTGCATACTTTCAATCAATACACATATCAAAATTTTTTTTTTTTTTTTTTTAGAAAAATAGTCCATGGTGTCTTCAGGAAAAAATCCCCAAAAAAGGGCTTCAAAAAAGGTGCGAAAGTTCATAGTTCAAAGTTATACTAATGTAATATGGCGTGTATGCTTGTGTTCAAAAAGATGTATGTTGCATAATGAGGTGTAGAGCATATCAGTAAGTGAGTATCAGTGTACATGCAGAGTCAAGCATATGACTCAGTTCAAGGTAACCGCTCTCTGCTGTCTTTACATTACCTCCATCAGAAGGCAGATTTTGTTGATGGGCTTCTCCAAGTTATTTGTTTGCGTCTTCACACGTACCCGCCGAACGAACCCTTGTGAGTCTGCCATTGCCTCAATGATGCGTCCAATGGGCCAAGAACTTCTCGGCGCCGATTCATCAACAACGAGGACCACATCTCCAACAGCGAAGTTCCTGCGAGTCCTATTCCATTTGTGCCGCTCTTGCAGCGTGGGCAAGTACTCCTTCACCCACCTTCTCCAAAACAAGTCCGCAATGTATTGGACTTGCCGCCAACGTCTCCGGATGTAGAGGTCCTCTTTCCGGAACAATCCAGGTGGTAGGATGGGCTTGACCTTTAGCTGAAGTAAGTGGTTAGGAGTTAACGCTTCCATATCATTTGGATCATCAGACGAGGGCGTGATTGGACGGTCATTCAATATGGATTCTACCTCACAGAACACTGTCTGCAAAGCCTCGTCATCCAAGATTTGTTGTTTTACAACTGAGCATAACACCCTCCAGTTCAGAAATGGCTTGCTTTAACTCACGGTTGGAGCTTACGAAGTTGGTCCCATTGTCGGAGCGGATCTCCTTGACTTGTCCTCTGCGGCAGATGAACCTTCTGATGGCATTTATACAGGAATCTGTATCAAGGGAAAACGCAACCTCCAGGTGGACTGCTCGACAGGTTAGACATGTAAATAGGACACCGTATCTTTTGGCAAGGCTTCTGCCCCTCTTTACTTCTAATGGCCCAAAGTAGTCTACACCTACATGTGTAAATGGAGGGTGATCAGCTGCAATTCTGTCAACAGGAAGATCAGCCATTTTTTGCATACCTGGCTTTTGTCGCTGTCGCTGGCACGTCATGCACTCCCTGATGATTTTTCTAGCTGCCGAGTTGGCTTGAGGGATCCAGTACTGACGGCGCAGCGTAGACAGCATGTGATTCCTTCCCCTATGGCCAATCTTTTCGTGTACGTACTGTAGAATGAGCTTTGAGACGTGACTGTTTTTCGGCAGAATTGCAGGGTGCTTTGCTTCTTCAGGCAAGGCTGCCTTGCTTAGCCTACCACCTACTCTCAAAACGCCATCGTTGACAACTGGATCGAGCTTGTACAGACGGCTTGACTTCTTCACAACACCAGAATGCAATGCTGTCATTTCGTCTCCATAATGCAACTTCTGTACAAAGCATATTATGGCCTCCTCGGCCAAAGCCAAGTCATCAGCTGACAGCTGTGAGTTCAATTGTTTTTCATGCTTAGCACAAACATTACCATTTGTTGTGCACTTTTGTTTTTTCTCTTTTACTTGCTGCTGGAGCTTTTGCCACAGCTCTTTTGAGTTTTGTCCAACTAGAGTAATAAGTCAATAGCTTGTTGGTGGGACACATTTCCTGCTCCAACACGGCCGCACAAGACTTACGCTCTTCTCTCACCTCAGGGTCATCCTCTAGGGGGACAGATGTTTCATTCATGGTTGCAGGCCACTGACACTGAGCTTTTGTCAGAAACTCCGGTCCGCTGATCCAGGTTGAGTTGAGGAAAGGGCCTACTTTCATGCCCCGAGAGGCTACATCTGCAGGGTTCAGCTTGGAGCTGATGTATCTCCACTGTGTGACTTCTGACAAAGCCCTAATGGTTGACACCCGATTAGCTACATAGGTTTTGAACCGTGAAGTTGTGTTGGCGATGTACTTTAGGACAGTTGTGCTATCTGACCAAAAGACTGACTGGCTTAGGCTGAGCTCCAGTTGAGCTGAGAGCATCTTGTCTATACGAGCAGCTACAACAGCAGCTGCAAGTTCCAAGCGTGGTATGGTTACTTGTTTAAGGGGTGCTACTCTTGCTTTCCCAAGAACAAATGCTACACTCACTTCTTGCCTGCTGTTAGACAGCCGAAGATACGACACAGCACCAAAACCAACTTCACTTGCATCACAAAAGTGATGTAACTGAGCTTCTGTTACCTCTCCAAAGCCTTTGGGTGTGAAGCATCTACTTACGCTAAATGTGTCAAGCAGAACCAAGTCATCCATCCATCTTTTCCATTCTTGTGCCATCTCCACTGGTACTGCTTCATCCCAGCCAAACTTCATCTTACACAGACATTGTAGAATTTGCTTTGCAGTAAGAATGACTGGAGCCAGAAACCCCAAGGGGTCATAAATGGAACTTACGGCAGACAAAATGCCACGTCTCGTCAGCGGCTTGTGCTTGTCGGTGACGCTGAACGTGAAGACGTCGTCTTCCACATCCCACTGGACTCCCAGAGCTCTTTCCAAGGGAAGCTGGTCACGGCTGAGGTCCAGGGTCTTTATCCCTTTGGCACGGTTTTCCTGCGGGATCTGGGAAAGAACGGTGCGCTCATTGCAGACCCACTTGTTGAGCCTGAATCCACCTCTGGCACACACCTCTGTAAGTTGCTGGTAAAGAGAGATGGCCTGCTGTACAGAACTCACAGATTTAAGACAGTCATCGACATAGAAATTATTCCTGATTGTATTTATGACTTCATCTGGATACAGACCTTGGTTGTCGTCAGCAGTTTTTAACAGAGCATATGTGGCACAGCTGGGAGAGGACACTGCTCCAAAGATGTGGACCAACATTCTGTGCTCGGCAAGATCTTTGGTGAGGTCGCCATCAGGCCACCAGAGGAACCGCAGGTAGTTCACATGCTCCTCAGCCACTCTCACTTGATGGAACATACCTTTGATATCAGTCATCATTACAATTGGCCCTTGGCGAAAGCGGATGAGAACGCCTAGCAATGTGTTCGTCAAGTCTGGCCCTTGCAAAAGCTCTTTGTTCAGTGAAGTTCCAGCATAGGTTGAGGCACAATCAAACACAACACGCAATGTTTTCTTTTGTGGGTGGTAGACACCATGATGCGGTACATACCACACTTTTCCTTCCTCATGTTTCAGCTGGTCATGCGGGATCACTTCCGAATGGTTTTCGGCACTGACATTTCTCATGAATTCTCTGTAATCTTCAAAGAATGATGGGTCTTTGTTGAATCTTTTTAGCAGATATTGCGCCCTCTGCTGAGCCACCTGCTTGTTATTGGGCATACTGACCTCAGGATTACGAAACGGCAATTCTAAGTGGTAATGGCCATCCTTTAGCACAGCAGAGTTTGACATTATATCCACAAACTGTTTATCCTCCACAGACTTTTCAGTTTCTTCTCCACAGTTGTGCTCCACAAAATCCTGATTATACTGCCTGACGAACATTTCTTCTAACTCACTAATAGAGATGCGGTTCACAAGAACAGACGCAACCCCAATCCCAGCACCATCTAAGGTATGATTGAGTGGACCATTAATGACCCACCCAAGTCGAGTTTGCACAGCATAAGGCCCATTACCCTCACTGTTAACAATTTTCCACGGTTCCAATGCTTTTGGACAATTAACACCAATAAGAAGCCCAATGCCTGCATTAATTGGCGTTAGCTCAACATCCTTCAAGTAGGGCCAGTTTCTTATCTGTTCCTCTTTAGGAATGTTTTCTTGGGTGACTGGGACTGATTTTTGAGTATAAACATCGGGCAGTTTAAGGTAAGTGTCATCATGGATGGCAGCTACTTCTAATCCAGAAATTTTAAAGCAACTTACTGGCTTTTCTTGACCCATGGTTTTGAGCATGATTTCCACCTTTTTTCCTTTTCCATGTAGCTGGGTCATCAGTGCTTCTGTGCAGAAGGTTGCCGTGCTGCCCGGGTCGAGGAAGGCGTAGGTTTGAATGATTTTGGTTCCCTTGTCCAACTTCACCTTCACAGGAACAACACGTTTGGGACAGCTCTTACTCATGTGTCCTTTCACTAGGCAACCAAAACACAAACCCTTGCTCTTGATAAACTCCACCTTTTCCTTGTTAGGTCTCTGTTTGAATGAATCACACCGATCAATTGAATGTTTTTTGTCACAGAAAAGACAATCGTTTTGAACTGCATTTCCTTTTTCAGGTCTTGACTGGTTACGACTAGACAGGAGCTTACCATTGGTCTGTTCTGAGGCAGGAACAACAGAAGTAGCAAAGTTGGCTTTGGGTTTGTAAACTGGTGTTGTGGTTTTAGCAGTTACCCTTTCCTTTGTGTTCTGAGCCTCTCCGTAGACGGGATCCAAAGCAGCTTTTACTTGCTTCTCCAAAAACTCCAGGAGGTCTCGGAGTGTTGGCCTTCGGTCACGCTTTTCATCGATGTTGACGACTGCCCCTCGCCATCTATCCCGCAATCTGAAAGGCAGCTTAGACACAAGAACTTTCATATTCGTAGCATTTTCCAGCTCATCAACAAAACCAGCTTCTTTCATGGTGTTAAAACAACTTCTTAAAAACAGTGCATAAGCTCTTAATGCATAAGCGTCATCTGGTTTGATAATGGACCAATTCAGTGCCTTGTCAACGAATGCAGATGTTATTCTTACTCTGTTTCCAAAGTTCAATTCAAGCTGTTTCTTTGCTTCAGTATATGCAGTTTGTGGCTGCATGTGCATGCAGCTTTGCACCAGATTCTTCGGCTGACCTGTGGTAAATTGCTCTAAGTAGTACAGTCGATCTTGCATATTGTCTGTTTTGGACTCTATTCCTTGTTCAAATGCTTTAATAAACGATCGGAAATGCAAAGGGTTACCATCAAAAACAGGGATGGTCACAGGCGGAAGAGAAGACATTTTCTGTTGCTTTACAAGGATCTCAGTTACTTCATTATGTTTGCCCATAATCTCTGCAAAAGCATCATTACCAAATTCGACAGGACTTTTCCCAGGACTTTTCCTTTCTGCTTTCACCTGTGTAGCTTGCTGGTCTTGCATTGCTGTGAATACGCTTACTTTTGCGCTTGCAACAGCCAAGTCTGTCTTTAAAGCGAGCGCTTCCTTTCTTGATTTTAATTGCAGCTTTTCTGCGTCTTGTCTTGCCTTTAATTCCAATTCCTCACGTTCGAGCGCATGCTGTTCCTTCAGCGCCGGTACCTTGGCCAACAACGCAGCGCGCGCTACTTCGGCCTGAACGTGCGCGCTGGAGACTCTAGAGGATGAAGCCGACGAAGAACTTCTTCTGCTGGAGCCTACCGATACCCTACTAAGCGCCTTGGTTAAGCCAGCAGAGGTCTCGCCATCGACGCGCTCGTCCGCGATATCATGGCCTACCTGAGAAACACTGTCGTGCGGGTGAACGGATGCATTTAACTCCCCTGTCTCGTCTACATCGCTTTTCATCCATTTATCCATTTGCTCAATAAACTCCTTCATTCGCATCAGCTTTGGCTCATACCGTCAATGTGGTCCGACTCCTGTTCTTCCTCATTTTCCAATGCACTCTCCACAGCCACTTGCAGTTCCATGAATTGTTCGAGATATTTATTAAAAGCGTTCATATGCTCACTGATCAATTGTTTGGGCTCCCCAGCCTCTTTTAATTTATCAATCTCATTTTGCTTCCTGGTGAGAACGCCCAACTTGCCTCTTCTTGTTTTAATTAACTTATAAAGTTCTCGCTCTTTTTCAACATCTTCGTCTTTATCTGACATCTTTACAACTCAAACTAAATCCAATCCAAAATAATAACGGCTTCAGAAAGCTTAAATTGTCCAACTCAAAAATATGCTTTATCTGCGTTTTATATCTTAAATCAATAATCCAAAAGTCCAGTCTTCAGTATACTCCCGATATGTCGGGTCGCCATTAGGCTATCAAACAATTCATCGCGTGTACTCACAAACTTGCGGGTTTCCAAAATCCAAACGAAAAGGTCCATTGATCCACGTAATTCCAAAACGAAATCCAAAGGTGTGCGTCCAAAATCCGTTCGACTTTTTTGACTTTATGTCACGGCCTTTCTAAGGTTTCCAAGTTTTCTACTTCTGCAGGCCGTCGGCCTAGTGAGCTGGTCTGAATTTTTACGCACTTCCGACAATCCAGTAAAAGTAAAGTGATGTTTATTTCCAAGTTGAAGAATGATGATTGCAATGTTCCAAAATCTTACTGTATTCCAAGATGAATTGTCACAAAAAAGCATGAAAGTAAAAATGAAGTGAAGTGGTCAAAAAAGTGTATCGCGACCGTCACTAGCCCAGACATTTCTAACCCCGCATTCCCACATACTAACAGGCATTAATAGGCACTAATAGGCAACACCCGCGACATACAAATGATGAGTGGCCAATCCAAATCAAACGCAGCCAATCTACGTAATTGACACCCAATTTACCAATTGCCAAAGCGTGCAAGACAGAAAAGGAAAGAAATGTGCAGATACTACTACAAGACCAGATAACTCAAAATAGAAATTCCAATATAAAACTAATACTTTGAGACATAACAAAACAAAAATCACAATCATACGAAAACTATAGGATTTACCAAAATGGCTGCAACAGCTAATGTTAGCTTAGTAAGTCAAGTTTAGCTAGCAGTCACAATATCACGTTAGCAACATGGCAAACTGAGCGACGAGCAGTATGTGGTCTCAGCTTGTATTCAATGGAGATGAAAGTATGGACTCTGGGAGACAAGGTTTCTGGGGCACCTACACACTTTAAAGCTTAAAGAGACAATTTTGACCGGATCAGCCGATAACAGCACAGAGGAGTTGGCGGCAGACGCGAAGAACAACACAGACTGTTATGCAGAGCTAATTAAGCTCATAGACGACAAGAGTTTGTCACTGGTCATGCACGAAGCATCAGAAGACGGCAGAGGAGCCCTGAAAATTCTGAGAGAACATTATGCAGGGAGAGGAAAGCCCTGCATAATAGGACTATATGCCGCGCTGACCACGCTTCGTATGGCAAGTGATGAAAGCGTTACTGACTACATGAAAAGAGCGGAGACCATCATTACGCCACTAAGAGATGAGGGTGAAGTAATGAGCGACGGACTGACGCTGGCGATGATTCTAAACGGGCTACCAGCCTCCTTTAAGCCTCTAGCCATACATGTAACCCGGAATGAAGATCAAGTAACGTTCATAGACTTTAAGAAAAGACTGCGAAACTATGAACAGGCTGAAAAGATGAATGCAGCAGAGACGTCAGACAACGTAATGAAAATGTATGCGAGACCAGGCCGGGGACCCGGCAAGACAAATGCTAATGACCAAAGAAGCAAGGATGCCAGCATGGTACGTGCAGGCGGAAGGATATACAGGATGGTGTCCGGAACATTTCTGAAAAGAAAGCCAGCGCAGATTTTCTCTTCAAAGCAAGTAAGGTGGAGAGTTGACTCGGGAAGCCACCGGACAACTTCCAGACGAGAGGCCTCATGGTGGATGCGGGAGTGACATCCCATATCATCAATGACATCAGGAAATTCAAGTGCTTCGACGACATATTCCAGCCTGGTGCGCATTCAGTGGAGCTGGCAGACGGGACCAAATGCAGCGGAGTCGCACAGCGAAAGGGGAGATGCGATGGTGGAATTGTTCGACGAAACTGGACAACAAGTCAGCGCAATGCTACGTGGAGCGTTGTATATGCCTTCATACCCCCAAGACACTTCTCAGTCGCAACAGCAACAGACAACGGAGCCACCGTCATCTTCAGGAAAGGACAATGTCATGACAAGCAGCGACGGTACAAGGTTTGACATCCATGAGTATGGCAAATTGTACTACCTTCATACAGTTGATGAAAATGTGGATACATGTAATGGTTGCCAAGACATGCAAACCTGGCATGAAAGTTTGGGTCATTGCAATTACGAAGATGTGCAAAAATTACAAGAAGTAGTAGAAGGCATGGAAATAAAAGGCAGGGCCATCAGACCAGTCCAGTTATGTGAAACATGTACACAAGGCACGTTTACCCAGACGAGAAACAGAGACCCAGATAGGAGAGCAGAGAAGCCCCTACAGCTAGTGCATACTGTGCATACCTATGCAAACCGAGTCCATAGATATGCACGTCGTTCACCGACGATTACTCTAGTGCTGTATTCGTATATTTCCTTAAATTCAAAAGCGACACAATATAGGCTACTGAAAAGCAGACATTCCTAGCAGACATATCTCCGTATGGAGAAGTAAAATGTATCCGTTTAGATAATGGAACAGATTTTACAAGCAGGGGTTTTCAGGTTATGTTAAACAAGAACAGGATTAGACACAAAACATCTGCGCCTTATTTCTTATTTCTCACCAAAATGGCACGGCAGAAGGAGGCTGGCGAACACTTTTTGAAATGGGCAGGTGCATGCTGTTAGAAAGCCAGTTACCTAATAGGCTGTGGAATCATGCAGTCCAGACAGCAGCCCATGTAAGGAATAGGTGCTACAGAAGACGCAAAAAACAGACACCATACCAAATGTTAACTGACAGGAAGCCAAATGTGTCCAAAATGCAGAAGTTTGGATCTGAGTGCTTCACATATAGACAAGAGATGGGGAAGCTTGACTCTAGGTGTGACCAAGGTGTTTTTGTAAGAAATTACATTGACAGATCAGACAGATTCAAGGCAAGATGTGTGGCAAAAGGCTACAGTCAGAAAAAGGGGACTGACTATGAGGAGACATTCTCACCCACAGCTGTGGAGCGGCACAAGATAATCAAATTCTACACCAACTTTGACCACTTTTTGTATTCAAAAGTATGAAATGTATTGAAAAGGTCATCAGAATCATATGGGTTGACTGCAGCCAGTAATGAGAAAGTACTGAAAGATGTCAAAAGAATGCTTACTGCTAAGTTTAAAATGAAAGACCTAGGCAAACTGAAATACTTCCTGGGTATTGACTTTGATCAGACAGAAGCTTGTATCAAAATGTCACAGGGAAGGTATGTAAACAAAATACTACAGAGGTTTGACATGCAAGACTGCAAACCAAGAGAAAGAACCCAAAAAAACCCCCCTCCGGATTTTGGCTTTGTAGTGAGTAAGCTGTCTCAACACTTCGCTGTGCCAACAGAGGAACACTGGCTCACAGTAAAACATGTACTCAGATACCTAAAATGGACAACAGAATAAGAGTTATGCTTCAGGAGAAGTGACAAAGAAAAGCTAGGCCTACGTGTCTACACAGATGCTGATTGGGCAGCTGACGTGACAGACAGGCGCAGCACAACAGGGTTCTGTGTCAGTCTAAGTAAGAGGAGTTCTTTGATCTTGTGGAAGTCAAGTAAACAGCCAACAGTGGCTCTTCCCACCTGTGAAGCAGAATACATGTCTCTGGCTTCAGCCATGAAGAAAATTTGCCAGAGATATGTTTGGTACTTAAAGCGTATAGGCATAAGGGAAGAAGTGTTGATATGTTAATATTGTAACATTCAGCCAAAAGGCGGAGGCAGGACTGACGTGATCGGTTCTTTTATTTACTTGTTGTTAACAGCAGAACGTTGCAGGCAGGTTTAAGAACACAGGTTGAATGACCAACTTTATTAACACACTAAAATCCCGCCGCAGGGTCAACGCACATTCACCAGCCAGCCATCCCCCTCGGCTCAGCCAATCACAGCCCCGCACACGACTGTGCAGCTCTGTGATTGGCTGAGAGACAGGGGACGGCTAACTGACACACACAGAAACCCATTACCGGATCGCTACACTACCCCCCCACCACAAAGTTCCTCGGGCAGAGCAATGGGGAAGGACTCAGTCACTGATGGGGGGCCGCTGCTCTGACCGCCTGGGGACCTGGGTGGAGGTGTCAAGGAGGGGGATGTAGAAAAGCACACCACAATGTGGAGCACAACTTTTCTCCCCTTGGGTGGCAGCTGCACCCGGCAACTTCCCCCACCCTCACCAGTACTCAGCAGGGACCCACCCACTGGCTTCGGGCACCGGCCCTTTCCTTCATTGGGGGATGTAGCCCCAGACCAGCTCCCAAGTCTTGAAGTGCTGCCCCTTTGTCCTTGTGTCATAGTTCTGTTTCTGTCTCACGCCAGCACTTTGCTGCTGGCCTCGGGCAAAAATGTGAGCTTGTTGTGCGTCGCCAACTATGCTGAATGGTTGCAAAGTTTCTGTTTAATGTATTATGTTTAGTTTAGTTCCAGGGTTTTATTTTTATAGTTCCTCCCGCCCCTGTGATTGGTTATGTCATTATCGTTTGCACCTGGTGATGTCTCCTGGCATAAATAGGTCCAGGCAATCACTGTCTCGTTGCCAGATTGTCTCGTTATGTTATGCCGAGTTCTCCAGCGTTTAGGTTCCACGTCATGCCACGCCACAGGTCAGGTTTTTGGTGATTAGTTATTTAGCCTTTGAGGTTTTCAATCATCGAGTGAATTTTTGTGTTGGACCTTGCTTTTTTCAGTAAAGACTGTTTTACTTCATCACTCTGTCTGCATTCGTGCTTTTGGGTCCACACCGTGTACGCCCGTGACAGTACAATCTGGCCTGAACATGGACCCAGCCGATCCAGACGCAGTAACAGGGTGCGCGCCTGCACCATCACGAGGAGCAGTTTGCAGTCGTGCTGCAGGCCTTGAGAGGACTCACGGACCAGGCTTTCCAGGCTACACTCGACACCCACATCAGACCCATGGCAGAGTCATATCAACGTATGTTCGCCGATATGGAGGCTGGACACAGACCGCCTGCAGCTTCACCGCCACAGCCAGCGGCTTCACCGCCACAGCCAGCGGCTTCCCCAACACCAGCGGACCCAGCTCAGGGAGCTCATGTTACGTTATGTTATGTCTGGCCTCTCCGGAAAAGTTTTCTCATTCAGTGTGATTTACATTTCAAATTGATGCCTTAAGTTTATAGCACAGACTATGCCGGGATTGCGTTTATTATCTCCCACCTGTCTGGCCGAGCGGCCGCATGGGCTACAGCTGAATGGGAAAGAAACTCTTTAACATGCCAATGTACTTAATTGTTTATTCAAGCTTTTAAGAGAGTTTTTGATCAGGTCACGCCAGCTAGGGAAGCAGCTCAGACGCTAGGGAGAATCAAACAACGTCAGCGTAGGGTAGCAGATTATGCAATAGAATTCCGCACGATGGCAATAGACTGTGACTGGAATGACGCTTCTCTTCGGGACACTTTCAGGAACGGATTGTCAGAAGCCATCAAAGACCAGCTGATGCCTCTAGACCTTCCCACAGACCTAGAGTCAATGATAGCATTAGCTATCAAAATAGACCTGCGAATGATAGACAGGGAGAGAGAGAGAAAGCAGGTTGCAGTTCCATCCGGAGGTGCCGGGAGGAGCTCGTCTGTCTTCCCCCCCGTCTGGAAAACTCCGTCATGGCGAACACCGGCCCAAAGCACCACAGCGCCCTCTGTTGCTCCGGAGGAACCCATGCAGGTTGGAAGGACCAAAGTGTCTTCAGAGGAATGTCATCGCCGCCTGCTGGACGGGAGTTGTGTTTTCAGCGGTCAACAGGGGCATCAACAGATGACTTGTCCAGTAAAAGACCGGGCTCACCGTTGAAAGGGAGGACCCGGGTGAGCCAGTGTGACTTTTTTAACTTCCCATTACGCACTCTGACTAAGGTGAAACTATGTGTGGGCAATCAGGTTGGAGAACAGGGGGCGCTAGTAGACTCTGGGGCTGATGACGACGTCACCTCCGGGAGAGGACGCTGGCGCTGCTTGTTTGCGGCTTCTCCTTCTAGCTCTAGTTAAGTTGTTTTTGGTTTTGTTTTTCTTTTCATTGTTGTAAGATATTACCCTTCAACAACTTCAACAACTAATGTTTTGGTAACCTGTTGCTCACCTTCCGCTGCTATCGGCGGCTCCCGGACGGCAAACGCTAGCTGGGTAATTCTACTCCACTATCATCAACAATAGCCCTGGCAACTCCAAGCAACTCTTTTCCACCATAAATCATCTCCTCAAACCTCAGACTCCCTTACACAATGACACCACAGAGGAGTGTGATAATTCTATCACATTTTTTAGGAAAAAAGTAGAGACCATCCGCTATCTCCTCTCAAACTCCGCTGCTCTCCCAGGCCTGACCGTCAACCCCCAGCCCGGACCTACCCAGCCTCTTTGCTGCTTGTGGTTGCCAGGTCCCTAAGCTGGTCCATCATGACCTGCAGCCCTTGACCCAATCGTCCGTGATGGGAATCACCCACGAGCTTCCGCTGGTTGCGGACGCCAGGATCCATAATAGCTAACATGCCCTTCACACCTCCTCATGCTCCCGCAACGCTTGAACCCGTGATCCGTCACGGCCCCTCAGGAAATCGATCAGGTGCATCACACGTTCGAGATCGCCGGGGCCCAGGTCGGCTAACCGGTGATCCCTCAGCTCCAGCGTCAGTTGCTGCACCAGGTCGAGATTGCCGGGGTCCATAGGGGCTAGGTCCATGGAGACTCTTATCTCATTGAGAGACTGCAACATTTGCCTCCACTGGTCGAGGTCGCCGGGGTCCATAATGGCTAGGTCGTTCTCTCACAAGGGGGTAGTTCTGTTGGACCCAGAATGCAGACCAAGACACAGTGGAGCTATAATGTGAAGCTTTATTTAAAGCAAACAAAACACAAGAGTGAATGGGGACAGGCCAGGGGTCTGGAAACCGGGAAGTCGGATCAGCGTAGTAATGGCAGGGAGTAGACAGGCACGTGGTCTGGGACGGGCGAGGGGTCTGGATAGGTCGAGTAGCGGAGTACCGACAGGTAATAGACAGGCGCGGGGTACGGGACAGTCGAAGAGTCTGGATACCGAGAGGTCGATCCACAGAGTACCGGCAGGTAGTAGACCGGCGAGTAGTCCGGGACGGTAGAGGAGTCTGGATACCGGGAGGTCGGAGTAGCGACAGGTACTAGACAGGCGGATGGTCAGGGACGAGTGAGAAGTCTGGATACCGGGAGGTCGAAGTAGCGACAGGTATTAGACCGGCGAGTGACGCGGGACAGGCGATGAATCTGGATTCCGGGACATCGGCGTAACGATTCCGTCCAGAATGTACAAAGTACAACGTAGCATGCACAGAGTACGACTTAGCCCCGAAGTGACGGGACGGCAGGGTATATGTACCCCCACAGGTGACGTGATTGACATAATCAGTATAAGCAATTGCCGACAGGTGTGTGTGTGCGCCGCCAAAGCCCGTGGCTTGGCCACGCCCCCTGTCAACCACCGTAACTGTGACACATCCCTCTTGCACTGCTCCCAGTAGAAACTCTGGCGAAGGTGGCGGAGAGTCTTAGTGACGCCAAAGTTCCCGAACCAGCCGTTCCATGCATGGCCTTGAGCACAGCATCTTGCAGACCCTTTGGGACCACCACCTGCTTTCTCTTCTCCCCCGTTGCTGGTTCCTTCCAAGCACGCTGCAGTACACCCTAACCCCGTACAAACCCTGACACAGACGCAGAGCCTTAAACTGAGACCACAGCCACTTGGTTGCTTTGGAGAACACTGCCACTTCACGGTGTCCGCTGCTGCGCCTCCACCTACTGTAGTACAGGCTGTATGTCTGTGTCTCGCTCTTGCAGTTGCTTCCACTCTGCCAAGTCCACTGTCTGGAGCTCCCGACAATGAACTCTCCCACTTGTCGAACTGCAGCACAGATGGTGTCCTCCAGCAGCTCTTTTTCACGGGTCTCTCTCTGCTCACAGTAGCGGCATCCGTCGACAGCACACGGGCGACAGGAGAGAGCATCTGCATTGGTGTGACGCAGCCAGTCCTGTGCTCCACCTTGAACTCGAAAGCTTGGAGCTCTTCTAATGACCTGGCGACCTGCCCTTCTGGCTCCTTAAAAGTCATGAGTGACTGTAGTGCAGAGTGGTCAGTTCTAACGATGAAAGGCTGGCCACACAGGTAGTACTTGTGATGTCTGATTGACGGCACTACTGCCAAGAGTTCCCTGCGTGTGACGCAGTATCGCCGCTCCGCTTTGTTGATCGACCGGCTGAAGTACGCCACCACCCTCTCCCCCTCTGGTGTGGTCTGGAAAAACACTCCTCCTACACCCACGCCGCTTGCATCTGTGTCCAGGGTGAGTGGCAGGGTGGAGCCGGCTGGAGCAAGAACCGGGGTCTCACTCAAAGCGCGCTGAAGGCTGTCAAACGCTCCTTGAAATTGTTCAGTCCAAACATAGTCCCTGTCCTTCTGTAGCAGCTGGAACAGGGGTGCAGCAGTTACAAGCAAAACCCCGTACAAACCTCTTGTAACCTCCCCGTACAAACCTCTTGATGTCTTCGCCCCCCACTTTGTGCCCCAGGAAAGTGACCTCTCTCTGCATGAAATGGCACTTCTCTGGGTGTAGCTTTAAGCCAACGGCTCTGATCCTTTCCAGCACCACTCGTAGAGTTCCCTGGACCACCTCAAACGAGCTGCCATGTACCAGGATGTCGTCTAGGTAGACCAAGCATTGCTGACGGGGAATCCCAGACAGCACCCGGTCCATCAACCGCACAAAGGTGGCAGGGGCATTGCAAATGCCAAAGCTGAAGACCTTGAACTGCCACAACCCCCGCCCCGTGTACAGAAAGCTGTTTTTGGTCTGGCTTATTGGGCAAGAAGGACCTGATAATACCCACTGTGGAGGTCAGAGGACGAGAACCAAGATGACCCCGAGACCAGGTCCAGCGAATCGTCGATGCGGGGGAGTCTTTCTTGGTGACCCCGTTCACCGGCATGTAGACTGAACACAGCGGCCAGCAACCTTTCTTCTTTGGGATAATGACTACAGCTGCGGCACACGGGCTGTCGGAGGACTCGATGATGTCTACCTTCAGCATGCTCTGCATCGTCACAAGCCTGCTGACGGGCCAGGGGGAGGCGGCGAGGACAACACTTGATGGGCCGTGTGTCTCCTGTATCGTTTTCGTGTTCGACTACATGAGTTCGGCCAACCTCCTACTCACTCGTGGCGAAACTGCCCCGAAACTCTAGCAGCAGCTGCCACAATTTCTCCTGCTGCCTTGGATTAAGGCCACCACAGTTCTTCCTCCACACCTCCAATACTGCAGACCGAGCCTCTTCCACCCCTGTCCAGGGTAACTGGGGAAAAGCTGGGGCTGGATGGGTGAGAGCTGGGGCTGGGTCGGGGAGAGCTGGGGCTGGGTGGCACAGACTGACAGGTGAGGAGTTGACCTGAGTGGGCGTCGCCAGAGATAAAGGCAAGGAAGGGGTATTGGTTACAACAGTTTCTAGGGTACTCAAGGGGTGTGTTGGGGGCCTCCCAAGAGGCTCAGCAGGGTTATTGATGCGGGTCGTAGTGATCACAGCCCCCCCGGGGAAACTCACTGTGCCTGCTTGTAGATCCAGGTTGCAACCCGTTGCCCTCAAAAAGTCAAAACCCAGAATACATGGGTCCTGCACTGCTGCTATCCACACCAGGTGATGCACTGTAACTCCCCCCACAGACACAGTCACTATGCCTTGCCTTGCATAGGTGCCAGCTCTCCCGTTACTGTGCGCAGACGCACCGCAGATTGCCCCAACTGGGTTCCAATGGGCAACACATCTGCTCTCACCAGGGTTCACCACCACCAGTGCGGCCCACCGCGACGACAGGCTCCAAGCATGTGCTGTCATCTGCTTTACAAATTCTCTCTCTCCACAGCCATCTCCAAGGCTGCCTGCAGAGACTGTGGATGCTGCAGCTGTACCTGGAACCGCAAGTCAGCAGGAAGCTGGGCCCTGATGAATTGGTCCCGGGCCAGCTCACTCTGCACTCCGGGTGGCATGTGCGCATACGCCCGCCGCATCAGGCTCTCCACGTCGTTAGCCAATGCCCGCAGCGCCTCCCCAGACTTCCTGCTGCGGTTACTCAGTTCATTTTGGAGCGCTTCATAACTGTGCATAACCTCAGGGCTAAGCAGTAGCAGGCATGACAGAGCCTTGTCTGTGAGGCACATAGCCAACTATAGTGCTTTAGTCTCTATTGGCCATCCCCCGGCATGTGCTAAAAGTTCAAATTGGGAATGGAAAGCCTCCCAGTCTGACCTACCCGAGTACTTGGGTGTTTTCACCGCCGCGACTGCTACTGGATGCTGGGCGCCGCCATTGTTGTTTACATCACGTGGGCCAGTGGCGCGAAACGCCGCTGAGGAGGGAGTCATCCTCCTTGCCGACTCTCTCAGGCGCTCCTTCGCCTCCCGTGTTCTCCTGAACTCCCTACGTGTCTTTCGACCACCCGCATGCTCCATCCTGCTCTCAGTCACTTCTTTCTTGCTTCACTCCCATCCTGCCGAACTCCTCCAAGTCCGCTAGCTCACCGGCTAACTCCGTGACGCCGCTAGACGAGCTCCCGTCAGGATAGAAAGAAATTACTTCTGACACCAATTTAACATTCCACAAAGAGGCGTAAGCAGGACTGACAGGCTTGTTTGATGGGTTTGATGGGTTTGAGGCTGCTCAGCCAATCACAGCCCCGCACACGGCTGCACAGCTCTGTGATTGGCTGAGAGACAGAAGACGGCTGATTGACACACACAGCAACCCATTACCGGATCGCTACACTATGTTGTTAAGAAGGTGACGTCACTACCCAGAGCACGTACTCTGGGTCACCTGAGTCACCAAGAGTGTGTGAGGCTTGCGCGCCTCAGTTACCGTGTTTCCATCAAGCTTTTTTGAGGGTTGGTTCGGAGCTTGGGCCTAATCTCAAACCAGTTCTTTGCGTTTCCACTGCGAAATAACCGGTTTTTGGCCCGGTAAACTGGTTCCTGAGCGGCCCCACATCGTAGCTGGGCTAGCCCCGCAAGAACCAGAGTAATATTAACATTACAATATTTCTCTACAATATTATCTACAATATTTCTTGTAATATTATTACAAGAATAATATTATTATTATTATTATAATTATTATTGTTATTAACCGCTATGTCAGGAGTTAGGGGCGGGGCTTATCTTGTCCAACAGACCAACTAAAAAATTTTGACCGCCATTTTTAAAATCACTAAGAAATCGATATGGAAGTGAAGGCGAAGCAGCGGTGGTCCGTGGAGGAAACACACGGCCTCCTTCATGGTGGTCCTCCTTCATGGAGGTCCTCCTTCATGGTGGTCCTCCTTCATGGAGGTCCTCCTTCATGGTGGTCCTCCTTCATGGTGGTCCTCCTTCATGGAGGTCCTCCTTCATGGTGGTCCTCCTTCATGGTGGTCCTCCTTCATGGAGGTCCTCCTTCATGGTGGTCCTCCTTCATGGTGGTCCTCCTTCATGCTGGTCCTCCTTCATGGTGGTCCTCCTTCATGTAGGTCCTCCTTCATGGTGGTCCTCCTTCATGGAGGTCCTCCTTCATGGTGGTTCTCCTTCATGGAGGTCCTCCTTCATGGTGGTCCTCCTTCATGGTGGTCCTCCTTCATGGAGGTCCTCCTTCATGGTGGTCCTCCTTCATGGAGGTCCTCCTTCATGGTGGTCCTCCTTCATGGTGGTCCTCCTTCATGGTGGTCCTCCTTCATGCTGGTCCTCCTTCATGGTGGTCCTCCACAGAAGGTCACAATAAACTAGAGCAGCTTCTAGAACAAACCGCTATTAGAAAAACTACAGCGCGAGATGTCTTCAGCAGGGGACAGAACCGAGGAGCTAATCGATAACAAACTGATGATCCGCTGCTATCACACAATTTCTAAGCTGTTTAGCGAACTACTCATTATCACATCAATGTTATGTTCGTATCATCAGAAATGAGGAGCTATGATTGCTTGGCTTCTGTTAGCTGCTAGCATAGCCTTGATAACAAAAGCCAACGTCAGGGTGCTACTTTCTAAAAACAGTGAAGTGTAGTGGAGACATGTTTTAATGCACTTTTATTTTGTTTTAGTTCATGGAGTCGTCTGCCCTCTACCGCCACCACTGGGCTGCAGCTCGCCCAGGAGCCCCTCGGAGCCTGGCTTATTGCACTGCACTCTACACTTTTACATTTTGTGATTATTATATATTGTGTATTGTTTTTTTTTAAATAAAACATTTCTAAATATAAATGTCTGCTTCATTATGCTTTATCAACCGAGAAACATAATACAAGATGACAGTTTTGAAGAAGAAAAGGCCAATGGTCCCTTCTGTTGAAGTGTGATTGATGATTAGTGCAGCTCTAATGTCAAGTCCATTTTATTTGCATAGCCCTTAATCACAGTTAGTCTCAAAGGGCTTCAACGTAAACGCGTCCGTAGCATAAAGACCAGCAGCTCAACGCATTGGACCAGCCCTGTTTCTATTGCTATGGAGCCTCAAAGCCAGGAGCAACACTTTTCCATACATCATGTAATCCACCACTGTTGTGGAAGTTAGCGCTAGCGTTGCTGGGAAAGCAGAGACGTTAACAGTGATGTAATGACGTGGCTCTCTTGGCAAAAATGTCGGTGGAAACGCAAACAGGTTCTTAGACGGTTCGCCAGTTGAACCAACTGCGAACCGGCTCTAGCGCCAGCCCAGAGCTGGAACTAGGCTTGCGTTAGCCAAATAAATCAATCCACCGGACGGCTAAGCAAGTATAATGTGTCTTTTCATGTCTTCGAGCAGGAAAACGCTGAGTTAAACACTCATCAGAGCGCTGGGCGGAACATCTCACTTTAAAAATGATGCGGCAACAAAGAAACTTCCCTTTTCAAGATTCAAGATAACTTTATTTATCCCGAGGGAAATTAAGGTGCAACAGTTGAAACAGGGGAAATAAATGCACACAAATTATACTGAAACCTAAAACTAAATAACAACAAACTAAACTAACTAAACAAAACTAGTATTAACAAAATATAACTAAATGAACTCTAAATTAAATCTAAATGTATTGATAATGAATTGCACAATTTATAGTATTATTACAGTAATACGTAGATATATACAATACACAACAATACGTATAGTGCAAATTGGCAGTAATAAAATACTAATAAATATTAATAACAGTGCGTTGGCCTCAGGTCACTGAGTCTCCACTGTCCCTCTCACGACCCGAGGTAGATGAATTATAGAGACTGATGGCCACAGGAAGAAAGGACTTCCTGTGGCGTTCTGTGGTACACCTGGGTGGAATGAGTCTGTTGCTGAAGGTGCTTCTGTATGAGGTCAGCACCTGATGGAGAGGGTGAGAGTTGTTGTCAAGGATACTACGCAGCTTGCGCAGCATCCTCTGCCCAAAAAAATCCATCCATGCCCTAAAAAAAAAAAATCCTCCTCTCAGACACCACCAACAAGGAGTCCAGCTGGACCCCCAGGACAGCGCCAGCCTTCCTGACGATCCTGTTGATCTTGTTGGCGTCTGCTGACCTCAACCTGCTTCCCCAGCACACAACACCGGAGAAGATGGCACTGGCTACCACCGACTGGTAGAACATCTTCAGCATCGTGTTACAAACGTTGAAGGACCGGAAGCCTCCGCAGGAAGTAGAGACGGCTCTGGCCCTTCTTGTACACAGCCTCAGAGTTCTTGGCCCAGACCAGTTTGTTGTTGTCCAGGTGAACTCCCAGGTATTTATATTCCTGAACAACTTCTGTGGACACACCCTTGATGGAAATGGGTGTGGGGGTAGATTTCCTCCTGCAAAAGTCCACCACCATCTCCTTCGTCTTGTCTGTGTTGAGCTGCATGTGGTTCAGCTCACACCACTCAACGAAGGAGTCCACGACGCCCCTGTACTCCTCATCGTTTCCCTCGCTGACACAACCAACAACTGCAGAGTCGTCCGAGAACTTCTGCAGATGGCAGGACTCTGAGTTGTACTGGAAGTCTGAGGTGTAAAGGGTGAACAGGAATGGGGAAAGAACCATTCCCTGTGGAGCACCAGTGCTGCTGACCACAGTGTCAGACACACAGTCCTGCAGTCTGACAAACTGTGGACGACCCGTCAAATAGTCTGTAATCCAGGAAACCAGGGAAGAGTCCACCTTCATCGCCGTCAGGGCAGGCCGGATGGTGTTGAACGCACTGGAGAAGTCGAAAAACATGATTCTCACAGTGCTCCCGGGTCTGTCCAAGTTGGGCGTAGGTACGATGAAGCAAGAAGATGATGGCGTCCTCCACTCCCAGTTTCGGCTGGTAGGCAAACTGAAGGGGTCTAGCGATGATCTGACCAGGGGCCGAAGAAGCGACAGGACCAGCCTCTCAAAGGACTTCGACACGTGGGACGTCAGCGCCACTGGTCTGTAGTCGTTAGAGGTGCTGGGACGTGCCTTCTTCAGAACCGGCACCAGGCAGGATGTCTTCCACAGCACAGGGACCCTCTCCAGTCTCATGCTCAGGTTGAAGATGTACTGCAGGACTCCACTCAGCTGGGCAGCACAACCCTCGGGCTGATGCCGTCAGGACCTGCAGCCTTGCCTGGGTGGAGCCTGCACAGCACTTTCCTCACCTGCTCAGCTGTGAAGGTCTGTGTGCCATGTGGGGGCAGGAAGAGTCTCTGTTGTGTTGATGGGGGAGGGGTGAGGTAGTGGTGGTGGGGGAGAGAGAACAGGTATGTTGTCGCTGGAGAGGGACGGTGGGGGAGGGGGGACAGCAGGGCTGGGGGGCTGGAGGGGAATGGTTGTAGAGGAGCTGGGGGGGGGGGGTAGACCGGAGCCCACTCATTGAATCTATTGAAAAACAAATTCAACTCGGTCCCGGTCAGGACCCCCCCCTATTGTCTGGCTACCAGGTTGTTTGTAGCCAGTGATGCTCCTCATGCCACTCCACACATCCTTCAGGTTGTTCTGCTGAAGTTTGTGCTCCAGCTTCCTCCTGTAGTTGTCTTTGCCCTGCTGGATCCTCTCCTTCAGCGCCCTCTGAACCCGCCTCATCTGCTCCCTGTCCCCGTCTCTGAAGGCTCTCTTCTTCTCATTGAGCAGGACCTTGATGTCTCGGGTGACCCACGGCTTGTTGTTGGGGAAACAGCGTACAGTCTCTGTGGGAACAACACTGTCCACACAGAAGTTGATGTACCCTGTTATACATTCAGTGAGATCATCAAGGTCCTCTCCATGCAAATCAAAGAGGAAATCCCAGTCTGTTGACTCAAAGCAGCCCCGCAAGTCCTCATCGGCCTCCTGTGACCATCTCCTCACAGTCCTTATGGTCACAGGCAGCCGCTGGACTAGAGGCCTATACAGGGGCTGAAGGTGGATGAGGTTGTGGTCTTACCTTCCAAGAGGAGGAAGGGCAGTGGCGCTGTATGCCTCCTTAACATTGGCATACAGCAGGTCCAGTGTCTTGTTTTCCCTGGTGGGACAGTCCACAAACTGCTTGAAGGTGGGCAGTGTTGCAGCCAGAGTCACGAGGTTGAAGTCCCCAGATATCGCGATGAATGCTTCAGGGTGCTGTGTCTGAAGTCTCGCGACGACGGAGTGGGTGACGTCAGACGCGAGTGCCGCGTTTGCCGACGGTGGAATGTAAACAACAAGGAGAAGCACCTGGGAGAACTCTCGCGGCAGATAGTATGGCCGCAGACTCACGGCCAGCAGTTCAATGTCCGGATTTGATGGGGCTTTAGCAAAGTGCTGTGAAATAGTTGGACATTTCAAACACAGTCCAGCAAACACAGCGGAGATGAAAGTCCAGCAAGCCTCTCACGGGCAGGAGGAGGAGCCAAGCCTCTCACGGGCAGGAGGAGGAGCCAAGCCTCTAACGGGCAGGAGGAGCCAAGCCTCTCACGGGAAGGAGGAGGAGGAGCCAAGCCTCTCACGTGCCAAAGGAGGAGGAGCCAAGCCTCTCACGGGCAGGAGGAGGAGCCAAGCCTCTCACGGGCAGGAGGAGGAGCCAAGCCTCTCATGGGCAGGAGGAGGAGCCAAGCCTCTCACGGGCAGGAGGAGGAGGAGCCAAGCCTCTCACACGCCGAAGGAGGAGGAGCCAAGCCTCTCATGGGCAGGAGGAGGAGCCAAGCCTCTCACGGGCAGGAGGAGGAGGAGCCAAGCCTCTCATGCGCCGAAGGAGCATGAGCAAAACCTCTTACGGGCAGGAGGAAGAGCTAAGCCTCTCACGGGCAGGAGGAGGAGGAGCCAAGCCTCTCACGGGCAGGAGGAGGAGGAGCCAAGCCTCTCACGCACCGAAGGAGGAGGAGCCAAGCCTCTCACGGGCAGGAGGAGGAGGAGCCAAGCCTCTCACGGGCAGGAGGAGGAGGAGCCAAGCCTCTCACGGGCCGAAGGAGGAGGAGCCAAGCCTCTCACGGGCAGGAGGAGGAGGAGCCAATCCTCTCACGGGCAGGAAGAGGAGCCAAGCCTCTCACACGCTGGAGGAGGAGCCAAGCCTCTCACACGCTGGAGGAGGAGCCAAGCCTCTCACGCGCTGGAGGAGGAGGAGCCAAGCCTCTCACACGCTGGAGGAGGAGCCAAGCCTCTCAGGCGCTGGAGGAGGAGCCTCATTCAGCATGGACCCACAAGCTGAGCAACTGGTTAACAGAACAATAGATTACATAAACCTGTTGATTGGACTCATGCCACAAAAGTGGACACTGTTTCAATGTATTTTACAGCTAAGAATGTGAAAAAGAATTATTCACTTTGGAACTTTGGAATCTACTTGTTGCAACATTAATTTGCATGAGATGTTTTGCAAACTATTTACAGGCCAGCTGTTTATGTTCACTTTGTGGCAGAAATTATTTTGTAACAGATTATTTATGCAGTTGTCTGCTTAATATTCATCTTATTATCGATATTTTGGGAAATTCTAAGAAATCCCTGAGACCTTTTTGCTCAGAAAAACTAAAGTGAAAAGTAACAAATAAAATAATAAAAATCTTGATCTCCAACTGCTTTTAGCATTTCATTAGCATTTCACAAGTAAATATGTTTCTTTTAAACTTGTGATTAACCTGATAAATCACAGAATTGTATTGTGATTAATCCAAATATATATATTATATATATATTCTTAAAATGATTCTTGTTTTACCAGAAATAAATGGTGAAACGTTTTTGGCAGAAAAGGTGTAATTTTAATAAAATTTTGCGTACTCACATAAAAACAATTGCATTGCACAAACCTCATTCAAAACCTTCCTTGATGAACATTCATTATTAACATGCTCTACTATCTGAAACACAACCCAGTGACACAACCACCAGCCTTCATTCAAAGGAACACTAAAACACCCCCCCCCACGTAGAAGAGACACCTGGACCTCATGTTTAACAATAGAATAGAATATAAAATAGAAGGCACCACATGGTACAGTTTTGGACGTTAAGATACATCTGCATAGGACACCCCCGCTTCCAGTGGTTTGGAAAGACTGAGACTAAGAAAATGTTTAGACTGAGAAGACATCGTTTTCAAACCGGTTTGAAATCAGGGTTTCGGAGACGGAAACGCTTGTGTGAACCAGCCGTCATAAATCTGAACTGAACCACTTTCAGGTCAGGTCCAGCAATTAGTCTGGTTCATACGGAGCTGCTTGATCCAAGTGTAGTTTTCTCCACTCTCTCTCCTGTCTCTCTTCATCTCAACTTGACTGTCTCTCTCCACTCTCCTATCTTTCTCTCTGCTCACCTGTGTCACGGGTTGACGAGGAGAATGAGGAACAAGGACTTAGGAGGTGAACCCAAACGCACGACTCGATGACACGTATCAAAGTAAAGAGTCTTTACTGGAAAAATGCAGTAATACAAAAATCCTCAAAAGCAAAAGACCTAATTACAAACAAACCTGACGGTGGCATGACGTGGAAACAGGACGCTTGTTCATACACATGAAACAAGAACGAGTCTAACAACCAACAAAACAGTATATATATATATATATATATATAAATAAAATGAACTGGCCCCGAACAAAAGAAGACGCCTATTTAAACACACGGAACATAACAGGTGAAACAATGAGGTTCCAGGCAGCCAATCAGACATGAGGGGGAAATGAACGGTGACGCGCTGCAGCTGCGGGGAGCACTAACAAGGGGGCGTGGCTACCAGGACGAGGGCTGGGAACGCGGGGAGGCAGAACTGCCAATCCTGACAACCTGTCTCTCCCTCCACTCTCCTGTCTCTCTCTTCACTCTCCTGTCTCTCCCTCCACTCTCCTGTCTCTCTCTTCACTCTCCTGTCTCTCTCTCCTCTCTCCTGTCTCTCCCGCCACTATCCTGTCTCTCCCTCCACTCTCCTGTCTCTCTCTTCACTCTCCTTTCTTTCTCTCAAATTTCCTGTCCATAAAGACACAAATCACAGAGAAAAATATATTTACAGTTTATATTTGAAAAAAAACAAGCATTGAGCAAAAGTGAATCTCTTTGGTCTTTGATGATTTTACAAGCCAAGTACAACAACCTATAATGATGAAACTGTTTAAATGTGACCGGCTTCTGCAGTTTTTTCACAGATCCATGGGAGACGTTGGTCACAGGATATGTCGTTCCACTGACCACTGGGATGAGTGACTTCGACACAGTTCTCTTCCCCGTGGCCGTCGCCATTATTAGGCTCGGATTTCTTCCAGTAGCTAACAGAGAAACACATTGGGGAAAGTTCATTAAATCATTCAAATACTATTCCAATGATTTTAAAGATTCAAGATAACTTTATTTATCCCGAGGGAAATTAAGGTGCAACAGTTGAAACAGGGGGAATAAATGCACACAAATATACTAATACCTAATACCTAAAAACTAAATAACAACAAACTAAACTAAACTAGTATAAACAAAATATAACTAAATTAACTCTAAATTAAATCTAAATGTATTGATAGATGAATTGCACAATTTACAGTTATATTACAGTAATATGTAGGTATATACAATACACAACAATACGTATAGTGCAAATTGGCAGTAATAAAATACTAATAAATAACTCAGAGGAATACTGAAAAAGTGACATGTGAAAAGTTAAAAGTGAAATTGAATTTACAGTGCAAAATTACAGTGAAAGGATTTATCAGTGCGTTGACCAAAACATAATAATAATAAGAGTGCGTTGGCCTCAGGTCACTGAGTCTCCACTGTCCCTCTCACGACCCGAGGTAGATGAATTATAGAGACTGATGGCCACAGGAAGAAAGGACTTCCTGTGGCGTTCTGTGGTGCACCTGGGTGGAATGAGTCTGTTGCTGAAGGTGCTTCTGTATGAGGTCAGCACCTGATGGAGAGGGTGAGAGTTGTTGTCAAGGATACTACGCAGCTTGCGCAGCATCCTCCTCTCAGACACCACCAACAAGGAGTCCAGCTGGACCCCCAGGACAGCGCCAGCCTTCCTGACGATCCTGCTGATCTTGTTGGCGTCTGCTGACCTCAACCTGCTTCCCCAGCACACGACACTGGAGAAGATGGCACTGGCTACCACCGACTGGTAGAACATCTACAGCATCGTGTTACAAACGTTGAAGGACAGGAGCCTCCGCAGGAAGTAGAGACGGCTCTGGCCCTTCTTATACACAGCCTCAGAGTTCTTGGCCCAGACCAGTTTGTTGTCCAGGTGAACTCCCAGGTATTTATATTCCTGAACAACATCTGCGGACACACCCTTGATGGAAATGGGTGTGGGGGTAGATTTCCTCCTGCGGAAGTCCACCACCATCTCCTTCGTCTTGTCTGTGTTGAGCTACATGTGGTTCAGCTCACACCACTCTAGAGTGGCTCCCCCAAAAGTCTTTGTGTTTCCCTGAGATTCATGTCTTCTGAATTCTTCCCAAGTCAAAGTGTTCATTAAGTAATCTATTCTAGTAATCTCGGATCCAGAAGTCTGGCAGTACTATAGCCGAACGTTAAAGGGGAGACTACACATCTGCAGCGCTGGTGTGTGAAAAAAAGTGCGATGAGCGTAGTCACGCCACGTATTCGTCAGGTCTCAGAGAAACTCATTAGAGAGTGGCAAGATGGAAAGATGACTTCTCACCGTCCCCAGCTCACGCCTCAGCACCATGGCTGCTCCAGCTCTCAGTTGCTGGGCTCCCAGACTCTGGAACTCCCTGCCACTACACATCCGACAGTCTGATTCTATAACAACTTACAAAACCCAACTAAAAACCCATCTGTTTAACCTGGCATATCCCTTATAAACTGTACCATCTTTCTTTTACTTCCTGTTGTTTGTCTTGTTTTAAACCCTACGGACACTTCGTGAAGTCCACTGTTTTTTAATTTTAATTTTACTGTAGCATATATGCTCTGTAAGGTGTCCTTGGGTGTCTTGAAAGGCGCCCCACAAATAAAATGTATTATTATTATTATTAATAACACATACTCCAAAATGTCTTTCTTCTTTAAAATCTTTAAATATCTTAAAAAAATCTTTAAATATTGACATATTGTGCTTAAGTCTCTCTCTCTCTCTCTCTCTCTCTCTCTCTCTCTCTCTCTCTCTCTCTCTCTCTCTCTCTCTCTCTCTCTCTCTCTCTCTCTCTCTCTCTCTCTCTCTCTCTCTCTCTCACTCTCACTCTCACTCTCTCTCACTCTCTCTCTCTCTCACCTTAGAGTCAGTGGGGCTTCATCCACCCATTTCCAGATCCCCTCCTGCTGCAAGTCACTCAGACCAATCCAAAACAAGAACTGGATCTGCGAGAGGAACTTCTGTTGGAGGAACTTCTGTTGGAGAAACAGAAGAAACAACAATTGAGCAGTTGGTTCTGGTCTGACTGGCATGGATGCCTGTTTCAGGACCTGCTGTGCTGCCTGGTTAAACAGCCTGAGACTGCCATTTGAAAATATAGGTTTCACTTTGGTCTTCTGGGGTCATGGGTGACTTTGTCCATATACAAATGGCGCATGGATAAATCCAGTATAAAGCAGTGACTTTTGGGGTCAGTAAGAATAAAATAGAACATCTATCGGTTGACATTTGGGTTGGGCTTTTAGCTGGGCTGGGCCACGGCTGTGGAACGGCCTTCCTCATCCTTTAAGGCAGTGGTTCCCAACCTGGGGGGCGCGCCCCCCTTGGGGGGGCGCCAAAGATCGCAGGGGGGGCGCCAGGCCTCAGATGATTTGAGGCCTAATATCATATTTAGACATTTTTTTTTTTTTATTATTATTATTTCTTTTATTTTAAAGTTTTTTACATATAATTGTAACGCAATACATGATTGTCGCTAAAAGCCTTGTCTCTACATTACAATAAAATATAGAAATTAATTGATTAATTAATTTTAATAAAAATTCTACAAATTAATCTGATACTCCTCCGATTCGCGTCAACATTGACGTTACTGTGTCAGCTTCCGTAGTAGTAACAGTTTGCTGTGCTTGCTAGCTAGCGACCAACTTCATAAGGTGAATATTTTGTCTAAAAATGTCTGAAAAACGTAAAGGAGATGACAGCTCATCTGCAATCAAAAAGAAAATGAGGACCTACCTAGAGAGCTATCTTAACTTAGGTTTCATGGAGGGAACGGACAAAACCCGCCCAGAGTGTGTGATATGCAGAGAGAAGCTAGCCAACGACAGCATGAAACCCTGCAAAATGAAGAGACACCAACAGACCATGCACCCAGAAACGGTCGGGCGTGATCGGGACTTTTTCATAAAGAAACAACAGCTTGCAAAGGCAAACAAGCCAAAGGATATCAGAACAGCGTTTGTTAGGGCTGGCAGCGATGTACAGAAGGCCACGAGGCCTCTTTTGAATGTGCACTTTTAATAGCAAAGGCAAAGAAACCGCACAACATTGGCGAGCAGCTCATTAAGCCAGCTTGCATTAAAATGGTTGAGAAACTGTGCGGCCCGCAGGTGGCGGAGAAGCTAAAAACTGTACCACTGTCAAACAATACGGTGAAAGACAGAATTGACAAGATGGCAAGTAACTGCGAGCTGCAGCTGCTCGAAAAGCTTGGAAAGGGGCCATTTGCCATACAACTTGATGAAACTACAACTGTAGCAGACGAGGCTGTGCTCATCGTTTATGTGCAATATATCGATGGGGAAGATTTGAAGCAGGACATTCTTATGTCAGTCAACCTTACCACTACCACCCGGGGTGAGGACATTTTTACTGCAGTGGATTCTTTTTATTAGGCATAGTCTATTATTTAGAAGTGTCCTGTTCTTCGAAATTTTAAATAAATATGATGCATACAATTGCAAGTTAGTAGCTAATAAAGGCATAAAAAGACAGAAATGTATCATTTTTTCTTTAATAGAAATGTTTCTTCTGCGCGTAAGGTGTCGGTTTCAGTTGGATTATTTGTCACAGTTGCTCCGATCAAATCGGTATCCTCCATTTTGTAGATTATTTACGACTTTTGAATCCACATAAACACATCGGCAAAATCCGGCTTACTTTGAGCATGTGTTTCAAACAGTTTAATCTCTTTGCGAATTGTTTCCACTTGCGCCGTCCTTTAATTTATTCATACAGCGGGCATCCAAATGAAATAATCCCGAGTCCAATACCCATCAAAGTCACTCCAATAGTGCTCCTTAATTACGCTTTCATCCTCCTTTAACGAAATACTTTACATTCATCCAGTTTGTGACAGTAGTTGTAGCATTTTTGAGACTTTGAAACTCAAATTAACGCTGTTGCCTTGCCTTGGCAACAGCGGCAATTAAAGTTTCAAAGTTTGGGGGGGGGGGGGGGTGTGCACAAATTCCGGGGGGGGGGGGTGCGCAAATTCCGGGGGGGGGGGGGTGCGCAAATTCCAACAGGAGTCATTTGGGGGGGCTCTGGGTGAAAAAGGTTGGGAACCCCTGCTTTAAGGGAACCACAGACCCTGGACTCTTTTGAGACAGGCTTAAAAACCTGACAAGAACAAGGTGGAGACCCACTGAACTAAATGAAGAGTCTTTACTATACCTGTTCCTGGGAGCTGTCTATGACCACCAGATGACCTTCTCTCTCAATGCAGTCCTTCCTGCTGTGTTCCCAGGAATTAGCCTTGTCCGAGTGGTGGTAACAGGCATTCTCAAACTTGTTCCATCTCTCTGGGCAGGTTGTGTCTGTGAGGTGGAGTAGGGACTCAATTAACCCCCTGAACCAGCCTGAGATACAGCCCTCCCCTCTGGCTCCCTGGGCACGGCAAATATATATTTTTCTAAAAAAGTTTTACATGTATATAAACATAACATATTTGAAATATTTTCACATTCTCCAATCTTAAAAATTACACAGAAAATAATCAAAGAAAAGATATACAAGCCTATTGTGAAAGATTAATACAAATAGTATGTGTATCACGTTCAAATGTATCGAACGCTATGGTTGTAAGGTTTAGTTTAGTAACAAACTGACATCTTCTGGTGAAACATAAGGAAAATGCAAGGCATTCCACATACATATCCTGATGGGGACGTTAGGAAGAAAGACACCGCAGAAGGACACTGAGAAGCACAGCCAGAGCAAGGGTCTTTGGATGCAATACATCTTTAAGTCTAGTTCTGCCCACACAGATAGCTAGCGTAGCCACAGGAGCCGAAGCTCACTTCTCTTGACGGACTCCATCAGCAGCTTGTCACACTTGTGTGTCAGGGAGAAGAGGCTGGAATTCAGCTGCTCTCTCTCCTCCACCAGGGAAGAGAGTTCCTTCAGTCGCTCCGTCACTTCAGACTGGATCGCAGAAATATCCTGTACCGCGCCTGAAACTGAAATAATAGTAGAGACATAAATACTCATTCTGAACAGCAGAACAGAAACTAGAATATCACCACTACAAGCTGTGTCTGAGCAATAGGGATGCTATATTGAACACACACACACACACACACACACACACACACACACACACACACACACACACACACACACACACACCACACACACACACACACACACACACACACCACACCACACACACACACACACACACACACACACCACACACACACACACACACACACACACACACACACACACACACACACACACACACACACACCACACACACACACACACACACACACCACACACACACACACACACACACACACACCACACCACACACACACCACACACACACCACACACACCACACACACACACACACACACACACACACACACACACACACACACACACACACACACACACACACACACACACACACCACACACACACACACACACACACACACACACACACACCACACACACACACACACACACACACACACACATGTCCTCAGTGATCCAGAGAACCACACTCACATTTCAAACCCAGGACCAGGAGTCCAATCAGCAGAAGAACACACAGAAGCCCCAGACCCAGTAAGGCAGGTCTGGACCAGCTCCTCCCTGGTCCCAACACTCCAGGACCTGGGTCTATGAACACACCGAGAGATAAAGACACTACACCTTTCTGCTGCTGGCGTTTCACACCAATAACCATCACACCAATAACCATCACACCAATAACCATCACCCCAATAACCATCACACCAATAACCATCACACTAATAACCATCACACCAATAACCATCACACCAATAACCATCACACCAATAACCATCACACCAATAACCATCACATTAATAACCATCACATTAATAACCATCACACCAATAACCATCACCCCAATAACCATCACACCAATAACCATCACACTAATAACTATCACATTAATAACCATCACACCAATAACCATCACACCAATAACCATCACAGCAATAACCATCACATTAATAACCATCACAGCAATAACCATCACACCAATAACCATCACATTAATAACCATCACACCAATAACCATCACACCAATAACCATCACACCAATAACCATCACATTAATAACCATCACACCAATAACCATCACACCAATAACCATCACACCAATAACCATCACACCAATAACCATCACACTAATAACCATCACATTAATAACCATCACATCAATAACCATGACACCAATAACCATCACATTAATAACCATCACATTAATAACCATCACACCAATAACCATCACACTAATAACCATCCCACCAATAACCATCACATTAATAACCATCACATTAATAACCATCACACCAATAACCATCACATTAATAACCATCACATTAATAACCATGACACTAATAACATCACACCAATAACCATCACATTAATAACCATCACATTAATAACCATCACAGCAATAACAATCACACCAATAACCATCACACCAATAACCATCACATTAATAACCATCACATTAATAACCATCACACCAATAACCATCACACTAATAACCATCACACCAATAACCATCACATTAATAACCATCACATTAATAACCATCACACCAATAACCGTCACATTAATAACCATCACATTAATAACCATGACACTTGAGGAAAAATGATGTCCTTCTGGTTGTATTTCACTCACAGACAGGTGAGTGGAGAGACATGAGAGTGGAGAGATCCGGACTAGGTTTACCTGGGTGCTTTGGTGAAGCTGGTGAAGGTTTCAGCGTGGCAGCGTTGATGTAGATGTCCTCCATCGCCCAAACTGATTTGTCCGTTCCGCCCCAAGGAGAGAGAGCCATCTGGGGGGTGATGTGGTTTAAGAGGAAGTTCTTTGTGGGAGGTTTTTCTCTCACAGCCATCTCAAAAATTGAAATGAAAGTCCAGCAAGCTTCTCACAGGAAGAAGGTGGAGCCTCATTCAGGATGGACCCATGTGCTGGAAGTCAAGCTGAGCAACTTGTTAAACTACCAATAGATTACATAAACCTGTTGATTGGACTCATGCCACAAAAGTGGACACTGTTTCAATGTATTTTACAACTAAGAATGTGAAAAGGATTGTTCACTTTGGAATCTACTTGTTGCAACATTCATTTGCATGAGATGTTTCTTTGCAAACTATTTACAGGCCAGCTGTTTATGTTCACTTTGTGGCAGACATTATTTTGTAACAGATTATTTATGCAGTTGTCTGCTTAATATTCATCTTATTATCGATGTTTTGGGCAATTCTAAGAAATCCCTGAGACCTTTTTGCTCAGAAAAACTAAAGTGAAAAGTAACAAATAAAATAATAAAAATCTTGATCTCCAACTGCTTTTAGCATTTCATTCTTCCATAGCTGCATTTGTTTTGCCACCTGCAAAAACAAAACTACAAGTAAATATGTTTCTTTTAAACTTGTGATTAACCTGATTAATCACAGAATTGTATTGTGATTAATCCATATATATATATATATATATATATATATTCTTAAAATTATTCTTGTTTACCCGAAATAAATGGTGAAACTTTTTTGGCAGAAAAGGTGTAATTTTAATAACATTTTGCCTACTCAATCACATAAAAACAATTGCATTGCACAAACCTCATTGAAAACCTTCCTTGATGAACATTCATTATTAACATGCTCTACTATCTGAAACACAACCCAGTGACACAACCACCAGCCTTCATTCAAAGGAACACTAAAACACCCCCCCCCACGTAGAAGAGACACCTGGACCTCATGTTTAACAATAGAATATAATATAAAATAGAAGGCACCACATGGTACAGTTTTGGACGTTAAGATACATCTGCATAGGACACCCCCGCTTCCAGTGGTTTGGAAAGACTGAGACTAAGAAAATGTTTAGACTGAGAAGACATCGTTTTCAAACCGTTTTGAAATCAGGGTTTCGGAGACGGAAACGCTTGTGTGAACCAGCCGTCATCAATCTGAACTGAACCACTTTCAGGTCAGGTCCAGCAATTAGTCTGGTTCATACGGAGCTGCTTGATCCAAGTGTAGTTTTCTCCACTCTCTCTCCTGTCTCTCTCCACTCCTGTCTCTCTCTCCACTGTCCTGTCTCTCCCTCCAGTCTCTCCACTCCTATGTCTCTCTCTCCACTGTCCTGTCTCTCCACTCACCTGTCTCTCTCCATTCTCCTGTCTCTCCCTCCCGTCTCTCCACTCTCCTGTCTCTCTCTCTCCACTCTCCTATCTTTCTCTCTGCTCACCTGTGTCACGGGTTGACGAGGAGAATGAGGAACAAGGACTTAGGAGGTGAACCCAAACGCACGACTCGATGACACGTATCAAAGTAAAGAGTCTTTACTGGAACAATGCAGTAATACAAAAATCCTCAAAAGCAAAAGACCTAATTACAAACAAACCTGACGGTGGCATGACGTGGAAACAGGACGCTTGTTCATACACATGAAACAAGAACGAGTCTAACAACCAAAAAAACAGTATATATATACATATATATATATAAGGGGGCGTGGCTACCTGGACGAGGACTGGGATCGCGGGGAGGCAGAACTGCCAATCCTGACAACCTGTCTCTCCCTCCACTCTCCTGTCTCTTCCTCCACTCTCCTGTCTCTCCCTCCACTCTCCTGTCTCTCCCTCCACTCTCCTGTCTCTCCCTCCACTCTCCTGTCTCTCCCTCCACTCTCCTGTCTCTCTCTGCACTCTCCTTTCTTTCTCTCAAATTTCCTGTCCATAAAGACACAAATCACAGAGAAAAATATATTTACAGTTTTGAAAAAAAACAAGCATTGAGCAAAAGTGAATCTCTTTGGTCTTTGATGATTTTACAAGCCAAGTACAACAACCTATAATGATGAAACTGTTTAAATGTGATCGGCTTCTGCAGTTTTTTCACAGATCCATGGGAGACGTTTGTCACAGGATATGTCGTTCCACTGACCACTGTGAGAGACGTGGACACAGTTCTCTTCCCAGTAAGCTGCTATGATGTTGCCATTATTAGGCTCGGATTTCTGCCAGTAGCTAACAGAGAAACACATTGGGGGAAACTTCATTAAATCATTCAAATACTATTCCAATGATTTTAAAGACCCGCTCCCCCAAAAGTCTTTGTTTTTCCCTGAGATTCATGTCTTCTGAAAGCTTACCCGTGACCACAGAGGTTTTTCACGCATCACACAAGTCAAAGTGTTCATTGAGTAATCTATTCTAGTAATCTCGGATCCAGAAGTCTGGCAGTACTATAGCCGAACGTTAAGGGGGAGACTACACATCTGCAGCGCTGGAAACCAGAAAGTGCGATGGGCGTAGTCACGCCACGTATTCGTCAGGTCTCTGAGAGAAACTCATTAGAGAGTGGCCAGATGGAGGTTTTAAAGATGATTTGAACACATGTATTCCTATAGTTGCCAGTCTACTACACAGGTTCGATGCTAAACCTTAACAGACACTTGTCTAAGGACGTTGGGGTCTAAACGGGATGTCTCTTCCCACCAGCTGTGGTTTACCAGTGCTGGTTGTGTTTGTGTTCGCTGGGAAGATTGTGCTATCGTTTTAGTTATCAGTCCTTTGTTAGCAGCTATAGAAGAACAAGTGCAATTCCTTAAAGGTGAGGGTATATGAGCTGCATATGCAGGACATGAGGACGAAACTGACCGTAATCAACGGATCTATAACCCTTTGACAGTGTTTCCAGTGCCTTCCAATGGACGGTCAGCCATATCATGTTTGTAGAGGCTCAGGTTGTTTCCAGTCGAGTCCCAGTCCCCAGGAACATGATTGGCATGAAACGCCCCATTCACATAGATTTAAGCTTGTCATCAGATTTTAGATGTTCATTTAAAGGCAAGTAAATGTGATTTGACCTACTTCCTGGGGTCACAAGATGGCCATCACACCAACTCAGTTTTTTATAGATTGACACTAACTCATCTGACCACATCACCCCCGTTCTCATTCAACTACACTGGCTTCCTGTGCACTACCGGATTGACTATGAAAACCTTTTACTCACCTACAAACTCTCCACAATCTAACCCCCATCTCCCGCACCCTCTTCCTCCGTTGGACTTCTCACCGTCCCCAGCTCACGCCTCAGCACCATGGCTGCTCCAGCTCTCAGTCGCTGGGCTCCCAGACTCTGGAACTCCCTGCCACTACACATCCGACAGTCTGATTCTATAACAACTTACAAAACCCAACTAAAAACCCATCTGTTTAACCTGGCATATCCCTTATAAACTGTACCATCTTTCTTTTACTTCCTGTTGTTTGTCTTGTTTTAAACCCTGCGGACACTTCGTGAAGTCCACTGTTTTTAAATAAAATGTATTATTATTATTATTATTATTAATAACACATACTCCAAAATGTCTTTAAAAATGATGCAGAAGTCAAAGGCCAAGGGGCCAGAAGAAGGCTTCAAGGTTTTTGAAGATTATTTTTAAGGTAAATATTGACATATTGTGCTTAAGTCTCTCTCTCTCTCTCTCTCTCTCTCTCTCTCTCTCTCTCTCTCTCTCTCTCTCTCTCTCTCTCTCTCTCTCTCTCTCTCTCTCTCTCTCTCTCTCTCTCTCTCTCTCTCTCTCTCTCCTTAGAGTCAGTGGGGCTTCATCCACCCATTTCCAGGTCCCCTCCTGCTGCAAGTCACTCAGACCAATCCAAAACCAGAACTGGATCTGCGAGAGGAACTTCTGTTGGAGAAACAGAAGAAACAACAATTGGCGTATACAAATGGCGCATGGATAAATCCAGTGTAAAGCAGTGACTTTTGGGGTCAGTAAGAATAAAATAGAACATCTATCAGTTGACATTTGGTTTGGGCTTCTAGCTGGGCTGGGCCACGGCTGTGGAACGGCCTTCCTCATCCTTTAAGGGAACCACAGACCCTGCACTGTAAAACCGAACAGTGAAAGTCTGACAAATAATATGAGTTGTATGACCTCAAAAATGCATAAACATTATTTCACCACAAACGGTATGAGTTATCTGAGCACATTTCAAAGTTTAAGTGAACAATACTTAACTTCTTTAATGAATATCAATGAATATCAGTACATTGTACTCAAATTATTTGACAGCAGCCTCTGAAGGACTGAAGATGTATACATCAAAATTTGTCTTTTTACTTTGCACCTTCAATAAAAAGGCATTTACAGTCATAAGTGCTCCAGTGCCATCCTTCTTATGTTGCTGATTATTGTATGTTAGTTTTGTGAACATGGTTAATTAAGTATAAAGCGTTATTGAACTTAAATTAACTTAGATACATTTATTTTATGTTAAAGGTAACATACGTTTTAGAGTTGTCCATACTAGATTTATATTAGTACTGTAAAAATAGAAATATTGAGTTTATTTAACTTAATAAAATGAGTACATGTAACAAACGTTTTAGAGTTGTTAATACTAGATTTTTATTAGTACTGTAACAATAGAAATATTGAGTTTATTTAACTTAATAAAATGAGTACATGTAACAAACATTTTTGAGTTGTTAATACTAGATTTTTATTAGTACTGTAACAATAGAAATATTGAGTTTATTTAACTTAATAAAATGAGTAAATGTAACTTAAAATGTTTGATGTAATCAGTTTCTATGAATGTTTTGAGTTATATTAACTTATCGGGTTTTACAGTGTGGACTCTTTTGAGACAGGCTTAAAAACCTGACAAGAACAAGGTGGAGACCCACTGAACTAAATGAAGAGTCTTTACTATACCTGTTCCTGGGAGCTGTCTATGACCACCAGATGACCTCCTCTCTCAATGCAGTCCTTCCTGCCGTGTTCCCAGGAATTAGCCTCGTCCGAGTGGCGGTAACAGGCATTCTCAAACATGTTCCATCTCTCTGGGCAGGTTGTGTCTGTGAGGTGGAGTAGGGACTCAATTAACCTGAACAAATATATATATAAACAAACTTGAAATATTTTCACATTCTCCAATCTTAAAAATGACGCAGAAAATAATCAAAGAAAAAATATACATGCCTATTGTAAGATTAATACAAATATTATGTGTATCACGTTCAAATGTACTGGACGCTATGGTTGTAATGTTTAGGTCAGTTTAGTAACAAACTGACATCTTCTGGTGAAACATAAGGGAAATGCAAGGCATTACACATACATATCCTGATGGGGACGTTAGGAAGAAAGACACCGCAGAAGGACACTGAGAAGCACAGCCAGAGAAAGGGTCTTTGGATGCAATACATCTTTAAGTCTAGTTCTGCCCACACAGATAGCTAGCGTAGCCACAGGAGCCGAAGCTCACTTCTCTTGACGGACTCCATCAGCAGCTTGTCACACTTGTGTGTCAGGGAGAAGAGGCTGGAATTCAGCTGCTCTCTCTCCTCCACCAGGGAAGAGAGTTCCTTCAGTCGCTCCGTCACTTCAGACTGATCGCAGAAATATCCTGTACCGCGCCGGAAACATAAATAATAGTAGAGACATAAATACTCATTCTGAACAGCAGAACAGAAACTAGAATAGCGCATCACCACTACAAGCTGTGTCTGAGCAATAGGGATGCTATATTGAACACACACACACACACACACACACACACACACACACACACACACACACACACACACACACACACACACACACACACACACACACACACACACACACACCACACCACACCACACACACACACACCACACACACACCACACACACACACCACACACACACCACACACACACACACACACCACACACACACACACACACACACACACACACACACACACACACACACACACACACACACACACACACACACACACACACACACACACACACAACAAAAGGTTCAACTATGATTTTTAGAGAAATGTTTTAAAAAACGTTTTTGAATTGTTATCCAAAATGTCTGAATAGATGGGTTTAAACATGTCCTCAGTTATCCAGAGAACCACACTCACATTTCAAACCCAGGACCAGGAGTCCAATCAGCAGAAGAACACACAGAAGCCCCAGACCCAGTAAGGCAGGTCTGGACCAGCTCCTCCCTGGTCCCAACACTCCAGGACCTGGGTCTATGAACACACAGAGAGATAAAGACACTACACCTTTCTGCTGCTGGCGTTTCACACCAATAACCATCACAGCAATAACCATCACAGCAATAACCATCACACCAATAACCATCACACCAATAACCATCACCCCAATAACCATCACACCAATAACCATCACACCAATAACCATCACATTAATAACCATCACACCAATAACCATCACATTAATAACCATCACACCAATAACCATCACACTAATAACCATCACACCAATAACCATCACACCAATAACCATCACACTAATAACCATCACATCAATAACCATCACACTAATAACTATCACACCAATAACCATCACACCAATAACCATCACACCAATAACCATCACACTAATAACCATCACACCAATAACCATCACAGCAATAACCATCACACCAATAACCATCACATTAATAACCATCACACTAATAACCATCACACCAATAACCATCACACCAATAACCATCACAGCAATAACCATCACACCAATAACCATCACACCAATAACCATCACACCAATAACCATCACACTAATAACCATCACACTAATAACCATCACACCAATAACCATCACAAAAATATCCATCACACCAATAACCATCACACCAATAACCATCACACCAATAACCATCACATTAATAACCATCACATTAATAACCATCACACCAATAACCATCACACCAATAACCATCACACTAATAACCATCACACCAATAACCATCACACTAATAACCATCACACCAATAACCATCACACCAATAACCATGACACTTGAGGAAAAATGATGTCCTTCTGGTTGTTTTTCACTCACAGACAGGTGAGTGGAGAGACATGAGAGTGGAGAGATCCGGACTAGGTTTACCTGGGTGCTTTGGTGAAGCTGGTGAAGGTTTCAGCGTGGCAACGTTGATGTAGATGTCCTCCATCGCCCAAACTGATTTGTCCGTTCCGCCCCAAGGAGAGAGAGCCATCTGGGGGGTGATGTGGTTGAAGAGGAAGTTCTTTGTGGGAGGTTTTTCTCTCACAACCATCTCAAAAATTGAAATGAAAGTCCAGCAAGCTTCTCACAGGAAGAAGGTGGAGCCTCATTCAGGATGGACCCATGTGCTGGAAGTCAAGCTGAGCAACTTGTTAAACTACCAATAGATTACATAAACCTGTTGATTGGACTCATGCCACAAAAGTGGACACTGTTTCAATGTATTTTTACAGCTAAGAATGTGAAAAGGATTGTTCACTTTGGAATCTACTTGTTGCAACATTCATTTGCATGAGATGTTTCTTTGCAAACTATTTACAGGCCAGCTGTTTATGTTCACTTTGTGCAGACATTATTTTGTAACAGATTATTTATGCAGTTGTCTGCTTAATATTAATCTTATTATCGATGTTTTGGGCAATTCTAAGAAATCCCTGAGACCTTTTTGCTCAGAAAAACTAAAGTGAAAAGTAATAAATAAAATAATAAAAATCTTGATCTCCAACTGCTTTAAGCATTTCATTCTTCCATAGCTGCATTTGTTTTGCCACCTGCAAAAACAAAACTACAAGTAAATATGTTTCTTTTAAACTTGTGATTAACCTGATTAATCACAGAATTTTATTGTGATTAATCCATATATATATATATATATATATATATATATATATATATATATATATATTCTTAAAATTATTCTTGTTTTACCAGAAATAAATGGTGAAACTTTTTTGGCAGAAAAGGTGTAATTTTAATAACATTCAAAACCTTCATTTATGAACATTCATTATTAACATGCTCTACTATCTGAAACACAACCCAGTGACACAACCACCAGCCTTCATTCAAAGGAACACTAAAACACCCCCCCACGTAGAAGAGACACCTGGACCTCATGTTTAACAATAGAATAGAATATAAAATAGAAGGCACCACATGGTACAGTTTTGGACGTTAAGATACATCTGCATAGGACACCCCCGCTTCCAGTGGTTTGGAAAGACTGAGACTAAGAAAATGTTTAGACTGAGAAGACAGTTGTTTTCAAACCGGTTTGAAATCAGGGTTTCGGAGACGGAAACGCTTGTGTGAACCAGCCGTCATAAATCTGAACTGAACCACTTTCAGGTCAGGTCCAGCAATTAGTCTGGTTCATACGGAGCTGCTTGATCCAAGTGTAGTTTTTTCCACTCTCTCTCCTGTCTCTCTCTTCACTCTCCTTTCTTTCTCTCAACTTTCCTGTCCATAAAGACACAAATCCCAGAGAAAAATATATTTACAGTTTATATTTGAAAAAAAACAAGCATTGAGCAAAAGTGAGTCTCTTTGGTCTTTGATGTTGGAAATACAATTCCACTGCTAACACGTCAAATGTCATTTTACAAGCCAAGTACAACAACCTATAATGATGAAACTGTTTAAATGTGACCGGCTTCTGCAGTTTTTTCACAGATCCATGGGAGACGTTGGTCACAGGATATGTCGTTCCACTGACCACTGGGCTGAGAGACGAGGACACAGTTCTCTTCCCCGTGGCCGTCACCATTATTAGGCTGGGGTTTCTCCCAGTAGCTAACAGAGAAACACATTGGGGAAACTTCATTAAATCATTCAAATACTATTCCAATGATTTTAAAGATTCAAGATAACTTTATTTATCCCGAGGGAAATTAAGGTGCAACAGTTGAAACAGGGGGAATAAATGCACACAAAATATACTAATACCTAAAAGCTAAAAACTAAATAACAACTAACTAAACAAAACTAGTATAAACAAAATATAACTAAATTAACTCTAAATTAAATCTAAATGTATTGATAGATGAATTGCACAATTTACAGTATTATTACAGTAATATGTAGGTATATACAATACACAACAATACGTATAGTGCAAATTGGCAGTAATAAAATACTAATAAATAACTCAGAGGAATACTGAAAAAGTGATGTGAAAAGTTAAAAGTGAAATTGAATTTACAGTGCAAAATTACAGTGAGAGGATTTACAGTGTGTTGACCTCAGGTCACTGAGTCTCCACTGTCCCTCTCACGACCCGAGGTAGATGAATTATAGAGACTGATGGCCACAGGAAGAAAGGACTTCCTGTGGCGTTCTGTGGTGCACCTGGGTGGAATGAGTCTGTTGCTGAAGGTGCTTCTGTATGAGGTCAGCACCTGATGGAGAGGGTGAGAGTTGTTGTCAAGGATACTACGCAGCTTGCGCAGCATCCTCCTCTCAGACACCACCAACAAGGAGTCCAGCTGGACCCCCAGGACAGCGCCAGCCTTCCTGATGATCCTGCTGATCTTGTTGGCGTCTGCTGACCTCAACCTGCTTCCCCAGCACACGACACCGGAGAAGATGGCACTGGCTACCACCGACTGGTAGAACATCTTCAGCATCGTGTTACAAACGTTGAAGGACCGGAGCCTCCGCAGGAAGTAGAGACGGCTCTGGCCCTTCTTGTACACAGCCTCAGAGTTCTTGGCCCAGACCAGTTTGTTGTCCAGGTGAACTCCCAGGTATTTATATTCCTGAACAACTTCTGCGGACACACCCTTGATGGAAATGGGTGTGGGGGTAGATTTCCTCCTGCGGAAGTCCACCACCATCTCCTTCGTCTTGTCTGTGTTGAGCTACATGTGGTTCAGCTCACACCACTCTAGAGTGGCTCCCCCAAAAGTCTTTGTTTTTCCCTCAGATTCATGTCTTCTGAATGCTTACCCGTGACCACAGAGTTTTTTCACGCGTCACACAAGTCAAAGTGTTCATTAAGTAATCTATTCTAGTAATCTCGGATCCAGAAGTCTGGCAGTACTATAGCCGAACGTTAAAGGGGAGACTACACATCTGCAGCGCTGGAAACCAGAAAGTGCGATGGGCGTAGTCACGTAACGTATTCGTCAGGTCTCAGAGAAACTCATTAGAGAGTGGCAAGATGGAAAGATGACTTCTCACCGTCCCCAGCTCACGCCTCAGCACCATGGCTGCTCCAGCTCTCAGTTGCTGGGCTCCCAGACTCTGGAACTCCCTGCCACTACACATCCCACAGTCTGATTCTATACCAACTTACAAAACCCAACTAAAAACCCATCTGTTTAACCTGGCATATCCCTTATAAACTGTACCATCTTTCTTTTACTTCCTGTTGTTTGTCTTGTTTTAAACCCTACGGACACTTTGTGAAGTCCACTGTTTTTTAATTTTACTGTAGCATATATGCTCTGTAAAGTGTCCTTGGGTGTCTTGAAAGGCACCCCACAAATAAAATGTATTATTATTATTATTATTAATAACACATACTCCAAAATGTCTTTAAAAATGATGCAGAAGTCAAAGGCCAAGGGGCCAGAAGAAGGCTTCAAGGTTTTTGAAGATTATTTTTAAGGATCTTTAAATATTGACATATTGTGCTTAAGTCTCTCTCTCTCTCTCTCTCTCTCTCTCTCTCTCTCTCTCTCTCTCTCTCTCTCTCTCTCTCTCTCTCTCTCTCTCTCTCTCTCTCTCTCTCTCTCTCTCACCTTAGAGTCAGTGGGGCTTCATCCACCCATTTCCAGATCCCCTCCTGCTGCAAGTCACTCAGACCAATCCAAAACCAGAACTGGATCTGCGAGAGGAACTTCTGTTGGAGGAACTTCTGTTGGAGAAACAGAAGAAACAACAATTGAGCAGTTGGTTCTGGTCTGACTGGCATGGATGCCTGTTTCAGGACCTGCTGTGCTGCCTGGTTAAACAGCCTGAGACTGCCGTTTGAAAATATAGGTTTCACTTAGGTCTTCTGGGGTCATGGGTGACTTTGTCCATATACAAATGGCGCATGGATAAATCCAGTGTAAAGCAGTGACTTTTGGGGTCAGTAAGAATAAAATAGAACATCTATCGGTTGACATTTGGGTTGGGCTTCTAGCTGGGCTGGGCCACGGCTGTGGAACGGCCTTCCTCATCCTTTAAGGGAACCACAGACCCTGGACTCTTTTGAGACAGGCTTAAAAACCTGACAAGAACAAGGTGGAGACCCACTGAACTAAATGAAGAGTCTTTACTATACCTGTTCCTGGGAGCTGTCTATGACCACCAGATGACCTTCTCTCTTAATGCAGTCCTTCCTGCCGTGTTCCCAGGAATTAGCCTCGTCCGAGTGGCGGTAACAGGCATTCTCAAACTTGTTCCATCCCTCTGGACAGGTTGTGTCTGTGAGGTGGAGTAGGGACTCAATTAACCCCCTGAACCAGCCTGAGATACAGCCCTCCCCTCTGGCTCCTTGGGCACGGCAAATATATATTTTTATAAAAACGTTTTACATGTATATAAACATATAATATTTGAAATATTTTCACATTCTCCAATCTTAAAAATTACACAGAAAATAATCAAAGAAAATATATACAAGCCTATTTTGAAAGATTAATACAAATATTATGTGTATCACGTTCAAATGTATCGAACGCTATGGTTGTAAGGTTTAGTTTAGTTTAGTAACAAACTGACATCTTCTGGTGAAACATAAGGGAAATGCAAGGCATTACACATACACGTCCTGATGGGGACGTTAGGAAGAAAGACACCGCAGAAGGACACTGAGAAGCACAGCCAGAGAAAGGGTCTTTGGATGCAATACATCTTTAAGTCTAGTTCTGCCCACACAGATAGCTAGCGTAGCCACAGGAGCCAAGGCTCACTTCTCTTGACGGACTCAATCAGCAGCTTGTCACACTTGTGTGTCAGGGAGAAGAGGCTGGAATTCAGCTGCTCTCTCTCCTCCACCAGGGAAGAGAGTTCCTTCAGTCGCTCCGTCACTTCAGACTGGATCGCAGAAATATCCTGTACCGCGCCTGAAACTGAAATAATAGTAGAGACATAAATACTCATTCTGAACAGCAGAACAGATACTAGAATAGCGCATCACCACTACAAGCTGTGTCTGAGCAATGGGGATGCTATCACACACACACACACACACACACACACACACACACACACACACACACACACACACACACACACACACACACACACACACACACACACACACACACACACACACACACACACACACACACACACACACACACACACACACACACACACACACACACACACACACACACACACACACACACACACACACTCACACACACACCAAAATGTTCTCCAAAACGTCTGAATAGATGGGTTTAAACATGTCCTCAGTTATCCAGAGAACCACACTCACATTTCAAACCCAGGACCAGGAGTCCAATCAGCAGAAGAACACACAGAAGCCCCAGACCCAGTAAGGCAGGTCTGGACCAGCTCCTCCCTCGTCCCAACACTCCAGGACCTGGGTCTATGAACACACAGAGAGATAAAGACACTACACCTTTCTGCTGCTGGCGTTTCACACCAATAACCATCACAGCAATAACCATCACAGCAATAACCATCACACCAATAACCATCACACCAATAACCATCACACTAATAACCATCACACCAATAACCATCACACCAATAACCATCACACCAATAACCATCACACCAATAACCATCACATTAATAACCATCACACCAATAACCATCACAGCAATAACCATCACAGCAATAACCATCACACCAATAACCATCACACCAATAACCATCACATTAATAACCATCACACCAATAACCATCACAGCACTAACCATCACACCAATAATCATCACACCAATAACCATGACATTAATAACCATCACACCAATAACCATCACAGCACTAACCATCACACCAATAACCATCACACCAATAACCATCACATTAATAACCATCACATTAATAACCATCACACCAATAACCATCACATTAATAACCATCACACTAATAACCATCACACCAATAACCATCACATTAATAACCATCACATTAATAACTATCACACTAATAACCATCACACCAATAACCATCACACTAATAACCATCACATTAATAACCATCACACTAATAACCATGACACTTGAGGAAAAATGTTGTTTTTCACTCACAGACAGGTGAGTGGAGAGACATGAGAGTGGAGAGATCCGGACTAGGTTTACCTGGGTGCTTTGGTGAAGCTGGTGAAGGTTTCAGCGTGGCAGCGTTGATGTAGATGTCCTCCATCGCCCAAACTGCTGTGTTCGTTCAGCCCCAAGGAGAGAGAGCCATCTGGGGGGTGATGTGGTTGAAGGGGAAGTTCTTTGTGGGAGGTTTCTCTCTCACATCCATCTCAAAAATTGAAATGAAAGTCCAGCAAGCTTCTCACAGGAAGAAGGTGGAGCCTCATTCAGGATGGACCCATGTGCTGGAAGTCAAGCTGAGCAACTGGTTAAAATACCAATAGATTACATAAACCTGTTGATTGGACTCATGCCACAAAAGTGGACACTGTTTCAATGTATTTTTACAGCTAAGAATGTGAAAAGGATTGTTCACTTTGGAATCTACTTGTTGCAACATTTATTTGCAACAAGTAGACCTTTTTGCTCAGAAAAACTAGAGTGAAAAGTAACAAATAAAATAATAAAAATCTTGATCTCCAACTGCTTTTAGCATTTCATTCTTCCATAGCTGCATTTGTTTTGCCACCTGCAAAAACAAAACTACAAGTAAATATGTTTCTTTTAAACTTGTGATTAACCTGATTAATCACAGAATTGTATTGTGATTAATCCATATATATATATATATATATATATATATATATATTCTTTAAATTATTCTTGTTTTACCAGAAATAAATGGTGAAACTTTTTTTGCAGAAAAGGTGTAATTTTAATAACATTTTGCATACTCAATCACATAAAAACAATTGCATTGCACAAACCTCATTCAAAACCTTCCTTGATGAACATTCATTATTAACATGCTCTACTATCTGAAACACAATCCAGTGACACAACCACCAGCCTTCATTCAAAGGAACACTAAAACACCCCCCCTCACGTAGAAGAGACACCTGGACCTCATGTTTAACAATAGAATAGAATATAAAATAGAAGGCACCACATGGTACAGTTTTGGACGTTAAGATACATCTGCATAGGACACCCCCGCTTCCAGTGGTTTGGAAAGACTGAGACTAAGAAAATGTTTAGACTGAGAAGACATCGTTTTCAAACCGGTTTGAAATCAGGGTTTCGGAGACGGAAACGCTTGTGTGAACCAGCCATCATAAATCTGAACTGAACCACTTTCAGGTCAGGTCCAGCAATTAGTCTGGTTCATACGGAGCTGCTTGATCCAAGTGTAGTTTTCTCCACTCTCTCTCCTGTCTCTCTCCACTCCTATGTCTCTCTCTCCACTGTCCTGTCTCTCCCTCCAGTCTCTCCACTCCTATGTCTCTCTCTCCACTGTCCTGTCTCTCCACTCACCTGTCTCTCTCCATTCTCCTGTCTCTCCCTCCCGTCTCTCCACTCTCCTGTCTCTCTCTCTCCACTCTCCTATCTATCTCTCTGCTCACCTGTGTCACGGGTTGACGAGGAGAATGAGGAACAAGGACTTAGGAGGTGAACCCAAACGCACGACTCGATGACACGTACCTGAGATTCATGTCTTCTGAAAGCTTACCCGTGACCACAGAGGTTTTTCACGCATCACACAAGTCAAAGTGTTCATTGAGTAATCTATTCTAGTAATCTCGGATCCAGAAGTCTGGCAGTACTATAGCCGAACGTTAAGGGGGAGACTACACATCTGCAGCGCTGGAAACCAGAAAGTGCGATGGGCGTAGTCACGCCACGTATTCGTCAGGTCTCTGAGAGAAACTCATTAGAGAGTGGCCAGATGGAGGTTTTAAAGATGATTTGAACACATGTATTCCTATAGTGGCCAGTCTACTACACAGGTTCGATGCTAAACCTTAACAGACACTTGTCTAAGGACGTTGGGGTCTAAACGGGATGTCTCTTCCCACCAGCTGTGGTTTACCAGTGCTGGTTGTGTTTGTGTTCGCTGGGAAGACGATGCTATCATTTTAGTTATCAGTCCTTTGTTAGCAGCAATAGAAGAACAAGTGCAATTCCTTAAAGGTGAGGGCATATGAGCTGCATATGCAGGACATGAGGAAGAAACTGACCGTAATCAACGGCCACAAGATGGCCATCACACCAACTCAGTTTTTTATAGATTGACACTAACTCATCTGACCACATCACCCCCGTTCTCATTCAACTACACTGGCTTCCTGTGCACTACCGGATTGACTATAAAAACCTTTTACTCACCTACAAAGCTCTCCACAATCTAACCCCCATCTCCATCACTGACCTCCTTCAGGAGTACACCCCCTCCCGCACCCTCTTCCTCCGTTGGACTTCTCACCGTCCCCAGCTCACGCCTCAGCACCATGGCTGCTCCAGCTCTCAGTCGCTGGGCTCCCAGACTCTGGAACTCCCTGCCACTACACATCCCACAGTCTGATTCTATAACAACTTACAAAACCCAACTAAAAACCCATCTGTTTAACCTGGCATATCCCTTATAAACTGTACCATCTTTCTTTTACTTCCTGTTGTTTGTCTTGTTTTAAACACTTCGTGAAGTTCACTGTTTTTTATTTTAATTTTACTGTAGCATATATGCTCTGTGTGTCTTGAAAGGCGCCCCACAAATAAAATGTATTATTATTATTATTATTAATAACACATACTCCAAAATGTCTTTAAAAATGATGCAGAAGTCAAAGGCCAAGGGGCCAGAAGAAGGCTTCAAGGTTTTTGAAGATTATTTTTAAGGTAAATATTGACATATTGTGCTTAAGTCTCTCTCTCTCTCTCTCTCTCTCTCTCTCTCTCTCTCTCTCTCTCTCTCTCTCTCTCTCTCTCTCTCTCTCTCTCTCTCTCTCTCTCTCTCTCTCTCTCTCTCTCTCTCACCTTAGAGTCAGTGGGGCTTCATCCACCCATTTCCAGGTCCCCTCCTGCTGCAAGTCACTCAGACCAATCCAAAACCAGAACTGGATCTGCGAGATGAACTTCTGTTGGAGAAACAGAAGAAACAACAATTGGCGTATACAAATGGCGCATGGATAAATCCAGTGTAAAGCAGTAAGAATAAAACAGAACATCTATCGGTTGACATTTGGTTTGGGCTTCTAGCTGGGCTGGGCCACGGCTGTGGAACGGCCTTCCTCATCCTTTAAGGGAACCACAGACCCTGCACTGTAAAACCGAACAGTGAAAGTCTGACAAATAATATGAGTTGTATGACCTCAAAAATGCATAAACATTATTTCACGACAAACGGTATGAGTTATCTGAGCACATTTCAAAGTTTAAGTGAACAATACTTAACTTCTTTAATGAATATCAATGAATATCAGTACATTGTACTCAAATTATTTGACAGCAGCCTCGCGTGACGTCACGTACGTGCTGACGTCACGTACGTAATCTTCTCTTTCCAAAGTGAAGATCCGCCATTGTTTTTCCACCGCACTAACCCATGCTGCTGGGGAACAGAATATCGTACTTAAACCGGTAAGTTATTCTTTGATTTAGAACCTTATTTTGTCATTGTGTTTACCTTACTCATTAAATGCGTTTAGTGTTTCAGTTGTTGTTGTTTTAGTGTTAGTTTATGCATTTGTAGATTCAGCCAAAAGCCAAAGCGACGCTACAGTCGTAATTCAAAGTAGCAACGGTCACTAAATAAAGGTAAAGGCTGCCCAGTGTGCCCTAACCCTAACCTAAAGCACATCTAATCGTGTCGGAGGAGAACATTAAATGTTGTGGAGGCTATATATGTTGTGGAGGCTATATATGTTGTGGAGGCTATATGCTATATATATATATGTTCTCCTCCGACACGATTAGATGTGTGCTTTATGTTAGGGTTAGGGCACACTGGGCAGCCTTTACCTTTATTTAGTTACCGTTGCTACTTTAATATGTTTATGTTGTGTTCTATAGTTCAATAAAACGTACTACTTACGTACTTCTAAAAGGTCTCTTTATTTAACAGCGTAATGACGTGCTGCTCACTGCGTCGCTCTGGGGCCCCGCAGCGCTCTGTCTGATACACATCTCATGGACATTTCTTCTCCCATTCTTTTTTATATGAGCAGAGTTTATTTTTCTTGTCATCATCCATTTGATCTGTACTACTGAATAACTTTCGCTAAATTGCATGTTTTTATTTTTATTTGTATTATTATTAGGCCTACTTTTTTGGTGTTTTTCCATGATCTTTGAAATGCGGGACATTGTTCAGTTCTCGCGGGATGCGGGACAAACATTACATTTTCGAGACTGTCCCGCGAAATGCGGGACGGGTGGTCACCCTACAGCAGACCTGGCAACACTGCGCGCTGCTGTGGAAAGCGCTTCTATTTGGTCCCTGATGAGCGTTGAATCTCCTCTCATACTGGGGTTTTGAAAAAAGATTGCAGCCTGTCTTATCTCATCTCTTTTCAGTTTGGAACCAGACGAAACAAGCTGTTAAAGAAGAAAACAGTCAATGTGGTGTCTGTGTGTCCGTGTGACCAAGCAGTGATGATATTTAACAGTGTCGGATTATTTACAGAAATTGCCAGCATGCCCTTTTATGAATTTGGGCCCCTGCCCCTCTAAGATCCTCTGCACGTCCCTGCGGTGGACAGTTTATTTCCAAGTCCTATATAGGATGTTTACTGCATTGTTCAAAATAATGTTAATCTTTTGTACTGTTGAATCCATTGCACTGTTCATCTTAAGGCCCACCAAGCAAGGGCCACCTGCTTTGAAAATGTTTGATTGTTACTTAATAAAAGAGTAAGTTTGTGTTTTAGACTAAAAGCTGCTTATTGTATGGAAGAAAGGGAGTTCCACCCATCAGCCCAGTATAGGCAGGTCCACCCATCAGCCCAGTATAGGCAGGTCCACCCATCAGCCCAGTATAGGCAGGTCCACCCATCAGCCCAGTATAGGCAGGTCCACCCATCAGCCCAGTATAGGCAGGTCCACCCATCAGCCCAGTATAGGCAGGTCCACCCATCAGCCCAGTATAGGCAGGTCCACCCATCAGCCCGGTATAGGCAGGTCCACCCATCAGCCCAGTATAGGCAGGTCCACCCATCAGCCCAGTATAGGCAGTCCACCCATCAGCCAGTATAGGCAGGTCCACCCATCAGCCCAGTATAGGCAGGTCCACCCATCAGCCCAGTATAGGCAGGTCCGGGGCATCGCAGAAGCACGCAACGGTAAGAGGGACAGCACTGGTGCAGCTCTTACTGTAAATGCCTCTTTATTCAAAGTACAAACCAAGACTAAAGTTTAGATGTATACAACATCTTCATCAGAGTCCTGGACTGAAGATGTATACATCAAAATTTGTCTTTTTACTTTGCACCTTCAATAAAAAGGCATTTACAGTCATAAGTGCTCCAGTGCCATCCTTCTTATGTTGCTGATATGTTAGTTTTGTGAACATGGTTAATTAAGTATAAAGCGTTATTGAACTTAAATTAACTTAGATACATTTATTTTATGTTAAAGGTAACATAAGTTTTAGAGTTGTCCATACTAGATTTATATTAGTACTGTAAAAATAGAAATATTGAGTTTATTTAACTTAATTAAATGAGTACATGTAACAAACGTTTTAGAGTTGTCAATACTAGATTTTTATTAGTACTGTAACAATAGAAATATTGAGTTAATTTAACTTAATAAAATGAGTACATGTAACAAACATTTTTGAGTTGTTAATACTAGATTTTTATTAGTACTATAACAATAGAAATATTGAGTTTATTTAACTTAATAAAATGAGTAAATGTAACTTAAAATGTTTGATGTAATCAGTTTCTATGAATGTTTTGAGTTATATTAACTTATCGGGTTTTACAGTGTAATGCAAGGCATTACACATACATATCCTGATGGGGACGTTAGGAGAAAGACACCGCAGAAGGACACTGAGAAGCACAGCCAGAGCAAGGGTCTTTGGATGCAATACATCTTTAAGTCTAGTTCTGCCCACACAGATAGCTAGCGTAGCCACAGGAGCCGAAGCTCACTTCTCTTGACGGACTCCATCAGCAGCTTGTCACACTTGTGTGTCAGGGAGAAGAGGCTGGAATTCAGCTGCGCTCTCTCCTCCACCAGGGAAGAGAGTTCCTTCAGTCGCTCCGTCACTTCAGAGTGATGGCAGAAATATCCTGTACCGCGCCGAAAACAAATAATAGTAGAGACATAAATACTCATTCTGAACAGCAGAACAGAAACTAGAATAGCGCATCACCACTACAAGCTGTGTCTGAGCAATAGGGATGCTATATTGAACACACACACACACACACACACACACACACACACACACACACACACCACACACACACACACACACACACACACACACACACACACACACACACACACACACACACACACACACACACACACACACACACACACACACACACACACACACACACACACACACACAACAAAAGGTTCAACTATGATTTTTAGAGAAATGTTTTAAAAAACGTTTTTGAATTGTTATCCAAAATGTCTGAATAGATGGGTTTAAACATGTCCTCAGTGATCCAGAGAACCACACTCACATTTCAAACCCAGGACCAGGAGTCCAATCAGCAGAAGAACACACAGAAGCCCCAGACCCAGTAAGGCAGGTCTGGACCAGCTCCTCCCTGGTCCCAACACTCCAGGACCTGGGTCTATGAACACACCGAGAGATAAAGACACTACACCTTTCTGCTGCTGGCGTTTCACACCAATAACCATCACACCAATAACCATCACACCAATAACCATCACACCAATAACCATCACACCAATAACCATCACACCAATAACCATCACACCAATAACCATCACATTAATAACCATCACACCAATAACCATCACCCCAATAACCATCACACCAATAACCATCACACCAATAACCATCACATTAATAACCATCACACCAATAACCATCACATTAATAACCATCACACCAATAACCATCACACCAATAACCATCACATTAATAACCATCACACCAATAACCATCACCCCAATAACCATCACATTAATAACCATCACACCAATTACCATCACACCAATAACCATCACATTAATAACCATCACATTAATAACCATCACACCAATAACCATCACACCAATAACCATCACAGCAATAACCATCACATTAAAAACCATCACATTAATAACCATCACACCAATAACCATCACACCAATAACCATCACAGCAATAACCATCACATTAATAACCATCACATTAATAACCATCACACTAATAACCATCACACCAATAACCATCACACTAATAACCATCACATCAATAACCATCACATTAATAACCATCACATTAATAACCATCACACCAATAACCATCACACCAATAACCATCACACCAATAACCATCACACTAATAACCATCACACCAATAACCATCACACCAATAACCATCACACCAATAACCATCACACCAATAACCATCACAACAATAACCATCACAGCAATAACCATCACACCAATAACCATCACACCAATAACCATCACACCAATAACCATCACACCAATAACCATCACAGCAATAACCATCACACCAATAACCATCACACTAATAACCATCACACTAATAACCATCACACCAATAACCATCACAAAAATATCCATCACACCAATAACCATCACACCAATAACCATCACACCAATAACCATCACATTAATAACCATCACATTAATAACCATCACACCAATAACCATGACACTTGAGGAAAAATGATGTCCTTCTGGTTGTTTTTCACTCACAGACAGGTGAGTGGAGAGACATGAGAGTGGAGAGATCCGGACTAGGTTTACCTGGGTGCTTTGGTGAAGCTGGTGAAGGTTTCAGCGTGGCAACGTTGATGTAGATGTCCTCCATCGCCCAAACTGATTTGTCCGTTCCGCCCCAAGGAGAGAGAGCCATCTGGGGGGTGATGTGGTTGAAGAGGAAGTTCTTTGTGGGAGGTTTTTCTCTCACAACCATCTCAAAAATTGAAATGAAAGTCCAGCAATGCTGATGCAGATGCTGAATGTGTTCTACCAGTCGGTGGTAGCCAGTGCCATCTTCTCCGGAGTCGTGTGCTGGGGTAGCAGGTTGAGATCAGCAGACGCCAACAAGATCAGCAGGATTGTCAGGAAGGCTGGCGCTGTCCTGGGGGTCCAGCTGGACTCCTTGTTGGTGGTGTCTGAGAGAAGGATGCTGCGCAAGCTGCGTAGTATCCTTGACAACAACTCTCACCCTCTCCATCAGGTGCTGACCTCATATAGAAGCACCTTTAGCAACAGACTCATTCCACCCAGGTGCACCACAGAACGCCATAGGAAGTCCTTTCTTCCTGTGGCTATTAGACTCTATAATTCCTCTACCTCGGGTCGTGAGAGGGACAGTGGAGACTCAGTGACCTGAGGCCAACGTACTTATTTTTATTTTTATTTTATTTTTGGTCAACGCACTGTAATCATCTCATTGTACTTTGCACTGCAAATTCTATTTCAATTCCGAATTCACTTTTCACTTTTTCACTTTTTCACATGTCACTTTTCAGTCGAATTATTTATTAATATATTATTACTGCCAATTTGCACTATACGTATTGTTGTGTATTGTATATACCTACGTACTACTGTTATAATACTGTAATTATCTTCACTTATCAATACATTTAGACATTTGACATTTAGAATTATTTTAACTATTTTTGTTTATAATAGTTTTTATTTTAGTTAGTTGTTGTTTTGTTTTTTAGCTTAGGTTTTAGTATTCTTGTGTGTGCATTTATTCCCCCTGTGTCAACTGTTGCACCTTAATTTCCCTCGGGATTAATAAAGTTTTCTGAATCTGAATCTGAATCTGAATCAGCAAGCTTCTCACAGGAAGAAGGTGGAGCCTCATTCAGGATGGACCCATGTGCTGGAAGTCAAGCTGAGCAACTTGTTAAACTACCAATAGATTACATAAACCTGTTGATTGGACTCATGCCACAAAAGTGGACACTGTTTCAATGTATTTTTACAGCTAAGAATGTGAAAAGGATTGTTCACTTTGGAATCTACTTGTTGCAACATTCATTTGCATGAGATGTTTCTTTGCAAACTATTTACAGGCCAGCTGTTTATGTTCACTTTGTGCAGACATTATTTTGTAACAGATTATTTATGCAGTTGTCTGCTTAATATTAATCTTATTATCGATGTTTTGGGCAATTCTAAGAAATCCCTGAGACCTTTTTGCTCAGAAAAACTAAAGTGAAAAGTAATAAATAAAATAATAAAAATCTTGATCTCCAACTGCTTTAAGCATTTCATTCTTCCATAGCTGCATTTGTTTTGCCACATGCAAAAACAAAACTACAAGTAAATATGTTTCTTTTAAACTTGTGATTAACCTGATTAATCACAGAATTTTATTGTGATTAATCCATATATATATATATATATATATATATATATATTCTTAAAATTATTCTTGTTTTACCAGAAATAAATGGTGAAACTTTTTTGGCAGAAAAGGTGTAATTTTAATAACATTCAAAACCTTCATTTATGAACATTCATTATTAACATGCTCTACTATCTGAAACACAACCCAGTGACACAACCACCAGCCTTCATTCAAAGGAACACTAAAACACCCCCCCCACGTAGAAGAGACACCTGGACCTCTGTTTAACAATAGAATAGAATATAAAATAGAAGGCACCACATGGTACAGTTTTGGACGTTAAGATACATCTGCATAGGACACCCCCGCTTCCAGTGGTTTGGAAAGACTGAGACTAAGAAAATGTTTAGACTGAGAAGACAGTTGTTTTCAAACCGGTTTGAAATCAGGGTTTCAGAGACGGAAACGCTTGTGTGAACCAGCCGTCATAAATCTGAACTGAACCACTTTCAGGTCAGGTCCAGCAATTAGTCTGGTTCATACGGAGCTGCTTGATCCAAGTGCAGTTTTTTCCACTCTCTCTCCTGTCTCTCTCTTCACTCTCCTTTCTTTCTCTCAACTTTCCTGTCCATAAAGACACAAATCCCAGAGAAAAATATATTTACAGTTTATATTTGAAAAAAAACAAGCATTGAGCAAAAGTGAGTCTCTTTGGTCTTTGATGTTGGAAATACAATTCCACTGCTAACACGTCAAATGTCATTTTACAAGCCAAGTACAACAACCTATAATGATGAAACTGTTTAAATGTGACCGGCTTCTGCAGTTTTTTCACAGATCCATGGGAGACGTTCGTCACAGGATATGTCGTTCCACTGACCACTGGGCTGAGAGACGAGGACACAGTTCTCTTCCCCGTGGCCGTCACCATTATTAGGCTGGGGTTTCTCCCAGTAGCTAACAGAGAAACACATTGGGGAAACTTCATTAAATCATTCAAATACTATTCCAATGATTTTAAAGATTCAAGATAACTTTATTTATCCCGAGGGAAATTAAGGTGCAACAGTTGAAACAGGGGGAATAAATGCACACAAAATATACTAATACCTAAAAGCTAAAAACTAAATAACAACTAACTAAACAAAACTAGTATAAACAAAATATAACTAAATTAACTCTAAATTAAATCTAAATGTATTGATAGATGAATTGCACAATTTACAGTATTATTACAGTAATATGTAGGTATATACAATACACAACAATACGTATAGTGCAAATTGGCAGTAATAAAATACTAATAAATAACTCAGAGGAATACTGAAAAAGTGATGTGAAAAGTTAAAAGTGAAATTGAATTTACAGTGCAAAATTACAGTGAGAGGATTTACAGTGTGTTGACCTCAGGTCACTGAGTCTCCACTGTCCCTCTCACGACCCGAGGTAGATGAATTATAGAGACTGATGGCCACAGGAAGAAAGGACTTCCTGTGGCGTTCTGTGGTGCACCTGGGTGGAATGAGTCTGTTGCTGAAGGTGCTTCTGTATGAGGTCAGCACCTGATGGAGAGGGTGAGAGTTGTTGTCAAGGATACTACGCAGCTTGCGCAGCATCCTCCTCTCAGACACCACCAACAAGGAGTCCAGCTGGACCCCCAGGACAGCGCCAGCCTTCCTGATGATCCTGCTGATCTTGTTGGCGTCTGCTGACCTCAACCTGCTTCCCCAGCACACGACACCGGAGAAGATGGCACTGACTACCACCGACTGGTAGAACATCTTCAGCATCGTGTTACAAACGTTGAAGGACCGGAGCCTCCGCAGGAAGTAGAGACGGCTCTGGCCCTTCTTGTACACAGCCTCAGAGTTCTTGGCCCAGACCAGTTTGTTGTCCAGGTGAACTCCCAGGTATTTATATTCCTGAACAACTTCTGCGGACACACCCTTGATGGAAATGGGTGTGGGGGTAGATTTCCTCCTGCGGAAGTCCACCACCATCTCCTTCGTCTTGTCTGTGTTGAGCTACATGTGGTTCAGCTCACACCACTCTAGAGTGGCTCCCCCAAAAGTCTTTGTTTTTCCCTCAGATTCATGTCTTCTGAATGCTTACCCGTGACCACAGAGTTTTTTCACGCGTCACACAAGTCAAAGTGTTCATTAAGTAATCTATTCTAGTAATCTCGGATCCAGAAGTCTGGCAGTACTATAGCCGAACGTTAAAGGGGAGACTACACATCTGCAGCGCTGGAAACCAGAAAGTGCGATGGGCGTAGTCACGTAACGTATTCGTCAGGTCTCAGAGAAACTCATTAGAGAGTGGCAAGATGGAAAGATGACTTCTCACCGTCCCCAGCTCACGCCTCAGCACCATGGCTGCTCCAGCTCTCAGTTGCTGGGCTCCCAGACTCTGGAACTCCCTGCCACTACACATCCCACAGTCTGATTCTATACCAACTTACAAAACCCAACTAAAAACCCATCTGTTTAACCTGGCATATCCCTTATAAACTGTACCATCTTTCTTTTACTTCCTGTTGTTTGTCTTGTTTTAAACCCTACGGACACTTTGTGAAGTCCACTGTTTTTTAATTTTACTGTAGCATATATGCTCTGTAAAGTGTCCTTGGGTGTCTTGAAAGGCACCCCACAAATAAAATGTATTATTATTATTATTATTAATAACACATACTCCAAAATGTCTTTAAAAATGATGCAGAAGTCAAAGGCCAAGGGGCCAGAAGAAGGCTTCAAGGTTTTTGAAGATTATTTTTAAGGATCTTTAAATATTGACATATTGTGCTTAAGTCTCTCTCTCTCTCTCTCTCTCTCTCTCTCTCTCTCTCTCTCTCTCTCTCTCTCTCTCTCTCTCTCTCTCTCTCTCTCTCTCTCTCTCTCTCTCTCTCTCTCTCTCTCTCTCTCTCTCTCTCTCTCACCTTAGAGTCAGTGGGGCTTCATCCACCCATTTCCAGATCCCCTCCTGCTGCAAGTCACTCAGACCAATCCAAAACCAGAACTGGATCTGCGAGAGGAACTTCTGTTGGAGGAACTTCTGTTGGAGAAACAGAAGAAACAACAATTGAGCAGTTGGTTCTGGTCTGACTGGCATGGATGCCTGTTTCAGGACCTGCTGTGCTGCCTGGTTAAACAGCCTGAGACTGCCGTTTGAAAATATAGGTTTCACTTAGGTCTTCTGGGGTCATGGGTGACTTTGTCCATATACAAATGGCGCATGGATAAATCCAGTGTAAAGCAGTGACTTTTGGGGTCAGTAAGAATAAAATAGAACATCTATCGGTTGACATTTGGGTTGGGCTTCTAGCTGGGCTGGGCCACGGCTGTGGAACGGCCTTCCTCATCCTTTAAGGGAACCACAGACCCTGGACTCTTTTGAGACAGGCTTAAAAACCTGACAAGAACAAGGTGGAGACCCACTGAACTAAATGAAGAGTCTTTACTATACCTGTTCCTGGGAGCTGTCTATGACCACCAGATGACCTTCTCTCTCAATGCAGTCCTTCCTGCCGTGTTCCCAGGAATTAGCCTCGTCCGAGTGGCGGTAACAGGCATTCTCAAACTTGTTCCATCTCTCTGGGCAGGTTGTGTCTGTGAGGTGGAGTAGGGACTCAATTAACCCCCTGAACCAGCCTGAGATACAGCCCTCCCCTCTGGCTCCTTGGGCACGGCAAATATATATTTTTATAAAAACGTTTTACATGTATATAAACATATAATATTTGAAATATTTTCACATTCTCCAATCTTAAAAATTACACAGAAAATAATCAAAGAAAATATATACAAGCCTATTGTGAAAGATTAATACAAATATTATGTGTATCATGTTCAAATGTATCGAACGCTATGGTTGTAAGGTTTAGTTTAGTTTAGTAACAAACTGACATCTTCTGGTGAAACATAAGGGAAATGCAAGGCATTACACATACACGTCCTGATGGGGACGTTAGGAAGAAAGACACCGCAGAAGGACACTGAGAAGCACAGCCAGAGAAAGGGTCTTTGGATGCAATACATCTTTAAGTCTAGTTCTGCCCACACAGATAGCTAGCGTAGCCACAGGAGCCGAAGCTCACTTCTCTTGACGGACTCAATCAGCAGCTTGTCACACTTGTGTGTCAGGGAGAAGAGGCTGGAATTCAGCTGCTCTCGCTCCTCCACCAGGGAAGAGAGTTCCTTCAGTCGCTCCGTCACTTCAGACTGGATCGCAGAAATATCCTGTACCGCGCCTGAAACTGAAATAATAGTAGAGACATAAATACTCATTCTGAACAGCAGAACAGATACTAGAATAGCGCATTACCACTACAAGCTGTGTCTGAGCAATGGGGATGCTATCACACACACACACACACACACACACACACACACACACACACACACACACACACACACACACACACACACACACACACACACACACACACACACACACACACACACACACACACACACACACACACACACACACACACACCACACACACACACACACACACACACACACACACACACACACACACACACACACACACACACTCACACACACACCAAAAGGTTCTCCAAAACGTCTGAATAGATGGGTTTAAACATGTCCTCAGTTATCCAGAGAACCACACTCACATTTCAAACCCAGGACCAGGAGTCCAATCAGCAGAAGAACACACAGAAGCCCCAGACCCAGTAAGGCAGGTCTGGACCAGCTCCTCCCTCGTCCCAACACTCCAGGACCTGGGTCTATGAACACACAGAGAGATAAAGACACTACACCTTTCTGCTGCTGGCGTTTCACACCAATAACCATCACAGCAATAACCATCACAGCAATAACCATCACACCAATAACCATCACACCAATAACCATCACACTAATAACCATCACACCAATAACCATCACACCAATAACCATCACACCAATAACCATCACACCAATAACCATCACATTAATAACCATCACACCAATAACCATCACAGCAATAACCATCACACCAATAACCATCACACCAATAACCATCACACCAATAACCATCACACCAATAACCATCACATTAATAACCATCACACCAATAACCATCACAGCACTAACCATCACACCAATAACCATCACACCAATAACCATCACATTAATAACCATCACACTAATAACCATCACACCAATAACCATCACACTAATAACCATCACATTAATAACCATCACACTAATAACCATGACACTTGAGGAAAAATGATGTCCTTCTGGTTGTTTTTCACTCACAGACAGGTGAGTGGAGAGACATGAGAGTGGAGAGATCCGGACTAGGTTTACCTGGGTGCTTTGGTGAAGCTGGTGAAGGTTTCAGCGTGGCAGCGTTGATGTAGATGTCCTCCATCGCCCAAACTGCTGTGTTCGTTCAGCCCCAAGGAGAGAGAGCCATCTGGGGGGTGATGTGGTTGAAGGGGAAGTTCTTTGTGGGAGGTTTCTCTCTCACATCCATCTCAAAAATTGAAATGAAAGTCCAGCAAGCTTCTCACAGGAAGAAGGTGGAGCCTCATTCAGGATGGACCCATGTGCTGGAAGTCAAGCTGAGCAACTGGTTAAAATACCAATAGATTACATAAACCTGTTGATTGGACTCATGCCACAAAAGTGGACACTGTTTCAATGTATTTTTACAGCTAAGAATGTGAAAAGGATTGTTCACTTTGGAATCTACTTGTTGCAACATTCATTTGCAACAAGTAGACCTTTTTGCTCAGAAAAACTAGAGTGAAAAGTAACAAATAAAATAATAAAAATCTTGATCTCCAACTGCTTTTAGCATTTCATTCTTCCATAGCTGCATTTGTTTTGCCACCTGCAAAACAAAACTACAAGTAAATATGTTTCTTTTAAACTTGTGATTAACCTGATTAATCACAGAATTTTATTGTGATTAATCCATATATATATATATATATATATATATATATATTCTTTAAATTATTCTTGTTTTACCAGAAATAAATGGTGAAACTTTTTTTGCAGAAAAGGTGTAATTTTAATAACATTTTGCATACTCAATCACATAAAAACAATTGCATTGCACAAACCTCATTCAAAACCTTCCTTGATGAACATTCATTATTAACATGCTCTACTATCTGAAACACAATCCAGTGACACAACCACCAGCCTTCATTCAAAGGAACACTAAAACACCCCCCCCCACGTAGAAGAGACACCTGGACCTCATGTTTAACAATAGAATAGAATATAAAATAGAAGGCACCACATGGTACAGTTTTGGACGTTAAGATACATCTGCATAGGACACCCCCGCTTCCAGTGGTTTGGAAAGACTGAGACTAAGAAAATGTTTAGACTGAGAAGACATCGTTTTCAAACCGGTTTGAAATCAGGGTTTCGGAGACGGAAACGCTTGTGTGAACCAGCCATCATAAATCTGAACTGAACCACTTTCAGGTCAGGTCCAGCAATTAGTCTGGTTCATACGGAGCTGCTTGATCCAAGTGTAGTTTTCTCCACTCTCTCTCCTGTCTCTCTCCACTCCTATGTCTCTCTCTCCACTGTCCTGTCTCTCCCTCCAGTCTCTCCACTCCTATGTCTCTCTCTCCACTGTCCTGTCTCTCCACTCACCTGTCTCTCTCCATTCTCCTCTCTCTCCCTCCCGTCTCTCCACTCTCCTGTCTCTCTCTCTCCACTCTCCTATCTTTCTCTCTGCTCACCTGTGTCACGGGTTGACGAGGAGAATGAGGAACAAGGACTTAGGAGGTGAACCCAAACGCACGACTCGATGACACGTACCTGAGATTCATGTCTTCTGAAAGCTTACCCGTGACCACAGAGGTTTTTCACGCATCACACAAGTCAAAGTGTTCATTGAGTAATCTATTCTAGTAATCTCGGATCCAGAAGTCTGGCAGTACTATAGCCGAACGTTAAGGGGGAGACTACACATCTGCAGCGCTGGAAACCAGAAAGTGCGATGGGCGTAGTCACGCCACGTATTCGTCAGGTCTCTGAGAGAAACTCATTAGAGAGTGGCCAGATGGAGGTTTTAAAGATGATTTGAACACATGTATTCCTATAGTGGCCAGTCTACTACACAGGTTCGATGCTAAACCTTAACAGACACTTGTCTAAGGACGTTGGGGTCTAAACGGGATGTCTCTTCCCACCAGCTGTGGTTTACCAGTGCTGGTTGTGTTTGTGTTCGCTGGGAAGACGATGCTATCATTTTAGTTATCAGTCCTTTGTTAGCAGCAATAGAAGAACAAGTGCAATTCCTTAAAGGTGAGGGCATATGAGCTGCATATGCAGGACATGAGGAAGAAACTGACCGTAATCAACGGCCACAAGATGGCCATCACACCAACTCAGTTTTTTATAGATTGACACTAACTCATCTGACCACATCACCCCCGTTCTCATTCAACTACACTGGCTTCCTGTGCACTACCGGATTGACTATAAAAACCTTTTACTCACCTACAAAGCTCTCCACAATCTAACCCCCATCTCCATCACTGACCTCCTCCAGGAGTACACCCCCTCCCGCACCCTCTTCCTCCGTTGGACTTCTCACCGTCCCCAGCTCACGCCTCAGCACCATGGCTGCTCCAGCTCTCAGTCGCTGGGCTCCCAGACTCTGGAACTCCCTGCCACTACACATCCCACAGTCTGATTCTATAACAACTTACAAAACCCAACTAACAGAACAGAAACTAGAATAGCACATCACCACTACAAGCTGTGTCTGAACAATAGGGATGCTATCACACACACACACACACACACACACACACACACACACACACACACACACACACACAAACACATGCAAGCTGGACAAACGGTTCAACTATGATTTTTAGAGAAATGTTTAAAAAAACGTTTTTGAATTGTTATCCAAAACGTCTGAATAGATGGGTTTAAACATGTCCTCAGTGATCCAGAGAACCACACTCACATTTCAAACCCAGGACCAGGAGTCCAATCAGCAGAAGAACACACAGAAGCCCCAGACCCAGTAAGGCAGGTCTGGACCAGCTCCTCCCTGGTCCCAACACTCCAGGACCTGGGTCTCTGAACACACAGAGAGATAAAGACACTACACCTTTCTGCTGCTGGCGTTTCACACCAATAACCATCACACCAATAACCATCACCCCAATAACCATCACCCCAATAACCATCACATCAATAACCATCACATTAATAACCATCACACCAATAACCATCACACCAATAACCATCACACTAATAACCATCACACCAATAACCATCACACCAATAACCATCACACTAATAACCATCACACCAATAACCATCACACCAATAACCATCACACTAATAACCATCACACCAATAACCATCACATTAATAACCATCACACTTGAGGAAAAATGATGTCCTTCTGGTTGTTTTTCACTCACAGACAGGTGAGTGGAGAGACATGAGAGTGGAGAGATCCGGACTAGGTTTACCTGGGTGCTTTGGTGAAGCTGGTGAAGGTTTCAGCGTGACAGCGTTGATGTAGATGTCCTCCATCGCCCAAACTGATGTGTTCGTTCAGCCTCAAGGAGAGAGAGACATCTGGGGGGTGATGTGGTTGAAGAGGAAGTTCTTTGTGGGAGGTTTTTCTCTCACATCCATCTCAGAAATTGAAATGAAAGTCCAGCAATTTTCTCACAGGAAGAAGGTGGAGCCTCATTCAGGATGGACCCATGTGCTGGAGGTCAAGCTGAGCAACTGGTTAAACTACCAATAGATTACATAAACCTGTTGATTGGACTCATGCCACAAAAGTGGACACTGTTTCAATGTATTTTAACAGCAAAGAATGTGAAAAGGATTGTTCACTTTGGAATCTACTTGTTGCAACATTCATTTGCATGAGATGTTTCTTTGTAAACTATTTACAGGCAAGCTGTTTATGTTCATTTTGTTGCAAACTTTATATTTTAATAGATTATTTATGCAGTTGTCTGCTTAATATAAATTGTATTATCAATGTTTTGGGCAATTCTAAGCACTCCCTGAGACCTTTTTGCTCAGAAAAACTAAAGGGAAAAGTAACTTGATCTCTAAAAATCTTGATCTCTAACTGCTTTTAGCATTTCATTCTTTAATTTGTTTTGCCACCCACAAAACAAGTAAATATGTTTCTTTTAAATTCTGTTATGTTTCTTGTGATTAATCCGATTAAATATTTAGATCTATTGACAGCACAAATATTTACAATGTTTTTAAATTGCGCAAAAAGCATATACTAGCATTCAAAGTGCCAGTAGTGCAGCAGCATCATGAATACAGTGCAGTACAGTGCAGTAACTGTGATGAAATGATCTAAGAAGATGAATACGAATATCCTTAATGTATCTTTATGTGTATAGCAGTTTTTCTATATTCATCCAAGATGAGGAAGAAAAAACAGCAGTTACAAATATTGGTGTTCTTAAGATACTTTAAGAACAATAATAATAATATAACAATAATAATAATAATAATAATAATAATAATAATTGAAAAGTATTCTTAAGATACTTTTCAATGATCAGAAGGATGGGCAGACAGACCCAACATGGTCAGCTAACATTGTAGGAAGGATGGTTCTCCTGGGATGATAAGAACCTGGGTTAGGACGGGTTCTGTTTAAAGGTGTGCACCTCGGTTCAGACACAGCTGTCTGAGAGGTGCACTGAAAGACTCTCCAAGACTCTTATGTCTTCTGGGAAACAAAAGCTAAAAGCCACGGTAAGCTAATAAAGCTGATGTTCACCTAATTCACTTCTTCACTCAGAAGTCATGACTCAACAAACCATTCACTACAAACGACCAACCCGTGGGGGATTTCACTTCCCAATTCTCAATTACAAACGCTGGATATTCCACAAAATAGTTTTTTGCCGACCTCAGCCCTGAGTCACCTACTCCCTTTAAATCATCCGGACCAGTGAGAAGGTCCATATCCAGGGGGTCAAGGAGAACCAGATCACTTGGTGACGCACGCACGCACACACACACACACACACACACACACTTGATCGGTTGTGTTAAGAGCGAGGAGCGGACACACTAACCCTCAGTTTGACACAATGGGCAAAACCAGCGACGTATTTTACTTTGACCATGGAGGTAAGAACGCTTTTTATATCATATGTCAGGCATCCTGTCACATCCTCAAAGCCCTGTCTCTGTAGTCACTGTCTAAACCCTTCCTGCTCCTCAATGACCTGTCTCTGTACTGTCTAACCCCTACCTGCTCCTCAATGACCTGTCTCTGTACTGTCTAACCCCTACCTGCTCCTTAATGACCTGTCTCTGTACTGTCTTACCCCTACCTGCTCCTTAATGACCTGTCTCTGTACTGTCTAACCCCTACCTGCTCCTTAATGACCTGTCTCTGTACTGTCTAACCCCTACCTGCTCCTTAATGACCTGTCTCTGTACTGTATAACCCCTACCTGCTTCTTAATTACCAGTAACCCTACCTGCTCCTCGATGATCTACATCTCTACTCACTGTCTAACTGTCGGTGGCCGTTAATATAATACATTTATAGTAGAAATCCCACACATGACCACTAGTTAGAGCCCATGTTTGCCCTCTGGTTTAGATGCCAAGTTGTTTTCCCTGTACTATACTTGTGCTGTGCAATGGCAATACATTAGAATCTAATCTAATCTAATCTAAGATAATGCTGCTGGATGCTGTCTGCCTGAGAGTGTGTTTTAATCACCACCTCCTTATCATATCTGTATAGTATTTTAGAAATTCATACTTTGGGAGGGAATCGGGAGTAAGACATTCCATTGTACAAACATGGTGTATCTTGTATTGTATCTTATATCTCTCTCTCTATATATATATCTCTCTCTTATATATCTCTTGTATATCTGCCTGTGTATTTTTGTGTATTTGCTCCTGTTCACTGTATCAACCAGACTGCGGATGGGACTCATGGTACCATCCTGTGTGTGTGTGTGTGTGTAGATGGTGTGGTCCAGAAGCCCCGGCCCAGACAGTGCTGTCTGAACGTCATCATGGTGTCTCAGGTGCTCCTGGTCCTCGTCACGGCTCTACTGGCTGCCAAAGGTACACATAAAGCTACATTATGGGTCTGTCTGTATTCACCATGCTGCTGCACTACTGGCACTTTAAAATGCTTTTTTAAATGCTCTTTGCACAATTATAACAAGATGCAAGATACAAGATGTTTAATTGTGCAACAACGACTTTTTAAAACAATTCTATAATAAAATACTATATACAATAAAAATGAACAGAAAAAGAACAATAACAGTGACCGATGATATTTACATGTTTTTAATTATGCAAAAATATTACTATTATTATTAATCTCATCCACCAGTCACTTTATTGTTATTCTTTTGTTCCCTTTTTTATTGTGTATAGTATACACTATTATTTTTAGTATTGTGTTTTAGAAGTGCATACTGCTGGAGGGAATGAGGAGTAAGCAGTCCATTGGACTTGTTGCACATGGCCAATAAAACATCTTGAATGTTGAATGTGATCCATCAGTTAGCGCTGAGCGCTATAGCATGGGGGAGGAGTCAGTGCTTAGAGAAGTGAAAGTAGCTCGGCGCTGGGGAACATAAGGTTATACACGGTCAAGTCATTGGATGTCAATGTGGACACTTGGTTAATTGACCCCCATAAGACTCGTGTATATTTCCCTGTTTTCATGTTATTGCGGTGTGGTGAAATCCCTCCGTGAGCTAAATAATATTACACTTTGCTCAACACCACTTCTCCTGAACATCCACTTCACTTCCTCTTTTTTCTCCTCCTCCAGTTTTCACAATGGAGGCCCCGCCCCCGAGGGTCAAGACAGAGAAGATATGGTCCAATGAGATCCCACAGAGGGCGGAGCCAGCCGAGCCTGACCAATCACTGGTCACCAACTGCAGCCAAGAGATGGAGTCCCTGAGACTCCACCTGCAGGCCCTCCAGAGACAGGTCTCTACGCGCTGTTTAACTCTTAACCTGTCGTTAAATCGGCTAATCAGTGGTTAACCTTTAACACTTTTAATGGTTTAATCGGGTTGTTCAAAGGTTGTTTAACTCTAAACCTTTAAAAAAGTGTTCCCTGCTCTCCTCTACCAGCTATGTTAACAGATTAACTTCTGCTGAGGAACATTTCAGTATTGTCTTTCTGCTGAAGCATCCGTCTTAAGAGCTGAGAGATAAGAGATACAGGAAGTTGTTTCAAGAATTATGGATAAAAAGTACTTAATCACTGTTTTTAACGACTGCTTAACTAGTGATTAGTTAATCATTGGCCTAATCACCCTACAACCAACAGTTAAGGACTGGTTATCTAAATGACTGATTTAGTTAATTGAAAGAGCAGACGTTGAAGGTGGTCCTCAGCCTTGTCCTTATGGTGTGTAACTCCTCCTCATCCTCTCAGCTGCAGCAGGTCAACAGCAGCACCCTCCACCTGGAGCACAACCTCACCACTCTGAGCCTGCTGCCAGGTGTGTGTATTAATGGAAGTATATACATTGTACTGTACTTTGATGTTGTTGTACATTTTCATAACGTATCAATAAAAACAAGTGTGTGTGTGTGTGTGTGTGTGTGTGTGTGTGTGTGTGTGTCACAGGGCCACCTGGTCTTACGGGCCCAGTAGGACCACAAGGTGCACAAGGTGCTCAAGGTCTTCAAAGTGTTCCAGGTGCTCAAGGTGTTCAAGGTGTTCCGGGAGAATCTATTAAGGGAAGCAATGGAAATCCAGGTAGGACACCTGTACACATCTGTATTGTGTGTGTGTGTGTGTGTGTGTGTGTGTGTGTGTGTGTGTGTGTGTGTGTGTGTGTGTGTGTGTGTGTGTGTGTGTGACTAACTAGAGTGTGTAAGTGTAACTAGAGTTTTGCAAGTAAGTTGTACTTTAATCATTAGTCCATTATTACATAAGTGTTGAAGTGTAGTCTGAGTATATTTTGTTGCTTACCAAGTTGATACTAAGTGTAACTTGTAAGTTGGGCTTCACTCATTGGTCTATTGTTAGTCAAGTGGTCAGGTAGTGCTTAAGTGTTGTGGCCTCATTGAAGGTGGTTTCACCCAATCTAGGTCAACTGCCTTGTTAATCATGTGGGAGGGGCCTGCACTCCTAGCAGACCCTCAGACAATTAGCAACCGGTGTTATTTAGCCATTTCCTGAATGTGGCAGCTTTGGAGCGGCAGGCAAACAAAGGCAGAATAAGGCTACAGTCGACTTTTTCAAGTTCGACTTCTTCTCAGGTGGGCATCTTATTGTACTGTAATCCATCATGTGGGGCATTGTGGTGCACACTTCTTCTCAGGTGGGCATCTTATTGTACTGTAATCCATCATGTGTGGCATTGTGGTACACACTTCTTTGCGGAGGTCACACAGACGCTGGGTCACACCCAGGCGCCGCCATGATCCCACAAACCTAATTTACCCTACTCTGTCTACCCATGTCCAGCTAGTGGGAACTGGGCTTTGGAATTGCCAGTCGGCAGAAAAGTGAGTTAATCTCAGGCTCTGCATCCTTGCTTGCCCTGAACTTCCTTGCTCTTACTGAGACTTGGATCAGCCCTGAAAACACTGCCTCGCCCGCTGCTTTGTCAGATGTGTACTCTTTTTCTCACACTCCCAGAGCCGCAAGACGAGGCGGTGGTACTGGTCTGTTGATTTCGCTCGACTGGAAATACTCCCCCGTTTCCATTCGACACTTCTCCCCCTCTTCATTTGAATTTCATGCTGTAACTGTTTTCCAGTCAAGTTCATTATTGCAGTTTATTGTCCACCCAGCCCAGCTGGTGACATCCTGGAGGAGCTTGACATGCTGATCTCTGGACTTCATCTTCACCAGACACTGCGATACAGTTAACCTTTCAGTTACTCCTCTCCATCTATCCGATCACTTCTTCATGTCCTTCTCCCTTTCCCTCCCTCCCACTCTCCCCCTACCCAGATGGTGACGTCCTGTCGCAATCTCCACACACTCACCCCTGCCGATCTCTCCTCTTCTGTTCTCTCTCCCTCCCTCCTCCTGATTCTTTCTCTGTTCTATCCCCTGATATTGCCACTGACCTTCTTCTCTCTACCCTGGACTCCTCTCTGGACACTCTCTGTCCCCTCACCTCCAGGTCTGCACATCCAATTCCACGTGCCCCCTAATTGTCGGACTCAGTGCGTACGCAGAGGCGGAGCCTCAGAGCCCCGGCATTTGCCATCAGGCCCCTGGAGCTCATTCAGAAAGATGTAGCTCGCCTGGTGTTCAACCAGGCGAGGTTGTACTCCCACACATCTACCCTTCTTCGGTCTCTACACTGGCAACCTGTAGCTGCTGGCATCCAGTTCAAGACCTTGGTGCTAGCCTGCAAGGCAGTAAAAGGAACTACTCCATCCTACCTCCAGGCAATGGTCAAGGCCTACATCCTAACCCGTCCACTTCGCTCTGCTTCTTTGGGCCGTCTGCTTGCCGCCTCGCTTAGGGGACCTTGTGGCCGATCTACGCGGTCACGGCTCTTCTCCGTCCTGGCCCCTAATTTGGTGGAACAAACTCCCCATGGAGGTCAGGGCTGCAGAGTCACTGCCCATCTTCCGCCGCAGGCTGAAAACCCATCTCTTCAGATGGGTTTTCACTACCCGGATCCTTCCTCGTAGCGCTAAGTAGAATATCGAAGTAGATTAGATATTATAGATAGGTAGATATTGTTCTAGATATTGTTATATATTGTTGGCCAACATATTGTACCTTTCCCTTACACTTTTACCCAAACTTATTGTACTTCTACCTGAGCACTGATTCAGTTATTGGAGACTTGTTAGAAATTAAATGCACTTTTGACTTCTGGTGAGAGTTGTTCTCTTACCTTCCTTTGTTGAACAACAAAGATCTTAAACAAGCATCTGTGATGAAATGAATCCTCTTCTGCATGCTGTACCTCATCTGATTGATCCATACTCCTGCTGGTCCTCAGGCCTTCCAGGGATACCAGGGATGAATGGCGATACAGGAGTTCCGGGTGAGTTAGGTTGTAGATCCCATGTTTGAAGGGATCCTCCTGGATCCATTCAAACACCCTTTATTCAACTGGCTCAGTTCCTTCTTCTGCTTCTGTGGTTGCCTTTGCTGCTAAGTCCTTGTGTGCAAAACATACCATGAATAAAGTTGGATTATAAACATAGAAATCCATCTATGTAATGTGATATCTGATATATCTATACTAATAAACGATGACCCTTTGTTCCTCAGGCCAGCGTGGCCCAGTGGGAGGTACTGGACTTCCAGGAACCCCGGGGACCCATGGAGAGAAGGGAGCTCCTGGTAGGTTCGGCAGATCTCAAATCACTGGTTATGCTTTGAATTACGTCCCAAATAGGTATAATGTTAATTAAATTAGTTTAATCTAATATACATTTTAACTGTTAACACCAGAAATGGAGGCTACACTTTAGCTTTAGTGATTTTAAACACCAAGGCCCCTAAAATATCAATCATGATCCTAAATGATAATAGTAAAAGTATGTGTAGTTTGAGTGTGTGGATGAAGGGCAGTTTGAGCCTATAAGACACAAAGCTTAGGAAACAGGAGCCTAGATCTACCCAGGCTGGATTCACTAAGGTCTTCTTCAGATGTGTGTGTGAATCAGGTTATGAGAGTCAGTTGAGGCTCATGACGGTGGAATTGGCTTAGAAGTGTCTAAGGTATTAGCTGAGAGATGGATCTATATATTCATGTTATGTATTTATTAAGGGAACATGATTTATATCAAATGATTGTGGTATAGTTGAGGTGTGTGTGTATATATATATATATATATATATATATATATATATATATATAGATATATATAGATATATATAGATATATATATATATATAGATATATATAGATATATATAGATATATATATATATAGATATATATAGATATATATATATATAGATATATATATATATCTATATCAGTGGCAAACCGTGTCTATCACAACTGGACCTTCTGTAGACCACCATCAAGTCAAAACTCTCAATTTAAATGCTCAACAATGCTTAACAAACTCAAGACAGCCATTAACTAACCAGTGTGTGGAAACAAAATGCAACAACCAGCTCAACGAGATGCAACACTGCAGGAAATCCAGCAAAGACAAATTAGTCTCACTCACCAATGATGTTCACTTAAAGACAAAATCCATTCTCCTGTCCATCTGGATGGATCGATAACCCGGTCATAAAGCTGATCACTGCTTTTCAGATCCAAAAGAAGTTGCCTTTCAATAGCTATGGAAGCTAATGCAGTGAGTCGGGTTGTCCTGTTCTGTTCCTCCATATGTTTTTATCCGTTTGAGGACTAGACCTTCTAGCGTACTATGGAACTGTGGGGAAATCTGAAAGAATACGCCCATTGGCTACAAACCAATATATGATTGGTTGATAAAATTTTCGATCCAAACATACGCTCTCATTCAGTTTAAGGGCCAAGGCATTCGCGAGTATTTTGGTTGAAGGATATTCTTCCCAGCAACCCAGAAAAAGATCTGATTGGTTGCATTTTTTTTGTAACCCAAAACCACTCAAATGCATGGACCGAGAAAGACAAACAAATCAACGTAACACTGTAATATAACCGATACCATTCTCATTTATTCATTTAATTTAAATTGTATTAATTTAATTTGTTTTTAAATTGTTTAAACTGAGGATTCCAGTGTCTTCTCTGAATACCTTGAATATCCATCTATATATATATATATGTGGGTAAGGCCATGGTATGGGTTTGGCGTGGTCAGGTTGAGACAAAGGATACATTTACTGGTAGATAGTTTGATGTGGACTATTGGAAAGGTTGGGATACAGTGACGTATAGCCATGAGAGCAACGTGTGTGTGTGCGTGCGTGCATGTGTGTGCATGTGTGTGTGTGCGTGCATGTGCATGCATGCATGTGTGTGCGTGAGTGCATGTGCGTACATGCATGTGTGTGTGTGTGTGTGTGTGTGTGTGTGTGTGTGTGTGTGTGTGTGTGTGTGTGTGTGTGTGTGTGTGTGTGTGTGTGTGTGTGTGTGTGTGTGTGTGTGTGTGTGTGTGTGTGTGTGTGTGTGTGTGTGTGTGTGTGTGTGTGTGTGTGTGTGTGTGCGCCGTGCGTGCATGTGTACATGCATGTGTGTGTGCTTGCATGCGTGTGTGTGGGGTAGAGGGTCCTGGTGAGGGTGTGAGCAGGTTGTGAAGTGCAGAAGACATTAGCTTTCAGTTGCAGGTCCTGCGATCATCTAGGCTCTGATGAGCTGTCAGCTCCTGTCAGAGATGAAACACTGGAGGGATGACTGGAGACGTCTCCTCCTCTGCTCTCTCTCCCCCCCAGTGCTGACACTTCCCTTGTAGGAGATCTCTATCAGGGCTTTTTAACACACGCTGATCCCAAATGATCCCAAACCAGCCTGAACTCCATGTCTTCCAATAGGTCACTTCAACACCAGCCACTCCACCCAAAGCACCACCTTAATGTCAACAATAATATGATTATATTACTCCTTAATTTTCTCATGTAGCAGATGCTCTTATCCACAGTGACGGGCACTTTCACACCTATAGTTGGTAGTTAGTATTGGTCATGTGTTACATTGTGGCACTCATGGGCCATGTTTACAGTAGTGTCCTGTAGTGTAGTGTAGTGTAGTGTAGTGTAGTGTAGTGTAGTGTCGTAGTGTAGTGTAGTGTAGTGTCCTGTAGTGTAGTGTAGTAGTGTAGTGTAGTGCAGTGTAGTGTAGTGTAGTGTAGTGTGGTGTCGTTTAGTGTACAGTCCTGTAGTGTAGTGTAGTGTTAGTGTAGTATTAATGTAGTGTAGTGTAGTGTTAATGTAGTGTAGTGTAGTGTTAGTGTAGTGTTAATGTAGTGTAGTGTAGTGTAATGTAGTGTAGTGTAGTGTAGTGTAGTGTAGTGTAGTGTAGTGTTATGTAGTGTAGTGTAGTGTAGTGTATTGTAATGTAGTGTAGTGTAGTGTAGTGTTAATGTAGTGTAGTGTAGTGTAGTGTATTGTAGTGTAGTGTTAATGTAGTGTCCTGTAGTGTAGTGTAGTGTAGTGTAGTGTAGTGTAGTGTAGTGTAGTGTCCTGTATTGTAGTGTAGTGTAGTGTAGTGTAGTGTAGTGTAGTGTAGTGTAGTGTAGTGTAGTGTAGTGTAGTGTAATGTAGTGTAGTGTATGTAGTGTAGTGTAGTGTAGTGTAGTGTAGTGTAGTGTAGTGTCCTGTAGTGTAGTGTAGTGTAGTGTAGTGTAGTGTAGTGTAGTGTAGTGTAGTGTAGTGTAGTGTAGTGTCCTGTAGTGTAGTGTAGTGTAGTGTAGTGTCCTGTAGTGTAGTGTAGTGTAGTGTAGTGTAGTGTAGTGTAGTGTAGTGTAGTGTAGTGTAGTGTCCTGTAGTGTAGTGTAGTGTAGTGTAGTGTAGTGTCCTGTAGTGTAGTGTAGTGTAGTGTAGTGTAGTGTAGTGTAGTGTCCTGTAGTGTCCTGTAGTGTAGTGTAGTGCAGTGCAGTGCAGTGCAGTGTCGGGTCCTGATCATGTTTTAGATAACTTAACTCCTTCCATCTCATTAGCAACACAAGAATTGATAGGCTTTTGTTTCAGATTCCGATTTGGTTCATGGTTTGTACTGTACATGCAGTACGGTGCAGTGTACCATGTACAGTGGAAAGTTAATCACCACCTCCGAAGATGTGCAAAAAGTAAAATCTTTGCACAAAAAAGTACAAAGTTTAAAGAAATAGAAGAATACAAGAGAATACACAAATGTACTCACATAGTCACAGAATAATTGTGTACATTACTTGTTCACGTGCCAATGAACTCATACGCATTTCCCATAGACCTAATTATCGCTACTATGCGTAACAAAAAGAATATCAGCAATATCTGCTGACGTTTCAGAATGTCGTTGAAATAGTACTTTTGTTTTGCATTACAGTTACTCAAATTTGCATCACAATAACTCAGATAATGAAAATAAAAGGTTTGTATGATTAGATGACAAATACCCTGCGTTAATATGTGGGCTAATTTCCTGTAGTTCGCTTGGAATCGACCAGTCTCGGCCTGAGTCGGCCACACACACACACACACACACACACACACACACACACACACACACACACACACACACACACACACACACACACACACACACACACACACACACACACACACACACACACACACACACACACACACACCACACACACACTATATTTATATTGATATTCTTATAAATAATACTATATATATTTATATATATTGTATAAATATACTGTATATATATTTTTTATTTACTGTTTTTATTACTATCAATACTTTACTCAGATACTAATATATAGAGTTATATGACGAATGACAAGCCGCTTGCACACCAAATCAACAGGCAGAAATCATTTCCGACGGGAAGCGCATGAGAACCCATATTGTGAAATGTGGTCATTTTTTGTGCATGCGTTGCATAAAGCTTTGATGATAACGTTTCAACATCCTCGATTTCCTCCTGTGTTTTCCCTCTTCAGGGCCGGTGGGTCCTACTGGACTCTCAGGACCCAGGGCATCGAACGGGGAACCGGGCCCCAAGGGAAACCCTGGGGAGAGGGGGGCCATCGGAGCCTCAGGTAAGGGGGTCTTATATATAAATATATAAACGTGTGTGTGTGTGTGTGTGTGTGTGTGTGTGTGTGTGTGTGTGTGTGTGTGTGTGTGTGTGTGTGAGTGTGAGACACACATGTGTCTAATAGGTCTATATATATGTTCTTGTTGTCTTAGGTCCAGTAGGATATACAGGTGTTCCTGGAGTAACAGGTAAGAGGACACTATCTATGTCATGTAATCACACATGAGAATCACATGATCCTTGATAAAACATGAACTGGGGTTTTTTAAATATAATATATTGTAATGTCCCTTTTTTGACAGTTGAATTAGCGATGAAGAATGCTCACTGTGAATGCCTGATGGAGATAGCATGTGTTCACCGTTGTTTTCTTCCTGTCTGTTAAGTTCCACTCTATTAGCTCCTCACCTGTTAGCTTCCCGTATGTTAAGTTCCACTTCATTAGCTCCTCACCTGTTAGCTTCCTGTCTGTTAAGTTCCACTTTATTAGCTCCTCACCTGTTAGCTTCCCGTCTGTTAAGTTCCACTCTATGGTGTGCGTGGACCTAGTGAGGTCCTCGGAGATGTGCACGCCGAGGAACTTGAAGCCGCTGACCCTCTCTGCTGCAACGCTGTCGATGGAGATAGGGCCGTACTCTCCTCTCTGCTTCCTGTAGTCTTCTTGACGTTGAGGGCGAGGCTGTTCTCCTGGCACCACTGCTCCAGCGATCCGACCTCCTCCCTGTAGGCTGTCTCGTCGTCGCCGGCGATCAGGCCCATCACTGTCGTGTCGTCTGTTAGCTTCCCGTCTGTTAAGTTCCACTCTATTAGCTCCTCACCTGTTAGCTTCCTGTCTGTTAAGTTCCACTCTATTAGCTCCTCACCTGTTAGCTTCCTGACTGTTAAGTTCCACTCTATTTGCTCCTCACCTGTTAGGTTCCCGTCTGTTAAGTTCCACTCTATTAGCTCCTCACCTGTTAGCTTCCTGTCTGTTAAGTTCCACTCTATTAGCTCCTCACCTGTTAGCTTCCTTTCTGTTAAGTTCCACTCTATTAGCTCCTCACCTGTTAGCTTCCTGTCTGTGGTGCTGTGAGCTCAGACCCGTTTGATTTAATGCAAACCCACTGTTCATTTATTTGTCATTATGAGATGTTTGGACAAATCAAAATGTCACCTATTGCATTACATCATGCATCAACAAACATAGCTTGTATTACATTATAGTTAGCTTCTTGCGCTCTTGGTTTGAAGGTGCGGTGGACAGGTAATTAAGTGTGAAACATATGAAGTAGCAGATGTGTTTCACTCTGAGTCGAGAGACTCATCCTTCTCGGGGGGCAAAACGTGGACGCTGTCAGCGCACACAACCTGCTCTGGGCCACCTGTGGATAAATGATAGCCCTGATCCATATTTAATAGGCTCGTAGATGAGCTAGGAGATATATCAAGTCTCAATGCTGAGGAATGAGCGCCACCTCCGGTTACACGTGCCATAGAGAACATTAGCAGGTTGGCTAACAAACCGCACGACGGGTCGTTGAAATGGTTCCCAGCTCGGAGACATATCATCAGTCTGTTTTAATTGAATGGATTATTATGTCCACATTCAGATTAAACAGACTAATAAATATGAATCAAATCTGCTGACACCCGCTTTCTCACGCACATGATAAAGAACATATGATGAATAGTTGACGGAGAGCATCTTCCCTTAAAATCAGCTAGTCTAAATATTCTTCAGTTCAGTGGTTGTATAATTACACTTTTTGGTGTGTTTTATTGACTGTGTGTGTTCATTAGGCTCAGATTGCTAGCACAGCAGTTCTTAAGGATATGTATTGTATGGGCCATTGTAAAATGTTATTTAAATGTGTTCATATGTCTTCAATGATCTTGAACATAATAGTCTATGCCATTTTGTCACTTTCACTAGAATAATAGAACCGTTTAGATAAAAACACATTCTGAATCCTAGGGGACATCCACGGAGAGATGGGTACACCACCACAATACAGTATGTAATTTGTGTGTGTGTGTGTGTGTGTGTGTGTGTGTGTGTGTCATGCAGGAGTACTTGGTCCTGTGGGCCCAGTAGGCCCACCAGGTGTACAAGGTGTTCCAGGAGCTTCTGTCAAGGGAGAAGCTGGAAAACCAGGTAAGACCTAGGGTGGAGTAAGTCAGGGGTTGGGTGTGGTTAAGGTGAGGGTGGGGTGTGGTTAAGGTGAGGGTTTGGTGTGGTTAAGGTGAGGGTTGGGTGTGGTTAAGGTGAGGGTTGGGTGTGGTTAAGGTGAGAGTGGGGTGTGGTTCAGGTGAGGGTGGGGTGTGGTTCAGGTGAGGGTGGGGTGTGGTTAAGGTGAGGGTGGGGTGTGGTTAAGGTGAGGGTGGGGTGTGGTTAAGGTGAGGGTAGGGTGTGGTTAAGGTGAGGGTGGGGTGTGGTTAAGGTGAGGGTGGGGTGTGGGTGTGGTTAAGGTGAGGGTGGGGTAGCTCCATAACGTGTCATACTCCATGTGTTCTACTCAAGGACCTCCTGGACCAAGAGGAGCCCAAGGTATCAAAGGAGATCAAGGAAGCACAGGTACGTGTGTGTGTGTGGACATGTACGTGTTTGTGTGTGTGTGTGTGTGTGTGGTGTGTGTGTGTGTGTGTGTGTGTGGACATGTAAGTGTGTGTGTGTTTGTGTGTGTGTTCAACTTGTTTTGTATATGCGTGAAACACCATGGTTTCATAAAGTTTGGTATTTGCTCCTACATCTGATTCTGTTTCCATTGACCTGACAGGCGTCCCTGGAGCTGTGGGTCAGGGAGGACCAGCCGGACCACTAGGACCACCCGGAGCACAGGGTCAGACCAGCTCTCTAGAACCACAACCGTTAGAACCGCCATGAGGGCCACTAAACCTGGTCCTTTTGATGATCCACCGACACACACACACATTCAGGAGGATAATGCATAGGACTGCCCTGTAAGGTCTCGCTTTAAGGTTTAACCTTTTGTTTTCTCTGTTTTAAGGTGTGAGAGGACATCCCGGCCTAATCGGTGAGTACAATACAAGTTAAAAAAATACTTATTATTACTTATTTATTTTGTGTGAATGTGTGTGTGTGTAGATAATACTGTTTACATAGGAAAACATGAAGAGTATGCAGTATGACTTTACAAGAGGGTTGACCCAACCTGTATTTACTGCTGTTCTTCTCTCTCTCTCTCAGGACATGTGGGACCCGAAGGCGCTCAGGGGCCCCAGGGGTCCAGGGCAGAATTGGGTAGACGGGGGCATGGAACCAGCAACTCCACACCGGAAAATACTACTGGCCGATCAGACGGAAAATCAGGCATACACACCGACTGACAAACACACACATAGACAAGACAGACACACAGATACCAAAACACAGTGTACATGTATCTATACCTGGAGAATGTATAGAAACATGTCATTATACAGGTATAGATACATTTCATTATACATTGATCTATATATAATAATGACATGTATCTATCTACTTTCCCCTAAGCCTCTTTGGATAAAAGCGTCTGCTATATGATTGATCCTTGAAGATTATCCTAAAAGCGGTGTGTTGTTTTGAAAGAGGTCTGAGACATTCATATACTATGTAATATTAAAACGCAACTGCAAAAGTCATTTCATGAATTGTTATACAAATGTTTTTCCTTTTTTACACCCGATTTGGTCTCCTTAAGCTGTATTACTGTTTCGCCCAAGTTATCCCATTATGCCTCGGGTTATTTGATCATTTATTATGAATGAATTATGCCTGAAGCTACTGAATGCGCACCTCTGTGATTGGTAGAGCTGTCCCCGATTAGTCGACCAAAGGTCCGTTAGTCGATCAAGTTTTCATTGGTCGTTAATCGCAGGAAATAAATAATAATTCGGACATGTGAGAGAGGACGCGTGGGAGAGGACACGTGAGAGAGGACGCGTGGGAGAGGACACGTTAGAGAGGACACGTGAGACACGTGAGAGAGATATGAATACTTGTGAACTGCTCTATTTTTATGTTTGCGTACCTCAATGTTATGCTATTGTCTGATTCAACAAATGTACACCTTGTAAGTCGCTTTGGATAAAGGCGTCTGCCAAATGCCCTAAATGTAAATGTAAATGATAGAGGACACGTGATAGAGGACACGTGATAGAGGACATGTGATAGAGGACACATGAGAGAGGACACGTGATAGAGGACACGTGAGAGAGGACACGTGAGAGAGGACACATGAGAGAGGACACGTGAGAGAGGACACGTGAGAGAGGACACGTGAGAGAGGACACGTGATAGAGGACACGTTAGAGAGGACACGTGACAGAGGACACGTGACAGAGGACACGTGAGAGAGGACACTTGATATAGGACATGTGATAGAGGACACGTGATAGAGGACACTTGCTAGAGGACACTTGATAGAGGACACGTGATAGAGGACACGTGATAGAGGACACGTGATAGATGGCACGTGACAGAGGACACGTGAGAGAGGACACGTGATAGAGGACACGTGATAGAGGACACGTGAGAGGACACGTGAGAGAGGACACGTGAGAGAGGACACGTGATAGAGGGCACGTGATAGAGGACACGTGATAGAGGACACGTGATGTATCACCAGGCGGTGATACACCCTGTAAGAACACTCTAGATGGTGCCGTCATAGAATGTTCTCAGGATGTGGGGGCCCATGCTGAATTTCCTCAGACGCCTGAGGAAATACAGGCGTTGTTGGGCCCTTTTCACCACCTGTGTGGTGTGCGTGGACCATGTGAGGTCCTCGGAGATGTGCATGCCGAGGAACTTGAAGCTGCTGACCCTCTCTACTGCAACACCGTCGATGGAGATAGGGCTGTGCTCTCCTCTCTGCTTCCTGAAGTCCACGATCAGCTCTTTGGTCTTCTTGACGTTGAGGGCGAGGCTGTTCACCTGGCACCACTGCTCCAGCGATCCGACCTCCCTGTAGGCTGTCTCGTCATCGCCAGCGATCAGGCCCATCACTGTCGTGTCGTCCACAAACTTGATGATGACGTTGGAACTGTGCATAGCCATGCAGTGGCTTGCTGTGGCCAATTGTTTTCATTGCATTTCCAGACCCTTGTGTCTCTGATACCACCCAATGAATGACCTGACTTGCTTGTAGAACCACGCTACACACAGCAGATAGCAACACCTAGAACAACTTAAGCATAGACATTTAAAATAAGGACAGCTACTGTATTTTTGTATATTTGACATTTTTATTTAAACAAAAATCCCTAAATATATAAAAATATAAATAATCATAAATAACATAATGAAAATAAATATATTGCAATGCTCAAAACAGCAGCAAATAACAGTCTCTATCATAAAAAAAACTGAATCAAAATAAATGTATTGTAATGTGCAAAACAGCAGTATCAAACAGTCTCTAATGAACTTACCACCGTCAACTATCAAACTGTAACCTTTTCTTCTTCTTTTCAGGGCAGATTGGCATTGAGGAAGACCAAGTGCCTCAGCTTAGAGGGTTGATCCGGTTTCTTCTCTCTGTTATTATCAGCCCTGTTTTAGAACAGATCCTTGCTGAGGGGACTGATGTGGCTACAATGCACAGTCGCCGTGCCATGACCTTCACAAGTCGTGGGTACACTGAAGGCTTGGACTCCCACCAGCTCAGCGGGTCTGCGGTTGTTGGGATAAGAGGCTCCTCCAGATAGGACCTTACTTCCAGCATAGCATCTGCTGGAATTTATTAGTTATATTTGCACGACGTAATCTGACACTTCCCCGTGTGTTCTCCTATCCCTCTGTTCAGCAATCAGCACTGAGCACACGCCGCCCCTCCCTCCTTATCTATCCTCACGTGATGCACAGCATGCGCGTGACGATGGCCGTGTTCCATTTCAGGGACTGCATCCTTTTAGGCCGCATTTGAAGGCCGCATACGTCACAGCAGCCGCGACGAGGCTGTCCCATTCCGTAGGCTCCTTCAAATACAGCCTTCAAATGCAGCCTTATTTCCCCCAAATTGAAGTGTGCATCGATGCAGACTTCTGCAGCCTTCTGGCCCAGCATATCCCAGAATGCATTTCGCACCAACCAGTAGAGAATTTGAGCCCGGCTAAAAGCTGTTTTAGATTTCTCTGTCGGACCGTAATTAAGTCACTTTATTAAGTTTTATTATTTTATTACGCGACAATGTACCTATGTAGATTATACATATGTTGTCAGTTTATCCAAATAAAGCCTGTTTAGAAATATGCTACGGCGATTTCGGAGATGTCGGGAGCCGCATATGGGAAGCGCTGGCGCGGGCCAGCTGGTCTCCCAGGCCTGCAATCTGCAATCATTTGCTCAGTAGGACAATACTCCAAAATCACATTTCCTCCATTTACAATTTCCCTTATGAAATGATACCTGATGTCAATGTGTTTGCATCTCTGCCTGCTCACAGGGTTCTTAGCTAGAGCTAGGGCACCTTGATTATCCTCATCGACTTTTGTCTGTGCATATTGGTATTTATCTATACCTTTGAGTAGTTGCTCTAAGTAGAGGCATTCCTGCATGGCTGAAGCCAGGGACATGTATTCTGCTTCACATGTAGAAAGAGCCACTGTTGGCTGTTTTCTTGTCTTCCACGAGATCAAAGAGGTGTTCTCACTGAGACTGGCACAGTAATCTGTTGTGCTGCGCCTGTCAGTCACATCCGCTGCCCAATCAGCATCGGTGTATACCCGTAGGCCTAGCCCTTCTTTGTCATTTTTCCTGAAGCATAACTCTTTCTCTGTTGTTCCTTTTAGGTACCTGAGTACATGTTTTACTGTGAGCCAATGTTCTTCAGTTGCTCAGCGAAGTGTTGAGATAGCTTGCTCACTACAAAGCTTAAGTCAGGTCGAGTGCATGTGGATAGGTAGATGAAGCTCCCTACTGCCTCCCTGTACTTTTTGGGGTCTTCCATTTTTATAGCATTTTTGGTGTATTCTAGCTTTTGCTCACAGGGGTTTCCCTCGGTTTGCAGTCCTGCATGTCAAACCTCTCTAGTACTTTGTTCACATATCTTCCCTGTGACATGTTGATACAACCATCTGTCTGGTTAAAGTCAATACCTAGGAAGTGTCTCAGTTTGCCTAAGTCTTTCATTTTAAATCTAGCGGTAAGCATCTCTTTTACATCTTTCAGTACTTTTTCGTTACTCGCTGCCATTATTAGATCCTCCACCCATACGATCATAATAACCTTGTCATGGTGTTTCTCTCTTGTATATACACAGTGGTCAGCCCCATATGATCATAATAACCTTGTCATGGTGTTTCTCTCTTGTATATACACAGTGGTCAGCCCCATATGATCATAATAACCTTGTCATGGTGTTTCTCTCTTGTATATACACAGTGGTCAGCCCCATATGATCATAATAACCTTGTCATGGTGTTTCTCTCTTGTATATACACAGTGGTCAGCCCCATATGATCATAATAACCTTGTCATGGTGTTTCTCTCTTGTATATACACAGTGGTCAGCCCCATATGATCATAATAACCTTGTCATCGTGTCTCTCTCTTGTATATACACAGTGGTCAGCCCCATATGATCATAATAACCTTGTCATGGTGTTTCTCTCTTGTATATACACAGTGGTCAGCCCCATATGATCATAATAACCTTGTCATGGTGTTTCTCTCTTGTATATACACAGTGGTCAGCCCCATATGATCATAATAACCTTGTCATGGTGTTTCTCTCTTGTATATACACAGTGGTCAGCCCCATATGATCATAATAACCTTGTTTCTCTCTTGTATATACACAGTGGTCAGCCCCATATGATCATAATAACCTTGTCATCGTGTTTCTCTCTTATATATACACAGTGGTCAGCCCCATATGATCATAATAACCTTGTCATGGTGTTTCTCTCTTGTATATACACAGTGGTCAGCCCCATATGATCATAATAACCTTGTTTCTCTCTTGTATATACACAGTGGTTATCAGTTAAGCATGCATGTAAGATTGCATTCCAGTTCCTGCCTCATTGCTTTAAACCATACAGTGATTTCTGTAACCTTCATACCAGCTCTTCACCTGTAGGAGACTTTTTCTCGCCACCTGGGGAGACACAAGACAGACCGTGGTTCAATTTATAATGAACAGTTTAACAGTTTATTTCATTATGTCAATCACATGGATTTGTTCATTCTTGATAAAAAACACTTTATATAACAAATGACTAAAATCAATGAGGGGAAAAGGGGAGATGGGAAAAAAGGGGAAATCTTTTAACTTAGGTAATTATAAACTTACCACTACTCAGTATGATTAATACTAAGGTACTAAGGAACAACACACATCCCTCCAGGTTAACAGGACTTCAGGCATCACATTTGGCCAAAGGAACACCAGGTGGACCAGGATACAAGCTGACAGTAGGCTAATACAAATTAATGTAGTTCAGTGCTAATATGAGATGCACATGAGTAATATTAAGCTGTTGATCAAACATGACATCCAGTATCTGACAACTTACCTACCCTTAAGGTGACCATGTGGCAACAGGCAGACAGCAAACGAAACAAAGGCTGCCATGATGCCACAGGTGCCTTAAATACCCCTGAGTTAATTAGGCGTTGGCTCTGGGGGAGGAGTTGACCTACTTTAGGTGATGGTGAGTTCAGGGCCTATAGATGAGTGTGGGACAGTTACCTGAACCCAGTGTTCCTGCTACACATAGGACCGGCTAGGTCAGTATGCACTAACTGTAGGGGTTCCTCTGCTCTCCTATCTGGGTCTCTATTTCTCGTCTGAGTGAACTTGCCTTGCGTACATATTTCACATAGCTGGAGTGGCCTTATCGCCCTACCTTTTATCTCCATACCTTCTACTACTTCTTGTAATTTTTGCACATCTTCATAATTACAATGGCCCATCATTTCATGCCAGGTTTGCATGTCATGACAACCATTACATTTATCCACATTTTCATCAACTGTGTGAAGGTAATACAATTTACCATACTCATGGATGTCAAACCTTGTGCCGTCATTGCTTATCATGACGCTTTTACCTTTCTTAAAGATGATGGTTGCTCCTTTGGCTGTTGCTGTTGCGACTGAGAAGATGTCTTGAGGGTAAGAAGGCATATACAACGCTCCACTTAACGTTGCGCTGAACTGTTGTCCAGTGTCATCGAAGAGGCTCACCACAGCATCTCCCCTTTGCTGTGCGACTCCGCTGCATTTGGTCCCGTCTGCCAACTCCACTGAATGCGTTCCAGCCTGGAACGTGTTATCGAAGCTCTTAAATTTCCTGATGTCATTGATGATATGAGATGTCGCGCCAGCGTCCACCATGAGGCCTCTCGTCTGGACTGGTTGGTTCCTGCTGTCTAGGTTTCTTGCTTTGAAGAGAAAATCTCTCTCTTTTCGCCGGCATGTTGAGTCTTGATGTGTGTTGCTTTTGCAGTTGCGGCACCACGTCTTTCGTCGACGGTCTTTTGCCCTGTGACCTTTTGTGCCGCACTTGTAACACATCAAGCTGGTGTCTTCACTCCTTCGGTCGTTTGCATAGGCCTTGGTGGGTCCCCGACCTTGTCTCACATATGTTTTCATTACGTTGTCTGTTGACTCTGGGTTCATTCTGGGTTCATGTACGGCTAGCGGCTTAAACCAGTTCCCTAGCCCGTTCAGGGTCATCGCTATGGTCAATCCGTCGCTCATAACTTCACCTGCATCTCTCAGGGCTGTCATGGTGGTCTCCGCTTTTATCATGTAGTTTGTTACGCTTTCATCACTTGTCATACGAAGCTTGGTCAGTGATGCATATACGCTTATGATGCGGGGCTTTCCCTTGCCAGCATAATGTTCTTTCAGAATTATCAGGGCTTCTCTTCCGTTGTCTGATGCCTCATGCATGATCAGTGACAAACTCTTGTCATCTATTAGCCGTATCAGCTCTGCATAACAGTCCCTGTTTTTCTTCGCGTCGGCTGCCATTTCACCTGGGCTATTACCGGGTGGTCCCCGCAGAATTGTCTCTTTTAACTTCAACGTGTGTAAGTGGCCCAAAAACCTGGTCTCCCAATGTCCATATTTTTCTTCATTCCAGTAGAATATGAGCTGATTCGACATACCGTTCGTCGTTCAGCTTGCCATGTTGCAACGCTTGACTTGCTAATTAGCCTTTTAGCTTCCGCGTGCTATTTGCCTCACGCCAAAGTCTTCCGACGGTATATCCTCTTCGTGTCCTTTGCTGGGCCCATAACCTGTAGAGCAGTAGAGTGGATACTCAGCTGTTCCTTGCGTAGGATACGAAGTAGGCAGGACACATTCATATCTTTAGCCTATCCGGCATATTTATTTGCGTTGGCTTACACGAACATGCCATGAGGTGATCACAGACAGACTGCGACTGCGCGGCAGCGCCAGGATGTACACCTTGATGTGGTGACCTCATTTCCAATTAGAATCCTACCGTAATACATATAACAGAACAATATACGCTCACAGTAGGCATAAGGACGTAAATGACCTAATACTCCATGTATATGTATATACACTTTACATGAATTGTAAAGCGCTTTGGATAAAAGCGCTATATAAAAGCCGGCATTATTATTATTATATATACATATAATAATAATAATGCTGTATATGCCGTAATAATGCCGTATATATATATATATATATGTATATATATATGTATATATATGTGTGTATATATATATATATGTGTGTATATATATATGTATATATATGTGTGTATATATATATGTGTGTATATATATATGTATATATGTATATAATAATAATAATAATACATTTTATTTGTATTGCACTTTACATTTGAAACAAACCTCAAAGTGCTACAGTACATAATAAAAAAAAAGATAAAGAAAACCATTTGCAAGAATCCAAATGTATAAACAGGTTAAAAAACAAGTTTAAAAACACGTTTTAAAAAGGAGAGGCAGGGTTATTAAAACCGGCTTAAAAAGCTAACCAAATGCTTTGTTAAAATGGTAGGTTTTTAGTGCTCTCTTAAAAGTGTTCACAGGTTGAGGAGCTCTGAGATGGTCTGGGAGTGAGTTCCACAGCCGGGGGGCAGCTGCACAGAAAGCTCGATCTCCCATAGTGCGGAGGTTGGTGTGCCGTTCCTTCAGCTTGTTAGTATTTCCCGAGCGGAGGCTGCGGGTGGCGGTTTGTGGTTCAATCAATTCCTTGAGGTAGGGGGGGGCATTTCCGTGGATACACTGGTGTGTTAACAGGGTGATTTGAATTCTGTCCGGGAGGAGATGGGAAGCCAGTGCAGTGATTTGAGAATGGGGTGATGTGCTCGTATTTGCGCACTCTCGTCAGGATCCTAGCAGCGCTGTTCTGTACGTATTGGAGCTTTTGAAGGCTCTTGCTAGGAATCCCGACGAGAAGTGCATTACAGTAGTCCAACCTGGAGGAGACAAAGGCGTGGACCAACTTTTCGGCGTCAGGAAGAGTGAGGGTGGGGCGGAGTTTAGCTATATTTCTAAGGTGGAAGAAGGATGTTTTGCAGAGGTGTTTGATGTGGGTCTCATAGTTGAGGCAGGGGTCCATTTTGACGCCCAGGTTGGTGACAACTGATGAGAGGGGAAGGTCCTGGTCGGAGAAGGTGATGCTTGTTATGGGGGATGATTTAACTTGGTGTGGGGTGCCGATGAGAATGGCCTCGGTTTTGGAGCTGTTGAGTTGTAGAAAGTTTTGTTTCATCCACGCCTTTATCTCCTCCAGGCAGATGGTGATTGTGGATGAAGGTGATGGTGACGGGGATGACAGTGGGACTGCAGAGCGGGGGGGACAGGGGGGGTCCATTTTTATGTAGAGCTGTGTGTCATCAGCATAGCAATGGAATGATAGTCCATGCCTGCTGATGACACGGCCGAGGGGGAGCATATACAGGGTGAATAGGGTGGGGCCAAGCACGGATCCTTGGGGTACACCACAAGTGACGGGTTGGGTGGGGGAATGAGCACCTCCCATGGAGACACACTCAGTCCTTCTGGTCAGGTAGGACCGGAACCAGTCCAGGGAGGTGTCACAGAGTCCGATGGTGGAGTGGAGACGATTGAGGAGGATGGTGTGATCAACAGTGTCAAAAGCTGCGGTGAGGTCCAGGAGGATGAGGAGGGAGGGGGAGCCATTGTCAGAAGCAGTGAGGATGTCGTTGGTGACCCTGACCAGTGCTGTTTCAGTACTGTGAGCGGAGCGGAAACCAGACTGGAATTTTTCGGAGATGTTGTTGTTGTTGAGGTGGTGTTGCAGTTGGGTGGCGACTATTTTTTCCAACACTTTGGAGAGGAATGGTAGGTTAGAGATGGGCCTGTAATTTGCGAGAACGTCCGGGTCTAAGGTGGGTTTTTTGTGATAATGGCCGTTTTTAGAGCTGATGGAACGTGACCGGACTGTAGAGAATGGTTTATTGCTTTGGTGATCAGGGGGCTTATGGCTTGGATGTGTAATTTGACCAGGGCTGTGGGAAAGGGGTCCAGGGTGCATGTGGAAGGCTTCATCCGGCGGATGGTGTCCTCAACCTCTTGCTGCGTGGTGGGAGAAAAGCAGCAGAGAGGCTGGGAGGCCCCAGACTGTGGGATGGCAGTTGGAGCAGATGGAGTAGGGGGGCCGGAGAGGGAGGAACGGATAGTGTCAACTTTGGTTTTGAAGAAGACCATGAAGTTGTTGCACTGTTCTGCAGTGATGGCTCTGTTTGAGGGGGGTTGAGGTTTTAGGAAGTGATTTATGGTTGAGAAAAGCTGTTTTGAGTTGCCGGGACTGTTATTGATGATGTTTGAGTAGAAGTTGGACTGAGCGTCTCTGAGGGACTTAGTGTAGGCCTTTTGGTGTTTTTATGAACCGTGAGCCCTGAGGTCTTGAGCCGCCGTTCCAGGACACGCCCAGCAGCCTTCATTTTCCGCAGCTCGCTGGTGAACCATGGAGCTGAGCGTGAGAATTCAGATTCAGATTCAGATTCAGATTACTTTATTAATCCCGAGGGAAATTAAGGTGCAACAGTTGACACGGGGAATAAATGCACACACAAAAAATACTAATACCTAAGCTAAAAAAAAAAACAACTAACTAAATAAAAATTGTATAAACAAAAATATATTTAAATGAAATCTAAATGTATTGATAAATGAAGATAAATGTACAGTATTATTACAGTAATACGTAGGTATATACAATACACAACAATACGTATAGTGCAAATTGGCAGAATAATATATTAATAAATAACTCAACTGAAAAGTGACATGTGTAAAGTGAAAAGTGAATTTGAAGAGTGATTTACAGTGCGTTGACCAAAAAATAATAATAATAAGTACGTTGGCCTCAGGTCACTGAGTCTCCACTGTCCCTCTCACGACCCGAGGTAGATAAGTTAAAGAGTCTAATGGCCACAGGAAGAAAGGTCTTCCTATGGCGTTCTGTGGTGCACCTGGGTGGAATGAGTCTGTTGCTAAAGGTGCTTCTATATGAGGTCAGCACCTGATGGAGAGGGTGAGAGTTGTTGTCAAGGATACTACGCAGCTTGCGCAGCATCCTTCTCTCAGACACCACCAACAAGGAGTCCACCTGGACCCCCAGGACAGCGCCAGCCTTCCTGACAATCCTGCTGATCTTGTTGGCGTCTGCTGATCTCAGCCTGCTTCCCCAGCACACGACACCGGAGAAGATGGCACTGGCTACCACCGACTGGTAGAACACATTCAGCATCTTGTTGCAAACGTTGAAGGACCGGAGCCTCCGCAGGAAGTAGAGACGGCTCTGGCCCTTCTTGTAAACAGCCTCAGAGTTCTTGGCCCAGACCAGTTTATTGTCCAGATGAACTCCCAGGTATTTATATTCCTGGACAACTTCAGCGGACACACCCTTGATGGAAATGGGTGTGGGTGTGGATTTCCTCCTGCGGAAGTCCACCACCATCTCCTTCGTCTTGTCAGTGTTGAGCTGCATATGGTTCAGCTCACACCACTCAACGAAGGAGTCCACGACGCCCCTGTACTCCTCATCGTTTCCCTCGCTGACACAACCAACAACTGCAGAGTCGTCCGAGAACTTCTGCAGATGGCAGGACACAGAGTTGTACTGGAAGTCTGAGGTGTAAAGGGTGAACAGGAATGGGGAAAGAACAGTTCCCTGTGGAGCACCAGTGCTGCTGACCACAGTGTCAGACACACAGTCCTGCAGTCTGACAAACTGTGGACGACCCGTCAAATAGTCAGTAATCCAGGACACCAGGGAAGAGTCCACCTTCATCGCCGTCAGCTTACTTCCCAGCAGGGCAGGCCGGATGGTGTTGAACGCACTGGAGAAGTCGAAAAACATGATTCTCACAGTGCTCCCGGGTCTGTCCAAGTGGGCGTAGGCACGATGAAGCAGGAAGATGATGGCGTCCTCCACTCCCAGTTTCGGCTGGTAGGCAAACTGAAGAGGGTCCAGCGATGATCTGACCAGGGGCCGAAGAAGCGTCAGGACCAGCCTCTCAAAGGATTTCGCCACGTGGGACGTCAGCGCCACCGGTCTGTAGTCGTTTGAGGTGCTGGGACGTGCCTTCTTCGGAACCGGCACCAGGCAGGATGTCTTCCACAGCACAGGGACCCTCTCCAGTCTCATGCTCAGGTTGAAGATGTACTGCAGGACTCCACTCAGCTGGGCAGCACATGTTTTGAGGACCCTCGGGCTGACGCCGTCAGGACCTGCAGCCTTGTCTGGATGGAGCCTGCACAGCACTTTCCTCACCTGCTCAGCTGTGAAGGTATGTGTGCCGTGTGTGGGGGCAGGAAGAGTCACTGTTGTGTTGATGGGGGAGGGGTGAGGTAGTGGTGGTGGGGGAGAGAGAACAGGTATGTTGATGCTGGAGAGGGACGGTGGGGGAGGGGGGACAGCAGGGCTGGGGGGCTGGAGGGGAATGGTTGTAGAGGGGCTGGGGGAGGGGGGGTAGACCGGAGCCCACTCATTGAATCTATTGAAAAACAAATTCAACTCGTTGGCCCGATCAGGACCCCCCCCTATTGTCTGGCTACCAGGTTGTTTGTAGCCAGTGATGCTCCTCATGCCACTCCACACATCCTTCAGGTTGTTCTGCTGAAGTTTGTGCTCCAGCTTTCTCCTGTAGTTGTCTTTGCCCTGCTGGATCCTCTCCTTCAGCTCCCTCTGAACCCGCCTCATCTGCTCCCTATCCCCATCTCTGAAGGCTCTGAATGTGACTGTTCTTGATTTTATTGGGGCGTGAATGTCAAGGAGCCTGCTCAGGGATTGGTTGTAGTAGTCCACCGATTCATTTGCTGATGAATGGGTTGCAGAGGCGAGATGATGGAGGTCCAAGGTCAAGGTGTCCGGGTTGATGTGTTTGAAGTTTCTGAAGTGGATTTCACGCTTGGGTTTGGTGTGGGAGGGTGGAAATGGCAGTTCCATGGAAATGACCTTGTGGTCGGACACGCCCATTTCGTAAACTAGTATGTTACTAACCGGGGCTGAGTCAGTGATAACTAGGTCTAATGTGTGCCCCTTTATGTGTGTGGGGACATGGATGTGTTGTGAGAGGTTAAGGCAGTCCAGTAGTTGTAAAAACTCAGATGCAAAAGGGGAGGAGGGGTTGTCTACGTGGATGTTCACGTCACCGAGAATTAGGATGTTGGGGGATGTAGTGCAGAGTGATGTGAGGAGGTCGTGTATTTCCGAGATGAAAACTGAATTTGGTTTCAGTTTGGGTGGGCGGTAGATGAGTAGTATTGTAAGATTGAAAGGTGGTTTACATTTGACTGCAAGGCATTCAAATGAGGATGGTGGGGGGAGGGGGAGAGATGTTAGTTCCAGCTCATTTTTGTGAAAAATGACTAAGCCACCACCCACCCGCCCAGTGCTGCGTGCTTTTTGAATATAGCTATAGCCGGGAGGACAGGCTTTATTCAAAGTTGAATAAACCTCAGGTGAGTGCCAGGTCTCTGTGAGGCACATGAGGTCTAAGTCCTTGTCCAGTATGTGTTCATTTATGAGTGATGATTTAAGTGTGAGGGATTGTGTGTTGAAAAGTTCCAGTTTAACTGTTGGTGAAATGATGAATCTCTGTAGTGGTCGTAGTACACGGAGATCCATTCCTCGTTTTCCATGTAGATCCATTCCACATTTTCCATTGAAATCCACTCCATGTTTTCCATGCAGCTGCCTGGTCTGCAGCACTCTCGCGGTGTTTCCAGTGTTACATACCAGAGGAGCGTCAGAGCTCTGATGACACGTCACAGTAGCGACGGTGCGAACAGCTGTGTGGAAGGAAGGAATATGGTGGCCGGGCAGCAGGTAAACAAACTGACGGCGGGTGCTTCTGTGGATGTAGCGTGGTCGGCGAAGGAGTCCAAGTTTTTTGATGAATGAAACACAGGCTGGGATGGTGTGTTTATTTAGTTCCAGCAGGCGCGAGATGGAATATTGCTGCATCATGCCGGTCAGGATGTAAGTCCTGAACAGTTTTAGCCGTTTGCTAGGCTAACCGGCGTGCTGGCTGGCAGCCGGCTGGCTGTGGAGAGTAGTGCGGTCCCAGGCAACGAAGGCCTAACCGCTCCGGGGCTGAGGGGCAGCCCGGGATAGAATCTCGCACAGTAGCTCTGGAGAGAGCCAACGTGATCCAAGGCTCAGGACAGGAATGGAGGACTGGAACGGTAGCTTCGCTGCAGCGATCAGCCGCTTGTTGGTATGGCTGTGGATGATGCGGTCCCAGGCGACAAAGGCCTAACCGATCCGGGGCTGAGGAGCCCGGGATGAATCCTCGCAGCAGCGCTGGACAGGGACAAAACGTCCACACAAAGTGGCTACCGAACCGTCACTAATCCGCCACCAGTTGATGTAATGGACGGGCAGGTAAGCAAAACCAACCGCACACAAACTCGTAGAAACTCTCAAAAAGTCTGTGACAAAGCTATGGTAATAAGTAAATACAATCTAAAATTGAATGTAAAACTAGTCTTAAACTAGCCCTAGACTAGCTCCGTTGGAGAAGCGGCGAACAACCAGCGCCAGCGTCCTCTCCCAATGTGTCAAGAATCTTGGTGTTGGAGCAAAAGCTCCATATATATGTGTATATATGTGTATATATGTGTGTTTATATATATATATGTATATATATATAATGTATGTATATATATATATATATATATATAATGTATATATATATGTATATATATATATGTATATATGTATCAGGGTTTCCGTTAGCCGGTATTTACCGGTTTTTAGCAGGTAAAAATTATAAAAAAACCTGAATTTAAAAACCTGCCGGTCAAAATGTCCGGTAATAATGTTGGGTTTTGGTCATGAAGTGACCAATCAGCTGCCGCTCCTCTCATGACGTCAAGCCGCCCGACGAGATGCAGGTGCAGTGATGGCCGCTCCACGGCTATGGGGCTTTAATGTTAGCGCTCCACGGCTATGGGGCTTTAATGTTAGCGACAGCTTGCCAAGTGCTAATGTCTGAGTTCAGCGAGCTGTACCCCGACTGGGCCACACGGGCTAAAGGGCCTGTGTTCTGCCCGTGTCAAGCGACCAGCAGAGAGGGGCTTCTCCCTCAGAATGGTTTGAAAACATCAGTGCGGAGTCGTCTAGAGGAGGAGAGAGTGATGATCTTATGCGGATTGCAAGCTGCAAAGACACATTAGACACCTTTGATTTCAGCTCGGCAGCAGAGGACTTTGCCGCAATGAAATGAAGGAGAAAGCAAAAAGTTGCCTGGTAGCCTACAGCAGGGGTCCCCAACCGCCGGGCCGCGGACGGGTACCGGGCCGTGGAGGTGTTACTGCCGGGCCGTGGAACAGCTGTGTGTTTATCATCATATTTGACTCAAATCATTTGAGTGTAGGTGAACGGCGGGCGGTATAATCTATATATAGAGATGATACATATAGTATAATCTATATATATAGATTATATAGCGGTATAATCTATATATAGAGATTATATATATAGTATAATATATATATATATAGATTATATAGCGGTATCTATGGGCGGTATAATCTATATATATAGATTAAATATATATCGGCGGCATAACGAGAGACTTTCAGTTGCACGCGCTACTAAAGAGACTACGCGCTAGTGACGTGTCGGTCGCGAACGAGCCGGGTTTTGTTACGGTGCTCTGCGTACATGCGTGTTTATACTGAAATCGAGCCCTGCCGTTTTGTTAGGGGTGTGTTGACACACACGTTGACAACCGGTCCGCGAGATTTTTTTCATGTATCTGCCGGTCCGTGGCACAAAAAAGGTTGGGAACCCCTGGCCTACAGGGTAAATGTGATGCCATGTAGCCTATGTTAAAACAGACTACAGATGTTACAGTGGTTTTGAAATAGCCTTGTGATTTTTGCGGCTAACAAGGTTTTGCTCAATCGTTCTTGTTCGTTTTGTTGTTCATTAAATATGTCACAAGTGGGATTTGTCGGGGAGACCCAGAACGCAGACCAAGACAGTGGAGCTATAACATAAAGCTTTATTTAAAGCACAACACAACACAAGAGAGATCAGGGACAGTCCAGGGGTCTGGGTACCGGGAGGTCGATCCGCGGAGTACCGGCAGGTAGTAGACCGGCGAGTAGTCCGGGACGGGGGAGGAGTCTGGGTACCGGGAGGACGAGTAGCGACAGGTACCAGACAGGTAATTATAATGACCGCTCGTATCGAGAGTAACGCGAGACAGGCGGGTGACGCGGGATAGGCAAGGGATCTGGATCTGGATCTCTGGGACATGAGCGTGGCGATTCCGTCCAGAATGTACGACTTAACGTGAACAAGGTATGACGTGCCGTAAAACGTACGAGGAAGACTGCTGGAACTGCACTTCGGTGATCAAATAAAAATTACAAGCGCCTATATCAAGAAGGCACTGGATTGGGCTGCTATCAAACCTGAGGATGGGGCAGCATTACAGGCCTATTCATTATTCCTCCGTGTGTGCTGCAATGCTATGCAGGCCCTACAGTACATGCATGAACTGGACAATACATCCAACATGAGAACGGTCATTTCTAAGTTACCCTACAGGCTCAGAGATGCATGGAGATCTGTAGCATGCAGCCATTATGAACAAACCCTGCAAAGAGCAAGATTCACAAACCTGGTTGACTTTGTGGAACGGCAAGTGAGAGTTGTTCTAGACCCAGTATTTGGGAATATTCAAGAGTCTACTCCAAAAGTACAGCATCAATCCAAGTCATCCGGAAGCAAAAGCAGGAGCAGTTTTGCTGCTTCAGTGACACCAGTGGAAATGGAGAAGACTGCAAAGTCAGTTCAAATGCATTTTGTAAGCCATGCTTATTTTGTACTGGAGAACACGCCATGGAGCGCTGTAAGAAGATGATGCTGAAGCCTCATAAGGAGAAGATTGAATTTCTCAGGACAAAGGGAATCTGCTTTGCATGTCTAAACAGAGGACACATGAGCAAGTTGTGTAGGATTCGCCTGACTTGTCGCTCTTGTCAGCTTAAACATCCAACTCTCCTGCACATAAATAGAACAGACAATCCCAGGAAGGAAGAGAGCACGTGCAAAGGTGAGGAAGTTGCCAGCGCCCTGGTCTCACTGCAGGCTTGCGGGCTTACCGGGGCCAGAGGAAAGGAATGTGCTCTAGCCATTCTGCCTATCCAGATTAAGATGGCTAAAGGAAGCAAAGTAATCAGAACATACGCGTTCCTGGATCATGGAAGCTCTGCTACCTTCTGTACCGAGAACCTGATGAAGAAGCTGGATGCCAGAGGCCAGAAAACAGAGATACTGCTCAGGACAATGGGCCAGGAACGGCCTGTGAGCAGTTACAGATTGGATGGGCTGGAAGTGAGTGATTTGGAAAGCAATAATTCCATGGGACATCTCTCAATAATGAGTTGCTGCAAGGTCCCGATCTCACGAACACATTACTGGGGGTCATCCATCGATTCCGCCAGGAACCAGTAGCTGTCATGGCAGACATTGAAGGCATGTTCCATCAAGTCCAAGTAACGGAGCAAGACGTTGATTTCCTGCGCTTCTTGTGGTGGCCCAACAACGACTTCAGCCAGCCATTAGCTGAATACAGGATGACGGTCCATCTATTCGGAGCAGGTCTCGTCACCCAGCTGTGCGAACTATGCAATCAAGAGAACAGCGGATGACAATGATGGTAAGGCTAGTGATGACGTCCTACGCACCATCCGTCGGAACTTTTACGTTGATGACTGCCTCAAATCGGTTCTGAATGACGAGCAAGCCATCTCCCTAACTCAAGATCTCAGAGCCGTCTGTTCTACTGGTGGGTTCAGACTTACGAAGTGGATCAGTAACAGCCGTGCTGTTCTGTCTGCCATTCCAGACGAAGATAAAGCCAAGGAAGTGAAGAAGCTCGATCTCAACCGAGAAGAACTACCGGTGGAACGAGCTCTCGGAATCCAGTGGCATGTGGAAACCGACACCTTCTCCTTCAAGACTGCTACAAAGCAACAACCCTTAACCAGGTGGGGTATTCTGTCTGTGACAAATTCTGTTTACGATCCCATGGGATTCCTCGCCCCACTGGTTCTCCCAGCGAAGAGGATCATGCAAGATCTTTGCAAGATGAATTGTGGATGGGATGACAAGATCCCAGAGGCCCACGCTCGGTAATGGCAGAGATGGTTGGAGGATCTAGGCAAGCTGTCAAACCTCCACATCAGCCGTTGCCTTAAACCCAGTAATTTTGGAAAACCACACACTGCACAACTACATCACTACAGTGATGCCAGCGAACACGGGTATGGTACAGCTAGCTACCTGCGACTGACCAACCTCGAAGGTGACGTCCATATTGTCTTTGTCATGGGCAAAGCACGGGTAGCCCCACTGAAGCAGATGACCATACCCAGAATGGAGCTGGCGGCAGCAGTGGTCGCAGTCCGCATTGATAAAATGCTGAAAGAGGAACTGGAAGTGGAACTTCTGGAATCTGTCTTTTGGACAGATAGCACGTCTGTCCTCAAGTACCTCAACAACACAACCAGCCGATTCCAGACATACGTTGCAAACCTGTCTGACCGATCACAGTGGCGCTATGTAAATACAGCAGTCAACCCTGCAGACGACGCGTCACAAGGCCTGACCATGGATTCTTTTCTCAAATCCAGTCGATGGTTGAACGGCCCAGACTTCCTACCGAGGCCTGAGAAAGACTGGCCAAAGTCCCCAGAGGGGCTGCCTCCCCTCTGTGAGGACGATCCAGAAGTTAAGAAGAGCACTATCACGTTCAGTACAGCCGTGATGGATCATGACAGGGATCCCATTGCCAAGCTTATCAAGCACTTCTCATCATGGGATAAGTTGAAGAAGGCTACAGCATGGATCTTGAAGTTCAAAGAAACACTTCAGAATCTAAGCCTCAAAAGAAAGGAGCTGCAGGCTGCAACCTGCACAAAGAATCCAGACCAGAAACCACAAGACCATCTGGATGACCAGATGAACAAGACAAGAGCTCAGCTAGGAGCTCAGAGTCTCTCAGTTGAAGATCTTGCACATGCTGAGGAGACACTTGTATACTACGTACAGCAGCAGCATTTCCAGGATGAAATATCTGCGCTGAAGAAAGAGAATACTGTAAATAAAAGGAGCACCATTTACAGACTGGACCCAATGCTACTGAACGGTGTGCTGAGAGTTGGAGGAAGAGTCAGTAGAATGGCGATGCCAGAGGAATCCAAGCATCCGGCTATCCTTCCTAAAACCAGCCATTTGTCCCATCTTCTACTGAGCCATATACACATGTACTGAAGTACTGAATAATGCGAGCCAACTCTGCTGCCAGGAAGATCGTCAATGACTGCGTTCTGTGTCGACGATTTAACGCCACAGTGAAAGAGCAGAAGATGGCCGACCTACCAAGGAATCGCATTTCTCCAGACTTGCCAGCATTCACGCATGTGGGAACAGATTATTTCGGGCCTATAGAGGTGAAGAGAGGGAGGAGCCTGGTCAAAAGGTACGGCGTACTCTTTACGTGCCTGGTGAGCCGTGCCATTCATCTCGAAATGGCATACTCCTTGGATACTGACTCCTGCATATCAGCACTGCACTGCAAAGAGATGAGAAAGAGACAACGGAACCAATTTTGTCGGAGCTGAGCGGGAGTTGCGGGAGGCACTTTCCAACCTGGACCACAGCAAGATCCAACATGCACTGCTCGATGAGGGAATCCAGTGGACATTCAATCCACCCACTGGCTCCCACCACGGAGGCGTTTGGGAGCGACTAATACGTTCAATAAAGAAAGTGCTGTACTCAGTACTCCGCCAGCAGACTCTGGATGACGAGAGTCTCCAAACCGCCCTATGTGAAACTGAGGCCATTCTCAACGATCGTCCTATTACCACCGTCTCAGATGACTCCAACGATCTTTAGGCTCTGACCCCGAACCATCTACTGCAGTTGAAAGGAAAACCCATTCTACCACCTGGTTTGTTTACAAAGGAGGATTAGTACTGCAGAAGGAGATGGCGGCAGGTCCAGTACATGGCCGACCTCTTCTGGAGGCGATGGAAAAACCAAGCAAGGAAGAACTTAGCTCCAGGGGACGTGGTCCTCATTGTGGATGAGTCATCACCAAGAAATTCCTGGCTTATGGGCAAGGTGGAAGAGACAATGCCTGACAGCAGAGGGCATGTACGCAAGGTAAAGGTCAAGACCAAGTACAATATCCTAGAAAGGCCCATCAGCAAACTATGCTTGCTGAAAGAAGCAGATTGACTGACATTGACTAGCCCCTACTGACTTCTTCACGCACTTTCGTTTTTTCTTTTTCGAGGGCAATGCCCGAACCTTTGTTTATACGCTGATGGATTACACCTTTTTTGTGGATTATACCTATTTTGTGGATTATACCCATTTTGTGGATTATACGCTTTTTCGTGGAACCCCCTTTTTGGAATATTTTGATTCCTACATGGACTATATAAAGACATGTTCAGACTCCTGTTAACATATTTGCATAGAATAATTGTCCCTTTTTAGAATAATGGACAATTAGGGGCCGGGATGTAGGAGCCATTCTTGAGTTATTTAATCTTTGAGTTTGTATCATGCAATTATTTGAATTATGAAAATGCTTTATGGATTACGAAATATGAAAACGAAAACTGATAATATGATTGACAAGTCATGATATTATTTACACAGATTATGGTTATTGTAACTATTCTTATGATTTGAAACTACCGCATGTAGATATATATGAGTTTTGTTTGTTCTGCAGCTTGGAAATAAATGATTGATTCATTGTGACAGCCAAACGGATGGATCAGAATCTTTATTATGTGCGCGTAGACTAAAGCTATCCGGAGTGGAAGTGGCAAATAAGAAATACGAAATTGTTTGTAAATTGCCACTATATCAAGTATCTCGGGGTCTTGTTCTCCAGTGAGGGGAGGATGGAGCGTGAGATTGACAGGAGAATAGGTGCAGTAGGAGCGGTATTGGGTGCACTTCGGCGCACCGTTGTAACCAAAAGAGCTGAGCCAGAAGGCAAAGCTCTCGATCTACCGATCAGTCTTCGTTCCTACCCTCACATATGGTCATGAACAATGGGTAATGACCGAAAGGAAGAGATCGTGAATACAAGCGGCCAAAATGAGTTTCCTCAGGAGGGTGGCTGGTATCTCCCTGAGGGATAGGGTGAGAAGCTCAGTCACTCGTGAGAGACTCGGAGTAGAGCCGCTGCTCCTTCGCGTAGAAAGGAGCCAGTTGAGGTGGTTCGGCATCTAGTAAGGATGCTTCCTGGTCGCCTCCCGAAGGAGGTTTTCCAGGCACATCCAACTGGGAAGAGACCACGGGGCAGACCGAGGTACAGGTGGGGTGATTACATCTCCACACTGGCCTGGGAACGCCTCGGGATCCCCCAGTCAGAGCTAGTCCATGTTGCCAGGGAGAGGGAAGTTTGGAGTCCCCTGCTGAAGCTGCTACCTCCGCGACCCGATTACGGATAAGCGGGAGAAGATGGATGGATGGAAGGATATACACATATATATGTGTATATATATATATATATATATACATATACATATATATGTATATATATATATATATATACATATATACATATATATATATATATATGTATATATATATATACACATATATATATACATATATATATATATATATATATAAGGGTTTCCGCTAGGATTTTTTCTTGCCGCTCAAGTGTCCGGACAGATTTGATTTTACAGGACAAATTCTAAACTTACCGGTCATGTTTCAAAAACAGTCTATATTACAAACGCAACTATAATGTACACCTAGATTGACGAAAGTATGACAAAGACCTCAAATCAATTTGACTATTTTGTCACGGTTACGGTGGTTGGCAGGGGGCGTGGCCAAGCCACGTGCGCTGGCGGTGCACACACCTGTCAACAAGTGTTACGGTGGTTGATAGGGGGCGTGGCCAAGCCACACACACACACACACACCTGTCAGCTATTGCCGCGTCTAATTGTTAATCCCCTCACCTGGGGTATATAGACCCTGGCTTCCCGTTACCACAGTGTTAGGTCGTACGTCGTACTGCACGTCACACGTTGTTCACGTTAAGTCGTACATTCTGGACGGAATCGCCACGTTGATGTTCCGGAGATCCAGATCCCGATCCCTTGCCTACCCCGCGTCACCCGCCTGTCTCGCGTTACTCCGGTCTATACGAGCTCCCCGGTCATTATAATTACCTGTCCAGTACCTGTCGCTACTCGACCTCCCGGTACCCTGACCCCTGGACTGTCCCTGATCTCTCTTGTGTTGTGTTGTGCTTTAAATAAAGCTTTATGTTATAGCTCCACTGTCTTGGTCTGCGTTCTGGGTCCCACCGAACTATCCCACTCGTGACATATTTAATGAACAACAAAAAGAACGATTGAGCAAAACCTCGTTAGCCGCAAAAATCACAAGGCTATTTCAAAACCCCTGTAACTGTAGTCTGTTTTAACATAGGCTACATGGCATCACATTGACCCTGTAGGCTACCAGGCTTTTTGCTTTCTCCTTCATTTCATTGCGGCAAAGTCCTCTGCTTGCGAGCTGAAATCAAAGGTGTCTTATGTGTCTTTGCAGCTTGCAATCCGCATAAGATCATCACTCTCTCCTCCTCCAGACGACTCTGCACTGATGTTTTCAAACCATTCTGAGGGAGAAGCCCCTGTCTGCTGGTCGCTTGACACGGGCACAACTCAGGCCCTTTAGCCCGTGTGGCCCAGTCGGGGTACAGCTCGCTGAACTCAGACATGAGCACTTGGCAAGCTGTCGCAAACATTAAAGCCCCATAGTCGTGGAGCGCTAACATTAAAGCCCCATAGTCGTGGAGCGGCCATCACTGCACCTGCAGCTCGTCGGACGCGCGTGACGTCATGAGAGGAGCGGCAGCTGATTGGTCACTTCATGACCAAAACCCAATATTATTGCCGGACATTTTGACCGGCAGGTTTTTAAATTACCGTTTTTTTATAATTTTTACCCGCTAAAAACCGGTAAATACCGGCTAACGGAAACCCTGATATATATATATATATATATATATATATACATATATACATATCAATATAAATACCTGGGAGTTCACCTGGACAACAAACTGGTCTGGGCCAAGAACTCTGAGGCCGTGTACAAGAAGGGCCAGAGCCGTCTCTACTTCCTGCGGAGGCTCCGGTCCTTCAACGTTTGTAACACGATGCTGAATGTGTTCTACCAGTCGGTGGTAGCCAGTGCCATCTTCTCCGTTGTTGTGTGCTGGGGAAGCAGGTTGAGGTCAGCAGACGCCAACAAGATCAGCAGGATGGTCAGGAAGGCTGGCGCTGTCCTGGGGGTCCAGCTGGACTCCTTGTTGGTGGTGTCTGAGAGGAGGATGCTGCGCAAGCTGCATAGTATCCTTGACAACAACTCTCACCCTCTCCATCAGGTGCTGACCTCATACAGAAGCACCTTCAGCAACAGACTCATTCCACCCAGGTGCACCACAGAACGCCACAGGAAGTCCTTTCTTCCTGTGGCCATCAGACTCTATAATTCATCTACCTCGGGTCGTGAGAGGGACAGTGGAGACTCAGTGACCTGAGGCCAACGCACTGTAAATCCTCTCACTGTCATTTTGCACTGTAAATTCTATTTCACTTTTCACTTTTCATATTTCTGAGTTATTTATTAGTATTCTATTACTGCCAATTTGCACTATACATATTGTTGTGTATTGTATATACCTACGTATTACTGTAATAATACTGTAAATTGTGCAATTCATCTATCAATACATTTAGATTTCATTAGAGTTCATTTAGTGATATTTTGTTTATACTAGTTTAGTTTAGTTTAGTTTAGTTTGTTGTTTTTAGTTTTTAGCTTTAGGTATTGGTATATTTTGTGTGCATTTATTCCCCCTGTTTCAACTGTTGCACCTTAATTTCCCTCGGGATGAATAAAGTTATCTGAATCTGAATCTGAATCTGAATATATATATATATACATATATATATATATATATATATATATATATATATATATATACATATATATATATATATATATATATATATATATATATATATATATATATATATATATATATATATACATATATATATATATATATATATATATATATATATATATATATATATATATATGTGTGTGTATATATATATATATATATATATATATATATATATATATATATATATATATATATATATATATAGATGGATATACACATATATACCAGGGTTTCCGTTAGCCGGTATTTATCGGTTTTTAGCGGGTAAAAATTATAAAAAAACGGTAATTTAAAAACCTGCCGGTCAAAATGTCCGGTAATAATGTTGGGTTTTGGTCATGAAGTGACCAATCAGCTGCCGCTCCTCTCATGACGTCACGTGTGCCCGACGAGATGCAGGTACGGTGATGGCCGCTCCAAGCTATGGGGCTTTAATGTTAGCGCTCCACGGCTATGGGGCTTTAATGTTAGCGCTCCATGGCTATGGGGCTTTAATGTTTGCGACAGCTTGCCAAGTGCTAATGTCTGAGTTCAGCGAGCTGTACCCCGACTGGGCCACTCGGGCTAAAGGGCCTGCGTTCTGCCCGTGTCAAGCGACCAGCAGAGAGGGGCTTCTCCCTCAGAATGGTTTGAAAACATCAGTGCGGAGTCGTCTGGAGGAGGAGAGAGTGATGATCTTATGCTGCTTGCAAGCTGCAAAGACACATTAGACACCTTTGATTTCAGCTCGGCAGCAGAGGACTTTGCCGCAATGAAATGAAGGAGAAAGCAAAAAGTAGCCTGGTAGCCTACAGGGTAAATGTGATGCCATGTAGCCTATGTTAAAACGGACTACAGATGTTACAGGGGTTTTGAAATACGAGGTTTTGCTCAATCGTTCTTGTTCGTTTTGTTGTTCATTAAATAGTCAAATAGATTTGAGGTCTTTGTCATTCTTTCGTCAATCTAGGTGTACATTATAGTTGCGTTTGTAATATAGACTGTTTTTGAAACATGGTAAAATAAAATAAAAATCTTTCCGGAAACTTGACCGGCAAGAAAATATCCTAGCGGAAACCCTGATATATACATATACACATATATATATATACACACACACACACACTGGCGTCCTGGGAAACCAGCTGGCCCGCGACAGCGCTTCCCATATGCGGCTCCCGACATCTCCGAAATCGCTGTAGCATATTTCTAAACAGGCTTTATTTGGATAAACTGACAACATATGTATAATCTACATAGGTACATTGTCGCGTACTAAAATAATAAAACTTAATAAAGTGACTTAATTACAGTCCTACAGCGAAATCTAAAACAGCTTTTAGCCGGGCTCAAATTCTCTACTGGTTGGTGCGAAATGCATTCTGGGATATGCTGGAACAGAAGGCTGCAGAAGTCTGCATCAATGCACACTTCAATTTGGGGGAAAAAAGGCTGCATTTGAATGCTGCATTTGAAGGAGCCTACGGAATGGGACAGCCTCGTCGTGGCTGCTGTGACGTATGCGGCCTTCACATGCGGCCTAAAAGGATGCAGACCCTGAAATGGAACACAGATTCAGTAACTGCATGTACGCAAGACAAAAATCAATAACGGCTCGTTCGCGGGTGCGAGCCGGCTCCCGTCGAGTTTGCGACCGACACATCACTAATGGGCAGACAGACCCAAGATGGTCAGCTAACATTGTAGGAAGGATGGTTCTCCTGGGATGATAAGAACCTGGATTAGGACGGGTTCTGTTTAAAGGTGTGCACCTCGGTTCAGACACAGCTGTCTGAGAGGTGCACTGAAAGACTCTCCAAGACTCAAAGCTAAAAGCCATGGTAAGCTAATAAAGCTGATGTTCACCTAATTCACTTCTTCACTCAGAAGTCATGACTCAACAAACCATTCACTACAAACGACCAACCCGTGGGGGATTTCACTTCCCAATTCTCAATTACAAACGCTGGATATTCCACAAAATCGTTTTTTGCCGACCTCAGCCCTGAGCCACCTACTTCCTTTAAATCATCTGGACCAGTGAGAAGGTCCATATCCAGGGGGTCAAGGAGCACCGGATCACTTGGTGACGCACGCACACATACACACACACACACACACACACACACACACACACACACACACACACACACACACTTGATCGGTTGTGTTAAGAGTGAGGAGCGGACACACTAACCCTCAGTTTGACACAATGGGCAAAACCAGCGACGTGTTTTACTTTGACCATGGAGGTAAGAACGCTTTTTATATCATATGTCAGGCATCCTGTCACATCCTCAAAGCCCTGTCTCTGTATTCACTGTCTAAACCCTACCTGCTCCTTAATGACCTGTCTCTGTACTGTCTAATCCCTACCTGCTCCTCAATGACCTGTCCCTGTACTGTCTAACCCCTACCTGCTCCTTAATGATCTGTCTCTGTACTGTCTAACCCCTACCTGCTCCTTAATGACCTGTCTCTGTATTCACGGTCTAACCCCTACCTGCTCCTTAATGACCTGTCTCTGTACTGTCTAACCCCTACCTGCTCCTTAATGACCTGTCTCTGTACTGTCTTACCCCTACCTGCTCCTTAATGACCTGTCTCTGTACTGTCTAACCCCTACCTGCTCCTTAATGACCTGTCTCTGTACTGTCTAACCCCTACCTGCTTCTTAATTACCAGTAACCCTACCTGCTCCTCGATGATCTACATCTCTACTCACTGTCTAACTGTCGGTGGCCGTTAATATAATACATTTATAGTAGAAATCCCACACATGACCACTAGTTAGAGCCCATGTTTGCCCTCTGGTTTAGATGCCAACTTGTTTTCCCTGTACTATACTTGTGCTGTGCAATGACAATACATTAGAATATAATCTAATCTAATCTAAGCTAATGCTGCTGGATGCTGTCTGCCTGAGAGTGTGTTTTAATCACCACCTCCTTATCATATCTGTATAGTATTTTAGAAATTCATACTTTGGGAGGGAAACGGGAGTAAGACATTCCATTGTACAAACATGGTGTATCTTGTATTGTATCTTATATCTCTCTCTCTATATATATATCTCTCTCTTATATATCTCTTGTATATCTGCCTGTGTATTTTTGTGTATTTGCTCCTGTTCACTGTATCAACCAGACTGCGGATGGGACTCATGGTACCATCCTGTGTGTGTGTGTGTGTGTAGATGGTGTGGTCCAGAAGCCCCGGCCCAGACAGTGCTGTCTGAACGTCATCATGGTGTCTCAGGTGCTCCTGGTCCTCGTCACGGCTCTACTGGCTGCCAAAGGTACACATAAAGCTACATTATGGGTCTGTCTGTATTCATCATGCTGCTGCACTACTGGCACTTTAAAAGGCTTTTTTAAATGCTCTTTGCACAATTATAACAAGATGCAAGATACAAAATGTTTAATTCAAGTAAAGTCAAGTTTATTGTCACATCAAAGCTATACAAGTATAAGCAATGGGTGAAAATCGTATGTGCAAAACCCGACGACAGACAGCAGTTATAAAAATAATAGAATAAAAAAGAAGTAAAAAGTACAAACTGTATAAAGTTAAATATATAAAAATATAAAAGTGCATATATAAAATGCAATATAGTAGTTCACAGAAAAAGGGCAATATATAGATATATAAATCAATGTAATAAAATATACATTGTTATATGCTAAAATCCCGTCGGCTCGATCGCTGCGTCGGCAAAAATATTACTATTAATATTAACACACGTACATCTCATCCAGCAGTCACTTTATTGTTATTCTTTTGTTCCCTTTTTTATTGTGTATAGTATACACTATTGTTTTTAGTATTGTGTTTTAGAAGTGCATACTGCTGGAGGGAATGAGGAGTAAGCAGTCCATTGGACTTGTTGCACATGGCCAATAAAACATCTTGAATGTTGAATGTGATCCATCAGATAGCGCTGAGCGCTATAGCATGGGGGAGGAGTCAGTGCTTAGAGAAGTGAAAGTAGCTCGGCGCTGGGGAACATAAGGTTATACACGGTCAAGTCATTGGATGTCAATGTGGACACTTGGTTAATTGACCCCCATAAGACTCGTGTATATTTCCCTGTTTTCATGTTATTGCGGTGTGGTGAAATCCCTCCGTGAGCTAAATAATATTACACTTTGTCGTGTTATTCCACAAGCATACACGTGAGTCCTCTGTGTTCGGTTGTAAGTGTATTTTATTGATAGATCCACACACAGCCGTCTCGCTCCGCTCCTCGCCTAGCCTGCTCTAGCGTACCTGGCCGTGACGTCACTACGGTGGCCTGCACACCAATTAACAATAACACCACATCTCCCTTTCTAGAATCAATGAGTAGACTGTCATTGATTCAGCAGACCTTAGAGGATTATTCTGCCTCTATATCTAAAAGGTCTGTTCCTATCTGAACTGATCAAATAACCCCTTTTACCTAAAGCCCTATATAAACATAGGCTATATTAAACACTGCGTTCCTCTTTACAAGCCCTCATAACTAAACGAACATATCAGAACATGAACACATTTCTTAACTTCAAATAAACTTCTATTATGGGAATGTCTTTTTCTTTTTAGTCTCTTACAGGTCCAACCTAGTTGGTTTCACCACGACTCTCCCAGACCTGGTTCTGGGAGTAGCTGGCGGTTGCGGGACATTCTGCTTTGGAGGTTCTGTCGAACTCCCTCCCAGAAGTTGCTCAGTAGCACCACCTCCACTCCGCGCCGGTGATGACTCCATGGGGATGAGATGGTGGCGGTTTCGTCTTACTGTCTCATGAGGTCCATCCACAATGTATGAACGCGGTGTAGAGTGGCTGCTGACCACAACTCCAGTTGCACTTTGATCTGTGACCCACACTTCCTTTCCGGGAATGAGCCCGTCGAGGCTTTGTGCACGATGACGCCGGTTGTAGCTTTGCGCATCTCTCATCCTCTTTTCCTCTTCTTTCAGGACAACCACCTCACTGTTAGGAAGAGCAGGGACCAGTAGAGCAGGAAGCGTTGGCACTGTCGTGCGGAGTCTCCTGCCCATCAGAAGTTGAGCTGGGCTGTATCCGTTATGCAACGGGTGGCCCTGTATGCTAGCAGAGCGCGGTATGGGTCAGCTGCTTTCTTCAGAAAACTTTTTACTGTCTTGACCGCACGTTCTGCTTCCCCATTACTTTGCGGATATCTCGGGCTGCTTGTGACATGGCGAAACCCGTAGGACGCTGCAAACGCTGCAAAGGCCATTCCGGAGAACTGCGGCCCGTTGTCCGTCACCAGTTCCTCTGGGATACCGTGCCGTGCGAAGATCGATTTGAGGTGATGGATGACGTCTGTTGATTTTGTGGGAGTCAGCAGAGCGATCTCCACGTATCTCGATGCATAGTCCACCACCAGCAGGTATGTCTTGCTCTCCAGCATGAACAGGTCTGCTCCCAACTTCTGCCATGGTCTCCCCGGGTATTGAGATGGCATCAGTGGCTCCATTTGGTTTTGTCTCTCTTTGCTGCATGTTCGGCAGTTGAGAACTAACTCACTCAGCTGCTGGCTCAGCCCGGGCCACCATACAGACTGTCGTGCGCGCTCCCTGCACTTTACCACCCCCTGGTGGCCTTCATGCAGCCTGGCAAGCACATCATTCCTCATTGTTGAAGGGATGACAAGCCTACTTCCCCTCAGCAAGAGTCCCTCCTCTACTGTGAATAACGCCTGTTCCGCCCAGTACAGCCTGAGAGCCGGTTCACTGTTGTGTGCTGGCCATCCCTCTGCACTCAGCTGCATTACCCGTGCGCACACACTGTCCCTCCCCAGCTGCTCTCTCAGCTCGTCCAGGTAGGCGGTGCTCGCTGGCAGGTTCTCCATTATCATGTCCACGTAGATGTTTGTACTCTCAAACAACTCCTTCTCATCCGGTGTTTCCCTCCTCTTCACAGGAGCACGTGAGAGCGTATCGGCAGTCCACAGGCACTTCCCTGGCACATGAGCAATGGAGTAGGAATAGCGCATCAGGCGCATCCGGAATCGCAGAATCCGCGGAGGGAGAGCATCCAACGCCTGAGACCCCAGGAGACTCAGGAGAGGCTTGTGATCCGTCTCTAGCTGGAAGTGTCTGCCGATGAGAAAGTTGCGAAACCTCTCACAAGCCCAGGTCAGGCCTAAGGCCTCCTTCTCGACCTGCGCGTATCTCTGCTCAGTTTGTGTGAGAGACCGCGACACGTAGGCTACTGGTCTCCACACTCCATCCCATTTTTGGAGGAGCACACTCCCTAAGCCATAAGACGACGCGTCTGCTGAGACTTTGCACTCCCTGTTGGGATCATACATGGCCAATACTGGTGGGGATATTAGTGCATCCTTCAAATCTTGGAAGGCTCTGGCCTGCTCGATGCCCCACAGCCAGCAGTTCTTCTTTGACAGAAGGTCTCGCAGAGGCTTGTCTCTCTCCGCCAGCTGCGGGATAAACTTCCCCAGCTGGTTTACCATGCCGAGAAAGCTTCTCAGCTCACTCACGTTCGTCGGCTCCTTCATCCTCCTTACGGCCTCCGTCTTACTCGGGTCGGGGCTAATGCCGCTGGTGGAGACGATATGGCCTAGAAAGGTCACCTCTTCCTTTGACAGGTCGCACTTATCTATGTTCAGGGTGATTCCGGCCTTCTCGATCCTCCCCAACACGACATGCAGACGAGCATCATGTTCCTCTTGTGTTCGGCCCCACACTAGCACATCGTCCATGTGGCAGACGACACCCTCCAGCCCTTCCGTGACCTCAGTCACCATTCTGTTTTGGAAGTGTTCGGGGGCGGAAGCGATGCCGAAAGGTAGACGATTGAAGAAATATCGGCCAAAGGGCGTAATGAAGGTTGTGTACTTTGACGAATCTTCAGTCAGAGGGATTTGCCAAAATCCCATATTTGCGTCCAACTTGCTGAATATTCGGGCTCCAGCCAGCATTCCCAGTGTTTCCTCCACTGTCGGCAGGGTGTACTTTTCCCGGCACACTGACTCATTGAGGTTCGTGAGATCAACACATATGCGTACAGCACCTGTCTTCTTGGGAACCACCACAATGCCGGCACACCAGTCAGTTGGCTCTTCGATCCGGCTGATCACCCCGAGGCTTTCCATGCGGGACAGTTCATTCTTGACTTTGTCCATCAGTGGCAATGGAATCCTTCTGGGCGTCTTCAGCGAGAATGGTTGGGCCCCAGGTTTCAGCCTGATTGCATACGGCTGTCTCATCTCACCTAGACCGCTGCATATCTTCGGGTAGGTTTTCTTGAGCGTCTCCATTGTGATACTGTCTAGACGTGCCACAAGCTCCATTTTACCGATAGCAGGCCTCCCCAGCAACGCTGTGTGCAGGTGTCGAGTGACATACACATCCTCCAACACCTCTTTCTCTCCCCTCCTCAGCAACAGCGTGGCGACGCCCACAACATCTAGTGGACTCCTCCCAGGTCCCATCAGTGGCTTAGTTGACTTCCGGAGGGTAGGTGGATGTTTGTCTCTGTAAATCTCTTGGAATACAGTGTGAGGCATCACTGTAACATCAGCACCGGTGTCTATTTTGAATGGCACATGACTGTCACCGATGTCTATGCTGACCATCCATGGCTCACCATCAGCTGT
>CM051015.1:26579644-26584644 GCA_027704905.1 Muraenolepis orangiensis
ATTCCGTATTATAAACGTAAGATAAAATGCAGCCAAATGCTGCTTCTTTTCCTACTTTCACTCATCTTATTTGTGCGACGCAAACTGAGACGTCCCCGTGTGAAGTGTCACCCCTCCCTCTGTTCAGCTATCAGCACTGAGCACACGCCGCCCCTCCCTCCTTATCTATCCTCACGTGATGCACAGCATGACATGCAGTCATGACAGTGACATTCAGTCACTGCAGTACGCGGAGCACCCGCAAAAAATAAATAACGGCTCGTTCGCGGGTGCGAGCCGGCTCCCGTCATTCATTAAAAAGAGTTTGCGACCGACACATCACTACCGGGGACCCATGGAGAGAAGGGAGCTCCTGGTAGGTTCGGCAGATCTCAAATCACTGGTTATGCTTTGAATTACGTCCCAAATAGGTATAATGTTAATTTAATTAGTTTAATCTAATATACATTTGAACTGTTAACACCAGAAATGGAGGCTACGCTTTAGCTTTAGTGATTTTAAACACCAATTCCCCTAAAATATAAATCATGATCCTAAATGATAATAGTAAAAGTATGTGTAGTTTGAGTGGATGAAGGGCAGTTTGAGCCTATAAGACACAAAGCTTAGGAAACAGGAGCCTAGATCTACCCAGGCTGGATTCACTGAGGTCTTCTTCAGATGTGTGTGTGAATCAGGTTATGAGAGTCAGTTGAGGCTCATGACGGTGGAATTGGTTTAGAAGTGTCTAAGGTGTTAGCTGAGAGATGGATCTAGATATTCATTTTGGTTATGTATTTGTTCAGGGAACATGATTTATATCAAATGATTGTGGTATAGTTGATATATATATACAGTGTTGGGCAAGTTACATCCAAAATATAATACATTATATATTACTAGTTACTGTCATTTGAAAGTAATTAGTTACATTACAATATTACTATCTCTGAATTGTAATGCGTTACACTACTTGTGTATTACTTTTGAGTTACTTTCAACAAAATAGCCACAGAAATATATGACTAAGCATTTAAAAATGCTAAACTGCAGATTGTTATAGCTGATTATTTACATTCAGTGGAGGATGATGTAACATAATGACTGTGTAGGCCCCTAAAGCTACTAATAACTTAATATAATAGGCACAGTAAAGGCTCATGGCACAATACAATGAGTAACAATGACAGTTAGAATCATATAAGCAGACAAATGATCAAAGTCTGTAAGTTATGATGGAGATGCTGCAAATATTTAAAGTCCTGGCCTATTCATATGAAACAAAATACACACAGGTACACAAATACGCACACAGGTTGCATTTTACAATGATGTTCTTCTCCTTCTCTTTGAGGAACTGAAAATAATGGGCGAATGTCCATCGCGCAAACGTAGAGTCCGGCTGCGCCGTGTCTGTTGTCATCATCAGCCTCAACAGGAGAGAAAAAAAAACAACAGGAAATCGCGCTTGCTCCCGAGTCTTCTGTTGTCGGGATGTCTCGCGGTGTTGGTGAATTCTTTAAAAAACAACAGCTAAACGGGTTAAAATGCGTTGTAACGCGCGTTACTTAGATTGTAACGAGTAAAATATTACCAAAAATGTATTAGTAATGCGTTATATTACTGCGTTACAGCAAATAGTAATACATTACTGTAATTGCGTTACTTTTGTAACGCGTTACCCCCAACACTGTATATATATATATATATATATATATATATATATATATGCAGTGTACCATGTACAGTGGAAAGTTAATCACCACCTCCGAAGATGTGCAAAATGTAAAATCTTTCAAAAAAGTACAAAGTTTAAAGAAATAGAAGAATACAAGAGAATACACAAATGTACTTACATAGTCACAGAATAATTGTGTACATTACTTGTTCACGTGCCAATGAACTCATACGCAATTTCCCATAGACCTAATTATCGCTACTATGCGTAACAAAAAGAATATCAGCAATATCTGCTGACGTTTCAGAATGTCGTTGAAATAGTACTTTTGTTTTGCATTACAGTTACTCAAATTTGCATCACAATAACTCAGATAATGAAAATAAAAGGTTTGTATGATTAGATGACAAATACCCTGCGTTAATATGTGGGCTAATTTCCTGTAGTTCGCTTGGAATCGACCAGTCTCGGCCTGAGTCGGCCACACACACACACACACACACACACACACACACACACACACACACACACACACACACACACACACACACACACACACACACACACACACACACACACACACACACACACACACACACACACACACACACACACACACACACTATATTTATATTGATATCCTTATAAATAATATAATACTATATATATTTATATACATTGTATAAATATACTGTATATATATTTTTTATTGACTTTTTTTATTACTATCAATACTTTACTCAGATACTAATATATAGAGTTATATGACGAATGGCAAGCCGCTTGCACACCAAATCATAATTTTCAGAAATCATTTCCGACGGGAAGCGAATGAGAACCCATATTGTGAAATGTGGTCATTTTTTGTGCATGCGTTGCATGAAGCTTTGATGATAACGTTTCAACGTCCTCGATTTCCTCCTGTGTTTTCCCTCTTCAGGGCCGGTGGGTCCTACTGGACTCTCAGGACCCAGGGCATCGAACGGGGAACCGGGCCCCAAGGGAAACCCTGGGGAGAGGGGGGGCCATCGGAGCCTCAGGTAAGGGGGTCTTATATATAAATATATAAACATGTGTGTGTCAGGGTTTCCGTTAGCCGGTATTTCCCGGTTTTTAGCGGGTAAAAATGATAAAAGAAACGGTTCAGTGAACGAGTCTTGATTGGTAAGCAGGGGTTCCCAACCGCCGGGCCGCGGACCGGTACCGGGCCGTGGAGGTGTTACTGCCGGGCTGCCAAACAGCTGTGTGTTTATCATCATATTTGACTCAAATAATTGATTAGTATATAGGTATATCACCTATATATAGTATATAGGTGAAGGCGGGCGGTATAATCTATATATAGAGATTATATATAGTATAATCTATATATATAGATTATATATATAGTATAATCTATATATAGAGATTATATATATAGTATAATCTATATATAGATTATATATATAGTATAATCTATATATAGAGATTATATATATAGTATAATCTATATATAGAGATTATATATATAGTATAATCTATATATAGATTATATAGCGGTATATATGGGAGGTATAATCTATATATATAGATTAAATCTGTATATATATCGGCGGCATAACGAGAGACTTTCAGTTGCACGCGCTACTAAAGAGACGCGCTAGTGACGTGTCGGTCGAACGAGCCGGTTTTTGTTACGGTGCTCCGTGTACATGCGGGTTTATACTGAAATCGAGCCCTGCCGTTTTGTTAGGGGTGTGTGTTGACACACACTTTGACAACCGGTCCGCGAGATTTTTTTCATGTATCTGCCATATATCCGTGGCACAAAAAAGGTTGGGAACACCTGACCTAAAGGGATGACGAACGAGAGTGGTGGATTCAGAACAGTGATCCCGCCTCCTCGATGACTCAGATGCCCAGCTCGACCAATAAGGAAGTCTAATTTCACTCTTTGGGCTCCAGCCCTCCCTATGCTACTCCGAGTCCATTCACAGTTGAATCACTCCACCGCGGAGCGAAACCAATAATTAAAAAAAGCCAAAGAAGTGAACGAACGAACAAGAATGGAAGATAAACGACTCGTTCACTGAAAAGACTCGTTTGTTAAGACTCGTTCGTTAAGACTCATTTGTTCGCGAACGACACATCACTAACGTTCACGTTTGTTCATCTCTTAGATAGTACTGCAAGCTGGCTAGCTAGCTTGATATTTAGTTATGTATTCATAGAGAACATTTTCTTATTTGCGTTAGGCTGAGACTTCTAATCATATTCATTATTTTGACCTGGTTCTCCGCTCTCACAATACAACAAACAAGAATTGAGGCTAGACTAGTGTAAGTGTCTCTGTTTGTGTCCTGGTGGACTAACGGACTGATCACAGCTCCAGGAAACCAGAGCCATTACAGGTAGCTTATCCTCCATGGTCGCTACAAACTAGCCCTGGAGAAAATGCAATCCAGCTCTACTATTGGTTGCTGTTTTTTGTTGTTGTGACTGCACAGTTAACAGTTAGCCTCATTGACATTATACATAACATTATTATTTATATTATCAAACCAGTTTAGAAAAATGTTACTCCGGCCCAACCCTAGCATCCTTATGTCCCTCTTGGCTTCCTAAGATTAGCATAGCTGCATGTTAGCTATTTGTCCCAACAGATAGCTAACATGGCTGCCTGTCCCAACAGATTGCTAAGCTTTCTGACTGCCACAACATATAGCTTAGCTTGCTGAGTGTCTCAACAGAAGGCATATCAGCTTCCTGACTGTCCCAACAGAAAGCTTAGCTATCTGACTGCCCAGAATATAGCTTAGCTTCCTGACTGTCCCAAAATATAGCTTATTAGCTTCATGACTGTCCCAGCAGATAGCTTATTAGCTTCATGACTGTCCCAACAGATAGCTTATTAGCTTCATGACTGTCCCAGCAGATAGCTTATTAGCTTCATGACTGTCCCAGCAGATAGCTTATTAGCTTCATGACTGTCCCAACAGATAGCTTATTAGCTTCATGACTGTCCCAACAGATGGCTTATAGCTTCCTGACTGTCCCAACAGATAGCTTATTAGCTTTATGACTGTCCCAACAGATAGCTTATAGCTTCCTGACTGTCCCAACAGATAGCTTATTAGCTTTATGACTGTCCCAACAGATAGCTTATAGCTTCCTGACTGTCCCAACAAATATCTTAAAAGCTTCCTGACTGTCTGAACAGATCGCTGATAGCTGCTTTACTGTGAGCATTAGAATGCTAGCTTTAAGCACTCTGCCTGTTAGCTACCTGCGTGAGCCGGCTCTTGGTTTGAAGGTGTGGTGGACAGGTAATTAAGTGTGAAACATATGAAGTAGCAGATGTGTT
>CM051015.1:26587144-26619644 GCA_027704905.1 Muraenolepis orangiensis
TAGAGAGGACACGTGATAGAGGACACGTGATAGAGGACACATGAGAGAGGACACGTTAGAGAGGACACGTGATAGAGGACACGTTAGAGAGGACACGTTAGAGAGGACATGTGATAGAGGACACGTTAGAGAGGACACGTGATAGAGGACACGTGAGAGAGGACATATGAGAGAGGACACGTTAGAGAGGACACGTGAGAGAGGACACGTGAGAGAGGACACATGATAGAGGACACGTGATAGAGGACACGTGAGAGAGGACACATGATAGAGGACACGTGATAGAGGACACGTGATAGAGGACACGTGATAGAGGACACGTGAGAGAGGACACGTTAGAGAGGACATGTTAGAGAGGACACGTGATAGAGGACACATGAGAGAGGACACGTGATAGAGGACACGTGATAGGGGACACGTGAGAGAGGACACGTGATAGAGGACACGTGATAGAGGACACATGAGAGAGGACACGTGATAGAGGACACGTGATAGAGGACACGTGATAGAGGACACTTTAGAGAGGACACGTGATAGAGGACACGTGAGAGAGGACACATGATAGAGGACACGTGATAGAGGACACGTGAGAGAGGACACATGATAGAGGACACGTGATAGAGGACACGTGATAGAGGACACGTGATAGAGGTGATTATTTTTGGACAGTCATGTAACAGGTGAAGTTAGACACGTGTTCCCTCTATTTTGTGGCTTTAGAAAATCAGCTAGCTATGCTTCTGTACACGGTTTCTGTACGCTGAGCTGTTAAGTGTAAGTGTTAATATGTCTGTATGTAACTGCACTATAACTGTTCCGCAGTAAGAGGGCGCTATAGGCGTAAGGAGGCGCAGCTGACGTCAGTTGTCAGATATAAGGGATTGTTCCCTCCCCTTCTATCTCTCTCTCTCTAGCTCTCACGGAGAGCGGGTCAAGTGGTGCAATGCACGTATGAAAATAAACCACGCCAGTTAAGGCTAAATAAGACCTCGTCGTCATGACTGGTTTCTCGCTGCACATGTGACTCTGTCAACAGGTTATGGGCCCAGATCACGGAAGAGCAAAATAACGATAGGTAGTTAGCTGAAAAGTGTAGGCCAGTTTAGCGGCGGGAGAACCGCGTGACACTAAAGCTAAGCTACAACCAAAAGATGGCGACCAGAGGCAGAAGCAAGTGGCCCACGTTTGACGGACGGGCAGAAGAATACGAGCTCTGGGAAGAGCGGATGTTGTGCTGTATGCACGGATTGGGGCTGAAAAAGACAATTTTGACGGGCCTCACGGGAGACATTACGGAGGCCGCGCAAGCCCTGGATACTAAGCTGAACGCCGACGCATACTGCGAGCTAGCACCACTCCTAGACAACACAAGCTTGGGGCTGATATTCCGGGACACAAAGGACAAAGGCCGAGAGAGTCTAAAAGTGTTAAGAGAACACTACATCAGCAAAGGTAGGCCCCGGATTGTATCCCTGTATATAACATTGACCGCGCTGAAGAAAGCTAGCACAGAGACCGTGACTGAATACGTCATCAGGGCGGAGCAGATCATCACGGCGCTCAAAAGTGCAGGAGAAGCACCGAGTGATGGACTGATGATGGCGATGGTTATGAGGGGACTACCGGAGATGTATAAACCGTTCACACTGTTGGTGACGCACGGTTCAGCGGACATGTCGCTGGGGGAGTTCAAGGCCAAGTTGCGGAACTTCGAGGCCTCAGAAGACTCAGACCCGGTCGCCGAGGAGGCGGGAGAAAGGGTAATGAAGGCCCGGGCAGCGCCAAAGAAAAAGACCGGACCCCCGACGGAGATGGCGTGTTGGCGTTGTGGAGAAAAGCGCAGACAGCATACGCCAGCCTGTCAGCGCAGCAGCAGCAGGCCCAAAGGAAGGGACTGATCGTGGACACAGGTGCGTCGTCCCACATTATCAACGACAGGAACCGATTCAAGAACTTTGACAGCACCTTCGAGCCGGAGAGACACAGCCTGGAGCTGGCAGACGGGAAGCGCACTTTCGGGTTGGCGCACGGGAGAGGAGACGCACAGGTATGCCTCATAGACAGTGAGGGGCGCCGGTGTACAGTGACGTTGAAGAACGCCCTCTACATACCCTCGTTCCCCCAAGAACTATTCTCTGTCAAATCTGCTACTGCAAATGGTGCCAAGGTGTTCTTCAATGAAGGTAACGATGTTCTTGTGGAGCCTGACGGTACGAGATTTAACATTGAGGTGTACAAGAGAATGTTTTATCTACAAACAGAATGTAATGAAAATGATGTGTGTAATGTCAGTCATGATATTCAGACATGGCACGAGATCATGGGTCATTGTAATTACGAGGACATACTGAAGCTGCAGGCGGTAACAGAAGGCATGCACATTAACGGTGAAAAGCATAGACCTAACAAAGAATGTGATGTGTGTATAAAGGGAAAGTTCACTCAAACAAGGAACAGAGGTCCCACAGAAAAAGTAAAGACACCACTTGAGCTAGTTAACACAGATCTAGCCGGCCCAGTGAATAATGAGTCCATAGGCGGCTTTAAATATATGCAGTCTTTCACAGATGTGTGTACAGGGGCAGTGTTTGTCTACTTTATCAAAGCAAAGAGTGACGCACTTCAGGCCACAGAGAAATTCCTTGCAGATGTAGCTCCGTATGGCAGCGTAAAGTGCCTGAGGTCCGACAACGGAACAGAGTTCACAAATAGAGAGTTTCAGTCACTGCTGACAAGGAACAAGATCAGACACGAGACGTCCTGTCCTTACTCCCCGCACCAAAACGGGATAGCTGAGAGGGAAGGGTGCACTCTCTTCGAAATGGCTAGGTGTAAGCTAAAAGACAGTAACTTACCTAAGAGTCTATGGCATTATGCGGTCCAAGAAGCAGCTTACACTAGAAATCTGTGTTTTAACAAGCACACGGGCACCACCCCATATACAGCACTGACAGGAAAAAGGTGTGATCTAGCCAGGATGCACAAGTTTGGGTCAGTATGTTATGCTTACCAACAGGACAGAGGAAAACTCGAGTCCAGGTGTGAGAAAGGACTTTTTGTAGGGCATGACAAGGGCAGCCCCGCTTTTCTAGTCTATTATCCCGGTAAGGGGAAAGTGCAAAAGCACAGATTAGTAAAGTTTGTCACAAAGACAACATGTGAGAACGGGACACAGACACAGGAGCCAGAGCTGGACTCCAGAGTAGGGTGTGAGAAAAGAGAGACGCCACAGCCTAGTGTACTGAGCACAGACGGTCAACAGCCACCGGAGGATGATGGCGAGAAGCACCCTAGGGTGACGCCACGTGCCTCATGCAGTGGGAGATATCCCCCCCGGGAACATAAACCCCCAAAGTATCTGAAAGACTATGCCCAGAGAGAAAGTGACGAGGATGACAGTACACTTACCAGTATAGATTACTGCTACAGGGTAGTGAGTGGTGTACCTCAGACCTTTAAAGAGGCCATGATATCCCCTGAGTCAGGAAAATGGGAGAAAGCGATGGATGAGATGAGGTCCCTGGAGGACAATCATACTTTTACTCTAACAAAGTTACCCGAGGGTAGACAGTCAGTGGGAGGCAAGTGGGTGTACTCAATCAAGGAGGGTATTGAAGGGCACGACAGGTACAAGGCCAGGTTTGTAGCTAAAGGCTACAGTCAGAGGGAAGGAATAGACTACGGTGAGACATTCTCCCCTACAGCTAATCTGACCAGTGTACGGGTAGTTATGCAGAAGACAACCAGGGAACCATTGCACTTGCCAGAAACCCTGTTTGCCGACAGAGGTGTAAACATGTGGATATAAAATATCACTTCATCAGATCTGTCATCAGAGAAGAAAAGATGACACTGGTTTACTGTCCTACAGATGACATGGTGGCAGACGCTATGACCAAGCCTGTCTCCAAACTGAAATTGAAAAAATGTGCAGGGGTCATGTTCGGTGTGTAAAATATTGCCTGTTATGTAATATTGACCGCCATGTTCTTTTGATGTTTTGAATTGTTATTTTTTCTTGGAAAAGTTGTACAGTATACACGTCATTCATAAGTGGGAGTGTTAAGTGTAAGTGTTAATATGTCTGTATGTAACTGCACTATAACTGTTCCGCAGTAAGAGGGCGCTATAGGCGTAAGGAGGCGCAGCTATTGTAGCTGACGTCAGGTGTCAGATATAAGGGATTGTTCCCTCCCCTTCTATCTCTCTCTCTCTAGCTCTCACGGAGAGCGGGTCAAGTGGTGCAATGCACATATGAAAATAAACCACGCCAGTTAAGGCTAAATAAGACCTCGTCGTCATGACTGGTTTCTTGCTGCACATGTGACTCTGTCAACATGAGCAGTAATGGATTTTTGGCATTTTTTAGAACGTCCAAGCATATGGGGACGCAAAAAAAAGTGTTCATGTTCTGCACTAAGTAGGACACTACTTCATTTATATTTACAAGCCTACTGTAACAAACCTGAGCCTTTTATAATTGTGTGTGCTAAAAGTTGGACAGTGAGAACAAAAATTGTGTTTGTGTACACAATTTTTTTTAAAGGGTACATGGAAAATGAAAGCCTAACTGTTTAATAAAAAAAAAAATATTTCACTTTTCAGACTTTAACTTTATGGTTGCCAGTGTGCTTCAGTTGTGTGCGGCAGTGCCCTCATGTGTGACAGACCAATACCCCACGTTAGCCTGTGTGTGATATTGTAAAGTGGTCAGGAACTGAATTGATGCGCTGTGTTTGGCTTCATGGATTTATAGCTTGCCACTAGTGTCTTCCGTTAGTGTGTGTAGTACGCCACGCAATAGAGACTGAAAAACATTTCATCGCTCTCCATTGACTTTGTATTGTGAGAAGGTGCCTCTTGGTAATTTTCGTTTTCTAATAAAAAACGGAAACATGTCTAAAAGCTGTAGTGTGTGACATGACGCACTACCAACAAGATAAATAATTATTTTTTGCGATTAGTTTGTTAAAATGTAGTTCTGGGTTCTTCATCTTGTTGGTTGAGCATTCTGTTACAAAGCAGCTTTTAGGCATGTTTCTGTCACGGCTACGGTGGTTGGCAGGGGCGTGGCCACGTGTGCTGGCGGCGCACACACACACACACACACACACACACACACACACACACACACACACACACACCTGGACACAATCTCCCCGTGTAATTGTTTATCAACTCACCTGGGGTATATATACGTTGTCTTTCCTTTACCCCAGCGTGAGGTCGTTACTCTATAATGCATGTAGTTCTCCCGTCTGATACCCGTCGCCTGCCTACTACCCGGCCGGTACTTCGCACCCGACGCCGCCTGCGGACCATCAGAGTCGATGCTTCGCACCCATCGCCTGCCTACTACTCCTACCGGTACTTCGCACCCGATACCCCGGTACACAGACTCCTTCCCCCGTCCCGGACTACTCGCCGGTCAACTACCTGCCGGTACTCCGCGGATCGTCTCCCCAGTGCACCCTTGTGACTTTGTGTGTGTTTCCGTAAATAAAGCCGTTCGTATCGCTCCACTGTGTCGGTGTCTGCGTTCGGGGTCCAACCCACTCCCCTCTGGTGACAGAATGACCTCACGCTTATGGACCCCGGCAACTTCGACAAGTTGTTCCTCCAAGTGTGCTGGGAGATACAGACCGGCCGGGTAAATTACCTGGACCCCGGCCTTCTCGAGCGTACGAAGCACGGGATCGATGCCCAGATAGTCTGGTACCGATCACAGATTCAGACGCTGCGGGAGCAGGAGGAAGAGTGGGTGGTCCGGTTGGCCAACCTGGCCCCCGCTGTCCGCGACCAGTGTCAGTTTGATGTTGAGTCCCTGATCGCCAGTCACGGACGGGCGGGTCAGCAGTGGCAGAGTACGATGGACCAGTTTGGGGACATTGCAACCTCCGTTGCTTCCTTCATCAGAAGGACCTCCAGCGCCGCTCTGCTCCTGTCTGACGACGCGCCTGACGTCACGCTACCCCCGGCTGACAGCGCCGCTTCTTCTCCGTCTGACAGCGCCGCACCTCCCCCGTCTGACAGCGCCGCACTGCCCGACGCTGCGCTGCACGTCGCTCTACATCCGGCAGACGACGTCGCTCCGCACCCGGCTGACGACGTCGCTCTGCACCCGGTGGACGACGTCGCTCCGCACCCCTCGGAGGACGGCGCTCCGCACTCGCCTGAGGACGTCACTCCGCACTCGTTTGAGGACATCGCTCCGCACCCGCCGGACGACGCCGCTCCGCACCCGCCGGACGACGCCGCTCCGCACCCGCCGGACGACGTCGATCCGCACCCGTCTGAGGACGTCGCTTTGCACCCGCCTGACTACGTCAAGCGGCCCCCGTCTGCTGACACCGCGCCGTACCCGCCTGGCGACGTCACGCGGCCCCCGTCTGCTGACGCCGCGCCGTACCCGCCTGACGACGTCACGCGGCCCCCGTCTGCTTACGCCGTGCCGTACCCGCCAGACGACGTCAAGCGGCCCCCGTCTGCTGACGCCGCGCCGTACCCGCCTGACGACGTCACGCGGCCCCCGTCTGCTGACGCCGCGCCGTATCCGCCTGACGACGTCACGCGGCCCCCATCTGTCGACTACAGAGGGGGTTCAGAGCAGACCCCAGTTGAGACTCCAGAGGAGGTCCCGGAGGAGACCCCTAGAGGAGACCCCTGGAGGAGGGTCCAGAGGAGACCTCCAGAGAGGACTCCTACCAACCTGGGCAGAAGGGGTGGCTCTCTTCTCGGGCCCCGCCCGCCCATCAAATCTCCTCCACCCCCCCCCGGATCATCGATTGGGACGCAGACGGTCCAGAGGAGCGGGGTTGGCCCCCGCGCCGCTACTGTCGGGATCCGTTCTTTTCCTTTGACTGCCACCGGGAACACTCCTTCAAACCGGGTTGGACGCCAGGAGGCGCCCCGTTGAGGGGGGGGGTACTGTCACGGCTACGGTGGTTGGCAGGGGGCGTGGCCTAGCCACGTGCGCTGGCGGCGCACACACACACACACCTGGACACAATCTCCCTGTCACAGGGAGACACTTTCACAGTGAATGTGTCATGGCTGGGTGTAGGTGGGACCTAAAAGCAGAGTGAACAGAAGCCAGGTAGGACAGGTGTTGTAATTATCGGCGCACACGCCGATTAACGCGAGCAAAGGCAGAGGTACAGACCGGGCAAAATCCAGAAACGTGGTCAAGGCAAGCAGGTAACGGGTTGTCGAGGGTTGAGGCAGAGGTACAAAAACGCAAGGCAAAAACGAGGTCTTTATCCAGGCAATGGTCAAAGGACGGTGGTCAATAAACAGAACACAATACGTGAAACTTAGCTTGATACAGACGTGAGGCTTTCTGAAAATCAGGGTGATAATCCACAATGTCTTAAATACAGCTTGGTAAATGAGGTGTGATTGAGAACAGGTGAGTCCAGTACGACACGGCCGACAGGGAAGTTACGGACTGGCATTCGGAACGGAGTCGTGACATCGCGGATCCAGGAAGCCCTACCACTAGGAGTGGTAGGGCTTTAGGTTTTTTTTTAGGTTTTTTATTGCACTATTAGGAGAACCTGCTTGCCTTAAGGTACTAAACAACCAGCTTCTTACGTGTGACAGGGAGAGATCTCCATCTTAAAGATTAGACCTGCGTTCAGCCTTTGAATCATGGCAGAAATATTCTTTCCAAATGTACATTTAACAGTATTTACAGAGAACAGTATCAACAGAGAACATTATTACATGCGTGAAGCCGTGAACCATATTAACAGTATTCACAGAGAACAGTATTAACATTATAAACCGAGAATGGTATTTACAGGGTTAACATTACATCGACCAGTATTAACAGTATTATCAGTGAAAATAGTGAAGTAGTTAACTATGAGGATATTGTTTTGTTAAACCTTTTATTTGCATCTTCTTTCTGAATGTTAGCTCATCTGTAATCATTCATGTCGTTGAATCACTTCCTCATTTTCTTTTCTCACTCAGTTTGAACAGAAGTAAAGTAGTTGAAGTACTTTTCAGAAACGTCCACGTAATTCTCCACTCTATCAAGTAAGTCCATTCTTGTTTGTTTCTCTGTCTGTTTGTTAGAACAAAGGAACATATATACTGTTTACATGTACCATATGTATATATATATACTGTATATATAATTAGTCATTTGGAGGACATACATCTTGTTTATCTTCTGATTATTGGTATTATTTGATGGAAATTATAGTTTAGTAGTCATGGAAACAGTAGTGCTAGTCTTACTGGTATTTGGAATATATTACAGAATGACACATTTATTTTTCAAATAACTTTACAAATAACTAAACACATAGTTTTAAATACTTTAGGGCCTTACTTTAGTGTTGCACAGAACACCTTTAGTGAAGTACTATATTTAGTGTATTACTAGAGTTAATGCTGTCCGCTGTAGTTTAAATGATGAGATGAGAATGATGGTTTGTATTTCTCCTGATGAAGAACTGGGGAGAACATGACTGGATCCTGGAGACTATTTCTGCTCTGTGGTCTCCTGCAAGGTGAAGAGAACTCTCTATCACTCATATCTCTCTTAATACATATAGTACTCTGCTAATAGTTGTTGAGTACCACATTTTTACTTTGAAAACATGTCATTCATGACTTTTTAAATATACGAATAAAACAAAAAAATACAAATAATTGTAATTGTAACACATATTATTATTATTCTTTATAATAATAATAATCACAGTCATAATAATCACGATCATAACAATCATAATCAACAACAACAATAGTTATACTTCGAGGGATTTGAGTTAAATGATCTTGTGTTGTTGAATTCAATGTTACATTTAAATATTGTGTATTTATAAGTTTCTGCATCTTTATTTTTGTCAACATCTTGTGTTAAAGGTGTAGAAACTGGAAGAAATAAGGTCCTATTTGCAACAAATGTGATGCCAGCGATTGGATCCTGTGTGACCGTTCCTTGTAACTTCACCTTGGAGAAACAGTATGAGGAGTTCCTAATACCTGAATGTAAACCAATATGGAAAATAGGAGCCAGCAATGGCCCAGAGTTGACTGATCTCACTGAAGCAAGTACAGGTGGAATGTCTGTGACATTCAGGGGAAACCTCACAGCGTACGACTGTACTACAACCTTCAATAACGTAGATAATGGTTCATATTATTTTAAATTGCAATGTCCAAATAAGTTAAAATGGACATTTACAGATGAACCACTGACCATTCAGTTCAAGGGTAAGTGAAATGTGTGTGTGTCTGAAACAACCATGTACCACAAGCCCTACCAAATGATGCTGATCGCTGGTGATGCTTGGGTCTCCCATAGTAACTGTTCTGAATTGATCTGGTACCCAGGGGACCTTCCTGCGCCTCTTTTAACACACCCCAAAGAGCAGGTGGTGGAGGGGACCCTTGTGGAGTTGGGGTGCTCTGCCCCATCCCCCTGTCACCCCCACCCCACCATTGTGACATGGACCCCCACCCTGGGCCTCAGCACCCAGCTCCAACGGGACAATGAGGTTACCTCCACCCTGACCTTCACAGCCTCCCACCGCTACCATGGCAACAATGTTTCCTGCACTGCAATCTACTTCAAACAATCCCAGGGCAAAAACGTGACCATAAGTAGAAGTTACCAACTCAGTATCTCATGTGAGTTAATGTTCTACCGTTTCAACGAAAAGACAATTCATAGAATTTTATATATATATATATATATATATTATGTAATCATATATTATATAATAAAATGATCGTGATTTTGTTTATTATATAATTCTAATGTATTCAGAACAGTTAACCAACATGAGACATGAGCTGAAGGTGTGACTCCGGTTGGTGGGCTCTCTCTCAGTTTCCCCCAGGAACACCTCTGTGTCCGGCAGCCCGTGTCATCCAGCCAGAGAGGGCGGCTGCCTCAACCTGACCTGCACCAGTCATGCCAACCCTGCGGTCAGCGAGTACACCTGGTACAGAATACACGGAGAACGTATCCTTCAGATGGGCAATGGATCTGCTCTGTCCATCCAGCTGTTTAACACCAGCAACTGGTTCTTCAGTGAAGTCTGGAATGGCATTGGCACTGAAAAGTCTAATGTCTACAAGATTGACATTCAAAGTAAGTGGATTCAAAACTAGGTACAACCCCTTGAGCTTGGTATTGTCGTGATAAAAACATTTCCTAAAAATGTCTTTTTGCACAGGAAGTAAGTTAGTAATAACTGCAAAAAAAGTCTCAGGTCTTTAGTCTTCACTCTATTCACAGCTCCTCCCAGAATTCTGCTCTCTTCATGCTGCATCATAACTGCTACTGGTGTGTTAGCCGTGGCTCTGCTGTTTACAGCAGTGTGTGCTGTGAGGTATGTTGACTGCTAGCCAGTGATTCCATTTCATTTCATTTTCCATTCCATTTTCATTTTCTTTCTAATTGCCATTATTAAATAATTAACATTCAGTCTCACCGAGACTTCTTCTTCTTCTTCTTCTTCTTCTTCTTCTTTCCTGGTGCATGCTGGGATTTTCGGAGGGTGAAAGAGAGAGAGGAGCGAGACGTTTTCTCGTTATATTTACCGTTTATTTTTTGTGTAATGGGTTTAATTTAATATAGTTTATAGGTGGTAGTTTGTTTTGCGTGACTTTTCGTGCTTTTGGGTGGTGTGTGGGGTGTTGTGTGGGCTTCTCCTGCCGGCGTCTCGCCGGCCGGCGTCTGACGGCGCCATGGTAAATGGAGACTTTGCCAAGCTCACGCGGAAGCATGGCATTAAGATCTCCGCCGGCTTCGCGTGCACTGTGGAGGAGATCGGGCTGGCCGTGGGGGAGAAGGTCGGACACGGAAGTATTAAGTCCTTGGCGCGGATGAACAGCGCGGTGGTGATCTTTCTGGATCAGGTGGAGAAGGTGAACTGCGTCATCGAGACGGGCGTCACGGTGAGAGAGATGTTTGTACAGGTGCAGCCGCTGATGCTGCCCGCAACTAAAGTTATACTTTCAAATGTCCCCCCCTTCATAACTGATGAGTTCCTCAGTAGAGAACTGTCCAGGCATGGGAAACTTGTTTCCCCAATGAAAAAGATGCTGTCTGGATGTAAGTCTCAGTTGCTGAAACACGTAGTGTCTCACCGTAGACAGGTGTATATGATTCTGAACAATCGGAATGCGGAGCTTAACCTCCGTTTTTACGTTAAGGTGGATGATTATGACTACGTGATTTTTGCAACATCATCGGTTATGAAGTGTTTTGGTTGCGGGGAAGAGGGGCACACCGTGAGTGCCTGTCCGAAGCGCGGGGACCCGGCTCCGCCTGGTCCGGATGACGCGCCGCCGGCGGGGCCGTCTAACGCGCCGCCGGCTGGGCCGTCCAACGCGGCGCCGGCTGGGCCGTCTAATGAGCCAGCGGCGGGGTCGTCCGCCGCTGCGCCAGGCCCACCCGCGGCTGTTGCGCCGAAACCGCCCGTGGCTGCGCCGGGGCGGACTGCCGCGCCAGCGGCTGATGCGCCGGTTGCAATGGAGCAGCAGGTGGCTGCTGCTGAGGGAGGGGTGTCTCCCACGGTGGCGGCCGCTAACGCGGCCGCTGCGGTGGGGGGGGGCCCCCCTCCGGAGGCGGCCGCTGCTGCTGACGGCAGCGCTGCTCCTGAGCAGTCGGCGGTGGCGCGCGGTGTGACGTCTCGGACGCGGAGCGGGCGCGGACGAGGGCGAGGTATACAGCGCGTTTCTGGTGATGTGTCCGGCTTGGGGGACTGTGGTGTTGCACAGGGTGAGGGTGTAGGTGGTTACGTTCAGGAGGATGAGGTGGTGGTTTTGTGTGAAGCAGAAGAAAAGGGGGATGGGGGAAAAAAAGATAAAAAAACAAAAAAAAAGGGTGAAAAAACCCCTGAGATAAGCAATGAACCACAAGGTGATTTGGCAAAAGAAAGTGTAGAGACAGGTGAAGTCAATAAAACACAGGAGGAAGATATGGAGAGTGAAACATATATGGGAAAAACAGGAGAGGAGCAGAAAACATGGGGGGAGCAGGTGGAGGTTGCTGAGATGGAGGAAGAGGAGGTGGCAACAGAAATGCTAAATAAAAAAAAGACTGCTACTAAACGCAGGAATAATAAAAGAAATGCATCAACCGTTGCAAAGAGCAGTAAAGTGGAGAGTGAGGGAAAGGAAGGAAGAGAGCAAGGACAGGCGGAGGAGAGCTGGGATGATTGTATGTCTGACAGCAGCGATGTGTCAGGTGTTTTGAGCAGTAGCCAACAAAAAAAAATGTACACGGCTGAGATGATAAAAAATTACCTGGTGCAGACAAAAAACCAACATAACGTGATAATAGAGGAATATTTCCCAGATTTGGCCATTTTTTGTGCCTCAGCAAGGTTCCATATGAACCGAAGGGAGCAGTCTGTCTTGGATGAGTTGGAAGTATATAGACTCAAAAGAATGGTGACTAAAATAAGGAAGCAAATGGGTAGCGGTGAGTTCAAAAAACTCAATGTGTGTGTTTAATTTATTTGTTTTTATTTTTGCTTTTAATATCTCACTCGCAATGGATACTTTTAGAGTGGGAAGTTTGAATGTAAACGGAGCCAGAGAGGAAAGAAAGAGGGCTCTAATATTTCAAACTGCAAAAATAAAACATGTCGATGTCCTCTTTTTACAAGAGACTCACAGTGATGTTTTTAATGAGACGGACTGGAAGAAGGAGTGGGAGGGGGAAGTCATTTTAAGCCACAACACCTCTCTCAGTGGGGGGGTGGGCTTCCTCCTCTCCAAGTCTTTTAAGCCTGTCTCACTGGAGGTCGAGCATTGTATCAATGGGAGGTTGCTTTTAATAAAAGCACGGTTTGACCTTTTTACAGTTGTTTTTATAAATGTGTATGCTCCAACAAACGGTACAGATAGGAAGCTGTTTTTACTCAAAGTGAATGATGTTTTAAACGGTTGTGCCACGGAGGATTTTTTATTCTTGGGCGGGGATTTTAATTGTACAGAAAATGCATCTTTAGATCGCAACCATGCAGAGCCGCATCCAGCATCCCAGCATGCTCTGAGGCAGCTGGTCCACTCCCACGGCCTGGTGGATGTATGGAGAAGGATGCACGCAGACAACAGGCAGTACACCTGGTCCCACATCAGGGAGAATAGAATATCATCAGCTAGGTTGGATCGTTTTTATTGTTTTAAGCATCATTTTAACACTTTTAAATTGTGCAGTATATCACCTGCTGGTTTTACGGATCATTCTTTGCTTTTATGTGATGTTTTTATTAGAAATGTTTTACCCAGAAGTGCATATTGGCATTTTAACTCGGTTTTAACATTTGATAAACATTTTAAAGAGGCCCTATTTTATTTCTGGAGTGTTTTTAGGCAGAGGAAGGGAGAGTTTAGCAGTCTTAGGCAGTGGTGGGACCACGGTAAGACCGAGATAAGATTACTCTGCCAACAGCACACCCTCAATGTCACACAAGACATCATTAGATCTATGAAAGACCTGGAGAGTGATATAGTGGAACTTGAAACAATAAGTGAGACCACAGGAGATCGAGGATATATTGAAATCCTCAAAGAGAAAAAGATGGCTTTAGCCAACCTGCTGGATGTAAAAGTTCAGGGTGCACTAGTGAGGTCCCGGTTTTTAAACACAAATGAGATGGATGCTCCCACTAGCTTCTTCTTCGGCCTGGAAAAAAAGAATGGGCAGAGGCGAGTGATCCACTCGCTGCTGTCAGGCACGGGGCAGGAAATAACAGAGCCAAGCCAGATCAGGAGGCGAGCTGTGAGTTTTTATTCCACCCTCTATACAAGTGAGTATGAGGAGGGGGAAACTCTGTCCGAGGGGTTCTGCAATGGGCTACCTCAGGTCTCCGAGGAGGCCAACTCACAGCTCGAGGGGCCGTTAACGATCCAGGAGTTACAGACTGCCCTGCAAGGCATGCAGGGACGGCGGGCTCCTGGTATCGATGGCCTCTCCGTGGAGTTTTACAAAGCCTACTGGGACGTCTTGTCACATGATCTTTTAGACGTTTTTAATGAGAGTCTGGCCTCTGGCTCTATGCCAGTGTCCTGCAGGAGAGCGGTGATCACACTGCTCCCAAAAAAAGGAAACCTGCAGGACATCAAGAACTGGCGTCCTGTGTCTCTGCTGTGTGTGGATTACAAAATTCTGTCCAAGGCTTTGGCCACCAGGCTGGGGAAGGCTGTGGAGCAGGTCATCCACCGGGACCAGACCTACTGTGTGCCCGGCAGGTCCATGGTGGACAATGTCCACCTAATTCGAGATGTTTTGGAGGTCTCCAGCTCATTGGGCATTAATACTGGTCTGATTTCTCTAGATCAGGAAAAGGCTTTTGACCACGTTGAGCACAGCTTCCTCTGGAAAGTAATGGAGAAGTTTGGGTTCAGCGCTGGTTTCATAGCCATGATCAAGGTGTTGTACAATAAGATTGAGAGTGTGTTGAAGTTCAACGGTGGGTTGTGTGCTCCTTTTAGAGTGTGTAGAGGGGTCCGGCAGGGGTGTGCTCTGTCTGGCATGCTCTATGCACTCTCCCTAGAACCCCTCCTCAGCAAAATACGCTCGAAACTGCAAGGGCTGTTTTTACCTGGTCTTAATGGAAACATGGTTTTATCAGTGTATGCAGATGATGTCGTTGTTTTCGTTAGGGACCAGAAGGATACAGACATTTTAGTTGACATCGTGAGGGATTTTAGTTCAGCATCGGCAGCGAGGGTGAATTGGAAGAAAAGTGAGGCCCTCGCTGTCGGTGAGTGGAGTGGCGGTCTCCCAGTTCTTCCCCAGAGCATGGTCTGGAAAAAAGATGGTTTTAAGTACCTGGGTGTGTTCTTGGGGAAGGAAATTGTAGTCCTGAAGAACTGGGAGGACGTCATAGAAAAGATAGAGGGAAAGCTTTCCAAGTGGAAATGGCTGCTCCCTCAGATGTCTTTTAAAGGTAGAGTGTTGGTTTTAAATAACCTTGTGGCATCCCAACTGTGGCACCGTCTTACCTGTGTGGACCCCCCCTCAGGGTTACTAGCCCAAGTACAAAAAAAATTGGTGGATTTTTTTTGGGAGGGTCTACACTGGGTGCCACAGGGGGTGCTGTTTTTATCTAGAGAGGAGGGGGGACAGGGCCTTATCCACCTGGCCAGCCGAATGGCCACTTTTAGGATGCAATTTTTACAGAGATATCTGACCGGCCCGGCTGATTTGGTGTGGAGAGAGGTGAGCAGCTGCATTCTCAGACGCGTGAGTAACCTGGGGCTGGATGCTGCTCTGTTTTTAACAGATTTAAACATCTTAAAGTTAAGTGGACTACCTCCTTTTTATCAGGGCGTTTTTAAGTCTTGGGCCCTTTTTAACCATAAAAGGTGTCCAAAGACTGACTCTCTGTACTGGTTGTTGAGAGAGCCTCTGATCCACAAAGCCAGGTTGGACGTCAGCAGCAGCGAAACGCCCGGCCTGACGGTGGCGCTGTGCCGATCCAAAACCCTGTGCCTTCAGCAGCTGGTGGATGCAGTGGGGCCGGAGCTGAGCGATGCCCAGGCCCTGGGCTCTCTGCTGGGTCTGCACTCGGTCCGGGTGGCCCAGAGGATTCTTCAGCTCTGGAGCCAGATCCTCTGCCCTGAGGAAAAAAGACTGCTAAGGAGCTACGGACAGGGAAGAGCCAGGCCGGACCCAGCAGACCCTTTCCCGGAGATCTACCTGAGCCCAGGGCTCGGAGAACTGACCGGCCCCCTGCTCCAGGTCGCAAACTCTGTAAAGATGACAATACACAGAGCTGACAAGAGAACACTCTACATGAACATTGTAAAGACGACCAATAAGAATGTGCTGAAGGACAGGGCCTCCACTGTGTGGCGCACTAGACTGGGCGCAGGTAGTGGACCAGGCCCACAGTGGAGGATTTTATACAAACCTCCCATAAAAAAACGTACTGCCGACCTTCAGTGGAGAATTTTGCACGGTGCCATTGCCTGCAATTCCTTTATCTCCAATATTAATCCTGCTGTTTTTAACAAGTGTCCATTTTGTGGTTTTAGAGAGACTGTGTTCCATGTCTTTACAGAGTGCAAGAGACTCACGGGTTTCTTCTCTCTTTTAACATGGGTCTTTAGTCTTTTTGGTATAGTTTTTACCGAGAGTGTTTTTATCATGGGAGCTCCATGTAAAAAAACAAATAAAGAAAAGTGGCAGCTCCTGAACTACCTCTCTGGTGAAGCAAAAATGGCCATTTATTTAAGTAGGAAAAACAGAGTAGAAAATAGGAAAGGGGTAGAGGCAAAAGCGATCTGGCTGTGCAACATCAGAGCCAGACTCTGGTTGGAGCATCGCTTTTATAAACACGTTGGGGATCTGGATGCTTTTAAACAGCGGTGGTGTCACGGAGACATTGTGTGTTCTGTTGTGGATGAGGATTTGCACTTTGCACAAGTTTTTAAAACCTAGTTTTTAATGTACTATTTTGAGTGATTTGGTTTTTTTTCTTTGTTTCTGTTGTTTTTTTTGTTTTTTATTTTTGTTTTGTGTTTTTGCACAATGAAGCACTTTATTTGATCACAATTGATCTAGTGTAAATAAAGTGTTTTTGCAAAAGTCAAAAAGTCTTCTTCTTCTTCTTCTTCTTCTTCTTCTTCTTCTTCTTCTTCTTCTTCTTCTTCTTCTTCTTCTTCTTCTTCTTCTTCTTCTTCTTCTTCTTCTTCTTTCCTGGTGCATGCTGGGATTTTCGGAGGGTGAAAGAGAGAGAGGAGCGAGACGTTTTCTCGTTATATTTACCGTTTATTTTTTGTGTAATGGGTTTAATTTAATATAGTTTATAGGTGGTAGTTTGTTTTGCGTGACTTTTCGTGCTTTTGGGTGGTGTGTGGGGTGTTGTGTGGGCTTCTCCTGCCGGCGTCTCGCCGGCCGGCGTCTGACGGCGCCATGGTAAATGGAGACTTTGCCAAGCTCACGCGGAAGCATGGCATTAAGATCTCCGCCGGCTTCGCGTGCACTGTGGAGGAGATCGGGCTGGCCGTGGGGGAGAAGGTCGGACACGGAAGTATTAAGTCCTTGGCGCGGATGAACAGCGCGGTGGTGATCTTTCTGGATCAGGTGGAGAAGGTGAACTGCGTCATCGAGACGGGCATCACGGTGAGAGAGATGTTTGTACAGGTGCAGCCGCTGATGCTGCCCGCAACTAAAGTTATACTTTCAAATGTCCCCCCCTTCATAACTGATGAGTTCCTCAGTAGAGAACTGTCCAGGCATGGTAAACTTGTTTCTCCTATGAAAAAGATGCTGTCTGGATGTAAGTCTCAGTTGCTGAAACACGTAGTGTCTCACCGTAGACAGGTGTATATGATTCTGAACAATCGGAATGCGGAGCTTAACCTCCGTTTTTACGTTAAGGTGGATGATTATGACTACGTGATTTTTGCAACATCATCGGTTATGAAGTGTTTTGGTTGCGGGGAAGAGGGGCACACCGTGAGTGCCTGTCCGAAGCGCGGGGACCCGGCTCCGCCTGGTCCGGATGACGCGCCGCCGGCGGGGCCGTCTAACGCGCCGCCGGCTGGGCCGTCCAACGCGGCGACGGCTGGGCCGTCTAATGAGCCAGCGGCGGGGTCGTCCGCCGCTGCGCCAGGCCCACCCGCGGCTGTTGCGCCGAAACCGCCCGTGGCTGCGCCGGGGCGGACTGCCGCGCCAGCGGCTGATGCGCCGGTTGCAATGGAGCAGCAGGTGGCTGCTGCTGAGGGAGGGGTGTCTCCCACGGTGGCGGCCGCTAACGCGGCCGCTGCGGTGGGGGGGGGCCCCCCTCCGGAGGCGGCCGCTGCTGCTGACGGCAGCGCTGCTCCTGAGCAGTCGGCGGTGGCGCGCGGTGTGACGTCTCGGACGCGGAGCGGGCGCGGACGAGGGCGAGGTATACAGCGCGTTTCTGGTGATGTGTCCGGCTTGGGGGACTGTGGTGTTGCACAGGGTGAGGGTGTAGGTGGTTACGTTCAGGAGGATGAGGTGGTGGTTTTGTGTGAAGCAGAAGAAAAGGGGGATGGGGGAAAAAAAGATAAAAAAACAAAAAAAAAGGGTGAAAAAACCCCTGAGATAAGCAATGAACCACAAGGTGATTTGGCAAAAGAAAGTGTAGAGACAGGTGAAGTCAATAAAACACAGGAGGAAGATATGGAGAGTGAAACATATATGGGAAAAACAGGAGAGGAGCAGAAAACATGGGGGGAGCAGGTGGAGGTTGCTGAGATGGAGGAAGAGGAGGTGGCAACAGAAATGCTAAATAAAAAAAAGACTGCTACTAAACGCAGGAATAATAAAAGAAATGCATCAACCGTTGCAAAGAGCAGTAAAGTGGAGAGTGAGGAAAAGGAAGGAAGAGAGCAAGGACAGGCGGAGGAGAGCTGGGATGATTGTATGTCTGACAGCAGCGATGTGTCAGGTGTTTTGAGCAGTAGCCAACAAAAAAAAATGTACACGGCTGAGATGATAAAAAATTACCTGGTGCAGACAAAAAACCAACATAACGTGATAATAGAGGAATATTTCCCAGATTTGGCCATTTTTTGTGCCTCAGCAAGGTTCCATATGAACCGAAGGGAGCAGTCTGTCTTGGATGAGTTGGAAGTATATAGACTCAAAAGAATGGTGACTAAAATAAGGAAGCAAATGGGTAGCGGTGAGTTCAAAAAACTCAATGTGTGTGTTTAATTTATTTGTTTTTATTTTTGCTTTTAATATCTCACTCGCAATGGATACTTTTAGAGTGGGAAGTTTGAATGTAAACGGAGCCAGAGAGGAAAGAAAGAGGGCTCTAATATTTCAAACTGCAAAAATAAAACATGTCGATGTCCTCTTTTTACAAGAGACTCACAGTGATGTTTTTAATGAGACGGACTGGAAGAAGGAGTGGGAGGGGGAAGTCATTTTAAGCCACAACACCTCTCTCAGTGGGGGGGTGGGCTTCCTCCTCTCCAAGTCTTTTAAGCCTGTCTCACTGGAGGTCGAGCATTGTATCAATGGGAGGTTGCTTTTGATAAAAGCACGGTTTGACCTTTTTACAGTTGTTTTTATAAATGTGTATGCTCCAACAAACGGTACAGAGAGGAAGCTGTTTTTACTCAAAGTGAATGATGTTTTAAACGGTTGTGCCACGGAGGATTTTTTATTCTTGGGCGGAGATTTTAATTGTACAGAAAATGCATCTTTAGATCGCAACCATGCAGAGCCGCATCCAGCATCCCAGCATGCTCTGAGGCAGCTGGTCCACTCCCACGGCCTGGTGGATGTATGGAGAAGGATGCACGCAGACAACAGGCAGTACACCTGGTCCCACATCAGGGAGAATAGAATATCATCAGCTAGGTTGGATCGTTTTTATTGTTTTAAGCATCATTTTAACACTTTTAAATTGTGCAGCATATCACCTGCTGGTTTTACGGATCATTCTTTGCTTTTATGTGATGTTTTTATTAGAAATGTTTTACCCAGAAGTGCATATTGGCATTTTAACTCGGTTTTAACATTTGATAAACATTTTAAAGAGGCCCTATTTTATTTCTGGAGTGTTTTTAGGCAGAGGAAGGGAGAGTTTAGCAGTCTTAGGCAGTGGTGGGACCACGGTAAGACCGAGATAAGATTACTCTGCCAACAGCACACCCTCAATGTCACACAAGACATCATTAGATCTATGAAAGACCTGGAGAGTGATATAGTGGAACTTGAAACAATAAGTGAGACCACAGGAGATCGAGGATATATTGAAATCCTCAAAGAGAAAAAGATGGCTTTAGCCAACCTGCTGGATGTAAAAGTTCAGGGTGCACTAGTGAGGTCCCGGTTTTTAAATACAAATGAGATGGATGCTCCCACTAGCTTCTTCTTCGGCCTGGAAAAAAAGAATGGGCAGAGGCGAGTGATCCACTCGCTGCTGTCAGGCACGGGGCAGGAAATAACAGAGCCAAGCCAGATCAGGAGGCGAGCTGTGAGTTTTTATTCCACCCTCTATACAAGTGAGTATGAGGAGGGGGAAACTCTGTCCGAGGGGTTCTGCAATGGGCTACCTCAGGTCTCCGAGGAGGCCAACTCACAGCTCGAGGGGCCGTTAACGATCCAGGAGTTACAGACTGCCCTGCAAGGCATGCAGGGACGGCGGGCTCCTGGTATCGATGGCCTCTCCGTGGAGTTTTACAAAGCCTACTGGGACGTCTTGTCACATGATCTTTTAGACGTTTTTAATGAGAGTCTGGCCTCTGGCTCTATGCCAGTGTCCTGCAGGAGAGCGGTGATCACACTGCTCCCAAAAAAAGGAAACCTGCAGGACATCAAGAACTGGCGTCCTGTGTCTCTGCTGTGTGTGGATTACAAAATTCTGTCCAAGGCTTTGGCCACCAGGCTGGGGAAGGCTGTGGAGCAGGTCATCCACCGGGACCAGACCTACTGTGTGCCCGGCAGGTCCATGGTGGACAATGTCCACCTAATTCGAGATGTTTTGGAGGTCTCCAGCTCATTGGGCATTAATACTGGTCTGATTTCTCTAGATCAGGAAAAGGCTTTTGACCGCGTTGAGCACAGCTTCCTCTGGAAAGTAATGGAGAAGTTTGGGTTCAGCGCTGGTTTCATAGCCAAGATCAAAGTGTTGTACAATAAGATTGAGAGTGTGTTGAAGTTCAACGGTGGGTTGTGTGCTCCTTTTAGAGTGTGTAGAGGGGTCCGGCAGGGGTGTGCTCTGTCTGGCATGCTCTATGCACTCTCCCTAGAACCCCTCCTCAGCAAAATACGCTCGAAACTGCAAGGGCTGTTTTTACCTGGTCTTAATGGAAACATGGTTTTATCAGTGTATGCAGATGATGTCGTTGTTTTCGTTAGGGACCAGAAGGATACAGACATTTTAGTTGACATCGTGAGGGATTTTAGTTCAGCATCGGCAGCGAGGGTGAATTGGAAGAAAAGTGAGGCCCTCGCTGTCGGTGAGTGGAGTGGCGGTCTCCCAGTTCTTCCCCAGAGCATGGTCTGGAAAAAAGATGGTTTTAAGTACCTGGGTGTGTTCTTGGGGAAGGAAATTGTAGTCCTGAAGAACTGGGAGGACGTCATAGAAAAGATAGAGGGAAAGCTTTCCAAGTGGAAATGGCTGCTCCCTCAGATGTCTTTTAAAGGTAGAGTGTTGGTTTTAAATAACCTTGTGGCATCCCAACTGTGGCACCGTCTTACCTGTGTGGACCCCCCCTCAGGGTTACTAGCCCAAGTACAAAAAAAATTGGTGGATTTTTTTTGGGAGGGTCTACACTGGGTGCCACAGGGGGTGCTGTTTTTATCTAGAGAGGAGGGGGGACAGGGCCTTATCCACCTGGCCAGCCGAATGGCCACTTTTAGGATGCAATTTTTACAGAGATATCTGACCGGCCCGGCTGATTTGGTGTGGAGAGAGGTGAGCAGCTGCATTCTCAGACGCGTGAGTAACCTGGGGCTGGATGCTGCTCTGTTTTTAACAGATTTAAACATCTTAAAGTTAAGTGGGCTACCTCCTTTTTATCAGGGCGTTTTTAAGTCTTGGGCCCTTTTTAACCATAAAAGGTGTCCAAAGACTGACTCTCTGTACTGGTTGTTGAGAGAGCCTCTGATCCACAAAGCCAGGTTGGACGTCAGCAGCAGCGAAACGCCCGGCCTGACGGTGGCGCTGTGCCGATCCAAAACCCTGTGCCTTCAGCAGCTGGTGGATGCAGTGGGGCCGGAGCTGAGCGATGCCCAGGCCCTGGGCTCTCTGCTGGGTCTGCACTCGGTCCGGGTGGCCCAGAGGATTCTTCAGCTCTGGAGCCAGATCCTCTGCCCTGAGGAAAAAAGACTGCTAAGGAGCTACGGACAGGGAAGAGCCAGGCCGGACCCAGCAGACCCTTTCCCGGAGATCTACCTGAGCCCAGGGCTCGGAGAACTGACCGGCCCCCTGCTCCAGGTCGCAAACTCTGTAAAGATGACAATACACAGAGCTGACAAGAGAACACTCTACATGAACATTGTAAAGACGACCAATAAGAATGTGCTGAAGGACAGGGCCTCCACTGTGTGGCGCACTAGACTGGGCGCAGGAAGTGGACCAGGCCCACAGTGGAGGATTTTATACAAACCTCCCATTAAAAAACGTACTGCCGACCTTCAGTGGAGAATTTTGCACGGTGCCATTGCCTGCAATTCCTTTATCTCCAATATTAATCCTGCTGTTTTTAACAAGTGTCCATTTTGTGGTTTTAGAGAGACTGTGTTCCATGTCTTTACAGAGTGCAAGAGACTCACAGGTTTCTTCTCTCTTTTAACATGGGTCTTTAGTCTTTTTGGTATAGTTTTTACCGAGAGTGTTTTTATCATGGGAGCTCCATGTAAAAAAACAAATAAAGAAAAGTGGCAGCTCCTGAACTACCTCTCTGGTGAAGCAAAAATGGCCATTTATTTAAGTAGGAAAAACAGAGTAGAAAATAGGAAAGGGGAAGAGGCAAAAGCGATCTGGCTGTGCAACATCAGAGCCAGACTCTGGTTGGAGCATCGTTTTTATAAACACGTTGGGGATCTGGATGCTTTTAAACAGCGGTGGTGTCACGGAGACATTGTGTGTTCTGTTGTGGATGAGGATTTGCACTTTGCACAAGTTTTTAAAACCTAGGTTTTAATGTACTATTTTGAGTGATTTGGTTTTTTTCTTTGTTTCTGTTGGTTTTTTTGGTTTTTATTTTTTGTTTTGTGTTTTTTGCACAATGAAGCACTTTATTTGATCACAATTGATCTAGTGTAAATAAAGTGTTTTTGCAAAAGTCAAAAAAAAAAGTCTTCTTCTTCTTCTTCTTCTTCTTCTTCTTCTTCTTCTTCTTCTTCTTCTTCTTCTTCTTCTTCTTCTTCTTCTTCTTCTTCTTCTTCTTCTTCTTTCCTGGTGCATGCTGGGATTTTTCGGAGGGAAAAAGAGAGAGAGGAGCGAGACGTTTGTCGTCATATTTACTGTTTATTTCTTGTGTAATGGGTTTAATTTAAACATCGTTTATAGGTGGTAGTTTGTTTTGCGTTACTTTTTCGTGCTTTTGGGTGGTGTGTGTGCATGGGGTGTTTGTGTGGGCTTCTCCTGCCCGCGTCTCGCCGGCCGGCGTCTGACGGCGCCATGGTAAATGGAGACTTTGCCAAGCTCACACGGAAGCATGGCATTAAGATCTCCGCCAGCTTCGCGTGCACTGTGGAGGAGATCGGGCTGGCCGTGGGGGAGAAGGTCGGACACGGAAGCATCAAGTCCTTGGCGCGGATGAACAGCGCGGTGGTGATCTTTCTGGATCAGGTGGAGAAGGTGAACTGCGTCATCGAGACAGGCATCACGGTGAGAGAATTGTTTGTACAGGTGCAGCCGCTGATGCTGCCCGCAACCAAAATCATACTGTCTAATGTTCCCCCCTTCATAACCGATGAGTTCCTCAGTAGAGAACTGTCCAGGCATGGTAAACTTGTTTCTCCTATGAAAAAGATGCTGTCTGGATGTATGTCTCAGTTACTGAAACACGTAGTGTCTCACCGTAGACAGGTGTTTATGATACTGAACAATCGGAATGCGGAGCTTAACCTCCGCTTTCACGTTAAAGTAGATGATTATGACTACGTGATTTTTGCAACTTCATCGGTTATGAAGTGTTTTGGTTGTGGGGAAGAGGGGCACACCGTGAGTGCCTGTCCGAAGCGCGGGTCCGGATGACGCGCCGGCGGGGCCGTCTAACGCGCCGGCGGCCGGGCCGTCCAACGCGCCGGCGGGGCCGTCTAACGCGCCGGCGGCCGGGCCGTCCAACGCGCCGGCTGGGCCGTCTAACGCGCCAGCGGCGGGGTTGTCCGCCGCTGCGCCAGGCCCACCCGCGGCTGTTGCGCCGAAACCGCCCGTGGCTGCGCCGGGGCGGACTGCCGCGCCAGCGGCTGATGCGCCGGTTGCAATGGAACAGCAGGTGGCTGTTGCTGAGGGAGGGGTGCCTCCCACTGTGGCGGCCGCTAACGCGGCCGCAGCGGTGGGGGGGGGCCCCCCTCCGGAGGCGGCCGCTGCTGCTGCTGACGGCAGCGCTGCTCCTGAGCAGTCAGCGATAGCGCGCGGTGTGACGTCTCGGACGCGGAGCGGGCGCGGGCGAGGGCGGGGTATACAGCGTGTTTCTGGTGATGTGTCCGGCTTGGGGGACCGTGGTGTTGCACAGGGTGAGGGTGTAGGTGGTTACGTTCAGGAGGATGAAGTGGTGGTTTTGTGTGAAGCAGAAGAAAAGGGGGATGGGGGAAATAAAGATAAAAAAACAAAAAAAGAAAGTGTAGGGACAGGTGAAGTCAGTAAAACACAGGAGGGGGATATGGAGAGTAAAACATATATGGGGAAATCAAGAGAGGAGCAGCAAACATGGGGGGAGCAGGTGGAGGTTGCTGAGATGGAGGAAGAGGAGGCGGCAACAGAAATGATAGAAAAAAAAAAGACTACTAAACGCAGGAGTAATAAAATAAATGCATCAACCGTTGCAAAGAGCAGTAAAGTGGAGAGTGAGGAAAAGGAAGGAAGAGAGCAAGGACAGGCGGAGGAGAGCTGGGACGATTGTGCGTCTGACAGCAGCGATGTGCCAGGTGCGTTGAGCAGTAGCCAACAAAAAAAAATGTACACGGCTGAAATGATTAAAAACTACCTGGTGCAGACAAAGAACCAACACAATGTGGTGTTAGAGGATTATTTCCCAGACTTGGCCGTGTTCTGTGCATCAGCAAGGTTCCATATGAGCCGAAAGGAGCTGTCTGTATTGGACGAGCTGGAGATTTTCAGGCTCAAAAGAATAGTTACCAAAATAAGGAGGCAAATAGGTACTGAGTTCAGAAAACTCAATGCGTGTGTTTAATTTATTTGTTTTTATTCTATTTTATTTTATCTTTAATATCTCACTCTTAATGGACACTTTTAGAGTAGGAAGCTTAAACGTAAACGGAGCCAGAGAGGAAAGGAAGAGGGCTCTCATTTTCCAAACCACAAAAATAAAACATGTCGATGTCCTCTTTTTACAAGAGACTCACAGCGATGGTTTTAATGAGACGGACTGGAAGAAGGAGTGGGAGGGGGAAGTCATTTTAAGCCACAACACCTCTCGCAGTGGGGGGGTGGGCTTCCTCCTCTCCAAGTCTTTTAAGCCTGTCTCACTGGAGGTCGAGCATTTTATCAATGGTAGGTTGCTTTTAATGAAAGCACGGTTTGATCTTTTTACAGTGGTTTTTGTAAATGTCTATGCTCCAACAAACGGTACAGAGAGGAAGGTGTTTTTACTCAAAGTTAATGATGTTTTAAACGGTTGTGCCACGGAGGATTTTCTATTCTTGGGTGGGGATTTTAATTGTACAGAAAATGCTTTTTTAGATTGCAACCATGCAGAGCCGCATCCAGCATCCCAGCATGCTCTGAGGCAGCTGGTCCACTCCCACGGCCTGGTGGATGTATGGAGAAGGATGCATGCAGACAACAGGCAGTACACCTGGTCCCACATCAGGGAAAATATAATTTCTTCAGCTAGGTTAGATCGTTTTTATTGTTTTAAGCATCATTTTAACACTTTTAAATTGTGCAGTATATCACCTGCTGGTTTTACAGATCATTCTTTGCTTTTATGTGATGTTTTTATCAGAAATGTTTTACCCAGAAGTGCATACTGGCATTTTAACTCGGTTTTAACTTTTGATAAACATTTTAGAGAGGCCCTTATTTATTTTTGGAGTGTTTTTAAGCAGAGGAAGGGAGAGTTTAGCTGTCTTAAGCAGTGGTGGGACCATGGTAAGACCGAGTTAAGGTTACTCTGCCAACAGCACACCCTCAATGTCACACAAGACATCATTAGGTCTATGAAAGACCTGGAGAGTGATATAGTGGAACTCGAAACAATACATGAGACCACAGGAGATCGAGGATATATTGAAATCCTCAAAGAGAAAAAGACGGCTTTAGCCAACCTGCTGGATGTAAAAGTTCAGGGTGCACTAGTGAGGTCCCGGTTTCTAAACATAAATGAGATGGATGCTCCCACTAGCTTCTTCTTCGGCCTGGAAAAGAAGAATGGGCAGAGGCGAGTGATCCACTCGCTGCTGTCAGGCACAGGGCAGGAAATAACAGAGCCAAGCCAGATCAGGAGGCGAGCTGTGAGTTTTTATTCCACCCTATACGCAAGTGAGTATGAGGAGGGGGAAACTCTTTCTGAGGGGTTCTGGAATGGACTACCTCAGGTCTCCGAGGAGGCCAACTCACAGCTCGAAGGGCCGTTAACGATCCAGGAGTTGCAGACTGCCCTGCAAGGCATGCAGGGACGGCGGGCTCCTGGTATCGATGGCCTCTCCGTGGAGTTTTATAAAGCCTACTGGGACGTCTTGTCAAATGACCTTCTTGACGTTTTTAATGAGAGTCTGGCCTCTGGCTCTATGCCAGTGTCCTGCAGGAGAGCGGTGATCACACTGCTCCCAAAAAAAGGAAACCTGCAGGACATCAAGAACTGGCGCCCTGTGTCTCTGCTGTGTGTGGATTACAAGCTTCTGTCCAAGGCTTTGGCCACCAGGCTGGGGAGGGCTGTGGAGCAGGTCATCCACCGGGACCAGACCTACTGTGTGCCCGGCAGGTCCATGGTGGACAATGTCCACCTAATTCGTGATGTTTTGGAGGTCTCCAGCTCATTGGACATTAATACTGGTCTGATTTCTCTAGACCAGGAAAAGGCTTTCGACCGCGTTGAGCACAGCTTCCTCTGGAAAGTAATGGGGAAGTTTGGGTTCAGCGCTGGTTTCATAGCCAAGATCATGGTGTTGTATAATAACATTGTGAGTGTGCTGAAGTTCAACGGTGGTTTGTGTGCTCCTTTTAGAGTGTGTAGAGGGGTCCGGCAGGGCTGTGCTCTGTCTGGCATGCTCTATGCACTCTCCCTAGAACCCCTCCTCAGCAGAATACGCTCGAAACTGCAAGGGCTGTTTTTACCTGGTTTTAATGGAAACTTGGTTATATCAGCGTATGCAGATGATGTTGTTGTTTTTGTTAGGGACCAGACTGACATAGACGTTTTAGTTGACATCGTGAGGGAGTTTAGTTCAGCATCGGCAGCGAGGGTGAATTGGAAGAAAAGTGAGGCCCTCGCTGTCGGTGAGTGGAGTGGCGGTCTCCCGGTTCTTCCCCAGAACATGGTCTGGAGAAAGGATGGCTTCAAGTACCTGGGTGTGTTCTTGGGGAAGGAAATTGTAGTCCTGAAGAACTGGGAGGACGTCACAGAAAAGATAGAAGGGAAGCTTTCCAAGTGGAAATGGCTGCTCCCTCAGATGTCTTTTAAAGGTAGAGTGTTGGTTTTAAATAACCTTGTGGCATCCCAACTGTGGCACCGTCTTACCTGTGTGGACCCTCCCTCGGGGCTACTTGCCCAAATCCAAAAAAAATTGGTGGATTTTTTTTGGGAGGGTCTACACTGGGTGCCGCAGGGGGTGCTGTTTTTATCTAGAGAGGAGGGGGGACAGGGCCTTATCCACCTGGCCAGCCGAATGGCCACTTTTAGGATGCAGTTTTTACAGAAATATCTGACCGGCCCAGCTGATTTGGTGTGGAGAGAGGTGAGCAGCTGCATTCTCAGACGTGTGAGTAACCTGGGGCTGGATGCTGCTCTGTTTTTAACAGATTTAAACATCTTAAAGTTAAGTGGGCTACCTCCTTTTTATCAGAGCGTTTTTAAGTCTTGGGCCCTTTTTGAACATAAAAGGTGTCCAAAGACTGACTCTCTGTACTGGTTGTTGAGAGAGCCCCTGATCCACAATGCCAGGTTGGACGTCAGCAACGGCGAAACACCCGGCCTGACGGTGGCGCTGTGCCGTTCCAAGACCCTGTGCCTTCAGCAGCTGGTGGATGCAGTGGGGCCGGAGCTGAGCGATGCCCAGGCCCTGGGCTCTCTGCTGGGTCTGCACTCTGTCCGGGTGGCCCAGAGGATCCTTCAGCTCTGGAGCCAGATCCTCTGCCCTGAGGAGAAGAGACTGCTGAGGAGCTACGGACAGGGAGGAGCCAGGCCGGACCCAGCAGACCCGTTCCCAGAGATCTACCTGAGCCCAGGGCTCGGAGAACTGACCGGCCCCCTGCTCCAGGTCGCAAACTCCGAAAAAATGACACTACACAAAGCTGATAGGAGAACAATTTACATGAACATTGTGAAAGCGACCAACAGAAATGTGCTGAAGGACAGGGCCTCCACTGTGTGGAGCACCAGACTGGGCGCAGGAAGCGGACCAGGCCCACAGTGGAGGGTTTTATACAAACCTCCCATAAAAAAACGTACTGCCGACCTCCAGTGGAGAATTTTACACGGTGCCATTGCCTGTAATTCTTTCATCTCCACCTTTAATCCTGCTGTTTTTAACAAGTGTCCATTTTGTGGTTTTAGAGAGACTGTTTTCCATGTTTTTACAGAGTGCAAGAGACTCACGGGTTTCTTCACTCTTTTAACATGGGTTTTTAATCTTTTTGGTATAGTTTTCACGGAGAGTGTTTTTATCATGGGAGCTCCAGAAAAAAAAGCAAACAAAGAAAAGTGGCAGCTCCTAAACTACCTCTCGGGCGAAGCGAAGATGGCCATCTATTTAAGCAGGAGGAACAGAATAGAAAACAGGAAAGGGGAAGAGGCTAAAGCAATCTGGCTATGCAACATAAGGGCCAGACTTTGTTTAGAGCATCGCTTTTATAAACATGTTGGAGACTTAGATGCTTTTAAACAGCGGTGGTGTCACGAGGGCATTGTGTGTTCCATTGTGGAGGAGAACTTGCACTTTGCACAACTTTTTAGGCCCTAGTTGTTAATGTACCATTTTGAGTGTTTTGTTTTTTTGTTTTTGTCTTTGTTGTTTCTGTTGTCTTTTTTTGTTCAGTTATTTGATCAAAATTTTAGCTAGTGTAAATAAAGTGTTTTTTCAAAAGTCAAAAGTCTTCTTCTTCTTCTTCTTCTTCTTCTTCTTCTTCTTCTTCTTCTTCTTCTTCTTCTTCTTCTTCTTCTTCTTCTTCTTCTTCTTCTTCTTCTTCTTCTTCTTCTTCTTCTTCTTCTTCTTCTTCTTCTTCTTCTTCTTCTTCTTCTTCTTCTTCTTCTTCTTCTTCTTCTTTCCTGGTGCATGCTGGGATTTTTCGGAGGGAAAAAGAGAGAGAGGAGCGAGACGTTTGTCGTCATATTTACCGTTTATTTCTTGTGTAATGGGTTTAATTTAAACATAGTTTATAGGTGGTAGTTTGTTTTGCGTTACTTTTTCGTGCTTTTGGGTGGTGTGTGTGCATGGGGTGTTTGTGTGGGCTTCTCCTGCCCGCGTCTCGCCGGCCGGCGTCTGACGGCGCCATGGTAAATGGAGACTTTGCCAAGCTCACACGGAAGCATGGCATTAAGATCTCCGCCAGCTTCGCGTGCACTGTGGAGGAGATCGGGCTGGCCGTGGGGGAGAAGGTCGGACACGGAAGCATCAAGTCCTTGGCGCGGATGAACAGCGCGGTGGTGATCTTTCTGGATCAGGTGGAGAAGGTGAACTGCGTCATCGAGACGGGCATCACGGTGAGAGAGATGTTTGTACAGGTGCAGCCGCTGATGCTGCCCGCAACTAAAGTTATACTTTCAAATGTCCCCCCCTTCATAACTGATGAGTTCCTCAGTAGAGAACTGTCCAGGCATGGGAAACTTGTTTCTCCAATGAAAAAGATGCTGTCTGGATGTAAGTCTCAGTTGCTGAAACACGTAGTGTCTCACCGTAGACAGGTGTATATGATTCTGAACAATCGGAATGCGGAGCTTAACCTCCGTTTTTACGTTAAGGTGGATGATTATGACTACGTGATTTTTGCAACATCATCGGTTATGAAGTGTTTTGGTTGCGGGGAAGAGGGGCACACCGTGAGTGCCTGTCCAAAGCGCGGGGACCCGGCTCCGCCTGGTCCGGATGACGCGCCGCTGGCGGGGCCGTCTAACGCGCCGCCGGCTGGGCCGTCCAACGCGCCGCCGGCTGGGTCGTCTAACGCGCCGGAGGCCGGGCCGTCCAACGCGCCGGCTGGGCCGTCTAACGAGCCAGCGGCGGGGTCGTCTGCCGCTGCGCCAGGCCCACCCGCGGCTGTTGCGCCGAAACCGCCCGTGGCTGCGCCGGGGCGGACTGCCGCGCCAGCGGCTGATGCGCCGGTTGCAATGGAGCAGCAGGTGGCTGCTGCTGAGGGAGGGGTGTCTGCTGCGGTGGGGGGGGGGCCCCCCTCCGGAGGCGGCCGCTGCTGCTGACGGCAGCGCTGCTCCTGAGCAGTCGGCGGTGGCGCGCGGTGTGACGTCTCGGACGCGGAGCGGGCGCGGACGAGGTATACAGCGCGTTTCTGGTGATGTGTCCGGCTTGGGGGACCGTGGTGTTGCACAGGGTGAGGGTGTAGGTGGTTACGTTCAGGAGGATGAGGTGGTGGTTTTGTGTGAAGCAGAAGAAAAGGGGGATGGGGGAAAAAAAGATAAAAAAACAAAAAAAAGGGTGAAAAAAACCCTGAGATAAGCAATGAACCACAAGGTGATTTGGCAAAAGAAAGTGTAGAGACAGGTGAAGTCAGTAAAACACAGGAGGAAGATATGGAGAGTGAAACATATATGGGAAAAACAGGAGAGGAGCAGAAAACATGGGGGGAGCAGGTGGAGGTTGCTGAGATGGAGGAAGAGGAGGTGGCAACAGAAATGCTAAATAAAAAAAAGACTGCTACTAAACGCAGGAATAATAAAAAAAATGCATCAACCGTTGCAAAGAGCAGTAAAGTGGAGAGTGAGGGAAAGGAAGGAAGAGAGCAAGGACAGGCGGAGGAGAGCTGGGATGACTGTGTGTCTGACAGCAGCGATGTGTCAGGTGTTTTGAGCAGTAGCCAACAAAAAAAAATGTACACGGCTGAGATGATAAAAAATTACCTGGTGCAGACAAAAAACCAACATAACGTGATAATAGAGGAATATTTCCCAGATTTGGCCATTTTTTGTGCCTCAGCAAGGTTCCATATGAACCGAAGGGAGCAGTCTGTCTTGGATGAGCTGGAAGTATATAGACTCAAAAGAATGGTGACTAGAATAAGGAAGCAAATGGGTAGCGGTGAGTTCAAAAAACTCAATGTGTGTGTTTAATTTATTTGTTTTTATTTTTGCTTTTAATATCTCACTCGCAATGGATACTTTTAGAGTGGGAAGTTTGAATGTAAACGGAGCCAGAGAGGAAAGAAAGAGGGCTCTAACATTTCAAACTGCAAAAATAAAACATGTCGATGTCCTCTTTTTACAAGAGACTCACAGTGATGTTTTTAATGAGACGGACTGGAAGAAGGAGTGGGAGGGGGAAGTCATTTTAAGCCACAACACCTCTCTCAGTGGGGGGTGGGCTTCCTCCTCTCCAAGTCTTTTAAGCCTGTCTCACTGGAGGTCGAGCATTGTATCAATGGGAGGTTGCTTTTAATAAAAGCACGGTTTGACCTTTTTACAGTTGTTTTTATAAATGTGCATGCTCCAACAAACGGTACAGAGAGGAAGCTGTTTTTTACTCAAAGTGAATGATGTTTTAAACGGTTGTGCCACGGAGGATTTTTTATTCTTGGGCGGGGATTTTAATTGTACAGAAAATGCATCTTTAGATCGCAACCATGCAGAGCCGCATCCAGCATCCCAGCATGCTCTGAGGCAGCTGGTCCACTCCCACGGCCTGGTGGATGTATGGAGAAGGATGCACGCAGACAACAGGCAGTACACCTGGTCCCACATCAGGGAGAATAGAATATCATCAGCTAGGTTGGATCGTTTTTATTGTTTTAAGCATCATTTTAACACTTTTAAATTGTGCAGTATATCACCTGCTGGTTTTACGGATCATTCTTTGCTTTTATGTGATGTTTTTATTAGAAATGTTTTACCCAGAAGTGCATATTGGTATTTTAACTCGGTTTTAACATTTGATAAACATTTTAAAGAGGCCCTATTTTATTTCTGGAGTGTTTTTAGGCAGAGGAAGGGAGAGTTTAGCAGTCTTAGGCAGTGGTGGGACCACGGTAAGACCGAGATAAGATTACTCTGCCAACAGCACACCCTCAATGTCACGCAAGACATCATTAGATCTATGAAAGACCTGGAGAGTGATATAGTGGAACTTGAAACAATAAGTGAGACCACAGGAGATCGAGGATATATTGAAATCCTCAAAGAGAAAAAGATGGCTTTAGCCAACCTGCTGGATGTAAAAGTTCAGGGTGCACTAGTGAGGTCCCGGTTTTTAAACACAAATGAGATGGATGCTCCCACTAGCTTCTTCTTCGGCCTGGAAAAAAAGAATGGGCAGAGGCGAGTGATCCACTCGCTGCTGTCAGGCACGGGGCAGGAAATAACAGAGCCAAGCCAGATCAGGAGGCGAGCTGTGAGTTTTTATTCCACCCTCTATACAAGTGAGTATGAGGAGGGGGAAACTCTGTCCGAGGGGTTCTGCAATGGGCTACCTCAGGTCTCCGAGGAGGCCAACTCACAGCTCGAGGGGCCGTTAACG